>JADWOT020000002.1:19857625-20045557 GCA_036345935.2 Taenia hydatigena | reverse complement strand
GTAACCACGTCTTCACTCGCAGAAATTCAAAGCAGGCGTATTGGGAATAACGTAAAGTATCCAGGCAAACGTGTTTTTGAAAATAAATTCCGTATCAATTGGTGTGATTTAAGAACTTATTTTGTGTTGTGAGTAGATACAAAAAAGAGTGGGATAAGGCGCCTTCGCAGTCAATCATACATTAAAAGACTCGACTGTGATTTCGAGAATGTGCTTATTTGTTTCAACCGAATTGTAAGTTAAAAAATATTACGGTTTAAGTTCAAACGCTTGAATCTTGTCTGTTAAATGAGGTTAACAATACTAACCATGAAATGAGAATTAGAATTTTAGTGACACTGAGGTAGGTGAAGAATCAGCTCACAGTGAATAGGGGAAATAGACATTTGATGAGTGATATACTCGCGCAGCCGCTCTTGCCTCCTCTTCTTTTCATTCACTTTATAAAAATAGATGATAGTTAGCCAGATTCTTTAACCCCTGCTAACCTTTAATCTAAAGGAAGCCTTAAGAAAGAGTGGCGTGCGTGCTGCATTAAGATATCCCTTTTTACTTTTTTTGCTGCCTTTTTACTCAAATAATGAGGGACTGAAAGGACTTGCTCAGGGCACTGCAGTCATCCTTTTTCATAATTTAGGAATATATTCTTGTGTACTATGGGTTATACGACGTGATATTTTATTAAAGTTAACAGAAATGTGCAAAATTACCAATCAGACAATGGGTTTACCTGGTCTCATAAAGAAAATATATTTGCATCTGCCTTGGCCTGTCATGCACCAGTTCACGTTTCTACACGAGAGAACAGAAGAGAAAATATCCAGTGAGCCATTGCCACTTGTAAGAGCATGTAAAGTATGTGCCACTGCTTACACTTACTGTAAAGCACAGAGAGTCATTAATTTATCAATTTACTATCTCAAAGATTGAGCCCAATCAACCCTTCCCTTTTGAACTCAAATAAACCGAGATGTTTTTGCACAGTTGAGGAAATAAGGATGGTTTCAACCGTAGAAAGGCATGACGGGTGGCATTTGAACCCACAATGAAATGATGGAGTCAAAAGTTCACTAATTTACATACTCAGGCTTGTTTGTTGCACTTGGTAAATTTAAACGGTCTAAGGTTGTTCTAGGGCAATTGACCATAAATGATTGCATTTGAAAAGATTTCTAACCACTCAACTCTTAAGGCAAAGTTTTTAGTTGTGCTGGGTTTAGAATTAAGTTCATAAAAATAACAACCAGTTAGCTATGTGAAACTGTGAATACATCCCATAGTTTCATATCCAGTTTACGTGTGATGGGCTTTCTTGCTTCCCATGGGAAAATGCATGATGTGCATCACTGCTGAAGAGACTTACAAGCTCAGGACACAATTTGCCTAGGTAATGTTACAAAATATTGTGTTCAAAAGTTAAATTTTTAGCACATTAGACTATGTAGAGTCCCGATGCTCCCTTGAAAGCAAAAGAAGGCAGGACACTAGGGGAGAATATACATATTCGCCAGACAGAGGGAAACTAGCTGCTGACATGGCTTGAAGGCCAGCCCACGCAGCTAGGGCAATATGGCCACCTCTGTAACCATGACCAAAACCGGCAGCCCAAACTAACAAAGTATTACAGACTAATCCTCCGCTTGCACTTGCGCTGATTTCAATCTCGTTCAAGAACAATGCATTAAAATGGGCCTAATTTATGCTAATACAGGGAACAAGGTCAAGATGAATAAAAGCATTACCGGCATAGATGTAAACCTGCCCTCCTAAAACGCCAGCAAACTAGGGAGGTCACGAAGACAGGTATGCAGTCGATAGGCAGACAAAGTAGGTACGTGGTGGACAACTGAAAGACGATTTAATTTATTTATACATGCATAGATAAATTAGTGAATGGATAATTCCACACTTTCCTCAACATCTGATTCTAAATGATAATGTGAAAGCCACACGTGCTACTAACAAAAAATCAGTAGAGTATTCATGTAGCTTAAATATATGCCTAAAATTTCTGGGTATAAAGCAAACAAAAAGCGATGGATCTTCATAATCATTACAAATGCTACCTCAAAGAAATAGTGTAACAGATTTAGTGAACTACTAAAATGCCAAGCAGTAGCTCATGACATTCTGGTTCTACGCGCTCAAACAACCCACCCTCTAAATGTCTGTCGGATGGATTCCTAGTAGTCTGCTAGTGAACCGCTGTTAATGTAACGCCCTTCTGACCCATCCAACTGGGTTGCATTCGCACTGCAATCTTCTAAACATCACTCTCCATCTGCACGAAGAAGAACGTCGCAGAATTCATGCAACCAGAAACATAGATAATCGCACATGCCTATAATACGAGTCAGCAGCGCCTCACAACTCCTCGGACAATACCGGATTATCAAGTGAGAATTACTTTTATGAACGCAATTATTTGCCATTCTTAGGGTTGCAGGTGTGGAAACGTGTGCCTTGAGCTATCCCATGGATGTCCATGCCAGGCCTGCATTGCTACAATTATGTTGCTCTACTGCTACCATTGTTTCTAATACTACCACTGTTATCTCCACTATCGGTAGCAAACAAATAGTCAATTCGTTGTCATTAGCAATTATACTTCCAACATAATCAACACTATCAGTGTTATCATTTTATTTAAATCATGAAATTCGTTCTCTGTCAATGGAAGGCTTTGTCTCAGACAGTGATAACTCAAGTCTGGAAGGGAAAAGTAATGAAAACGGATGACTAAATCAAGGGTAAGTTTAGAGTGTTTGAATAAGACATTGCTCCTCCTCCTCCTCCTCCTCCTCCTCCTCCTCCTCCTCCCTCGCCTCCCCTTCCTCCTCTCCTTCCCTCCTCCTCCTCCTCCTCCTCCCTTCCTCCTCTCTCCTCCTCCCTCTCCTCTCCTCTCCTCCTCTCCTCCTCCTCCTCCTCCCTCCTCCTCCTCTCCTCCTCCATCCTTCCTTCTCCTCCTCCTCCTCCTCTCCTTTCGCTGCCCCTCTCCTCCTCCTCCTCCTTCTCCTCCTCCTCCTCCTCCACATCATCATCGCCATCATCAGTATCCCCTTCTCCGCTCACGTCATTGCTGTCTTTGCATTGACCACAATGCAAGAGTGATCAAAACACAAGCAAAAACAACTGCAGACAGCGAGACTAGAGCACAACAGTGAGCATTAAAAACAGAACACCATCATATTCCCTTCTGGTATACGAAACACAAAAAAAGATGTTGCTCCACAGGACTGCTCCCCCATTCTCAAGGCAAGTCCCAATGAGCTGTCATTCCTCCACTTACCTCCGTTTTGCTTTCCATGGCATCTTTCCTCTCCCTCCTCCACCCAAATTTGCATTCCACTATCACACTATTCAGTCAGGTGTTGATGGTGGTGGTAAATCGAAAGCATGCCACGAAGATGTGTCCAAAGCACAAGACCGAAAGAGCAGGAAGGAGAGAGGGTGGAGGTGCATAGATTCATACAGTTAATATAGTGCCACCTTTTACTTTCCCTCTTGCCCACCATATTGATACTCATCTCCTTCTTTGTAGTCTAACCTTGACTCATTTACAGCGCTGCTTATCAAGGCCAGCGATGCATAACATTGATATTGAGGAAATGGCAGAAGGAGGAGGAGGAGGAGGGGGTGGTGGGAAGAAGGAGGAAAGTTGAGAAGAGGAGTGGATGGAAGGCGAGACGAAATTGGAGGAGAGAGGAGGTGGCAGCAACCGTGCTTCTCCCTTTCTCATTTCGGTCCACCTGACTGGCTTCCTCCCCTTCTCGTTCATTTCCGCCTTACTCCACATCTACCCACTTCCACCCATCCACTCCTCTCCATCACCACACGCATAGCATATGATGTGTGCAGAATTTGCGACTACCTTTACCGAAGTATCCACACTCCAACTACAACCTCACCAATAACGTGCAAGTGTTCGATCAGACGAAGTGCCTTCATCCAACCTTCGCTCATGTCAGCATCCATTACAAGACCACTGCAACGTTGCCTCTTGGTGAAGGTCTCAATCAGGTGGCGTCACCACCCACCACTCTGCACCTTCACTCGACTAAGCTCTGCCTCCACAGAAACAGTCGAGCACTGCAAAGAGGCTTCACACCTCTTGCATTCACCTCATTGCTCTTCAACTTGCCTTCACGACGTGTTTCTTTCTGGTTGCATTCCATCCATCCCAAGAAAAAATGAGAACTGCAAGTAACCTGCCATGCTTCCACCCACGACGCCTTCATTAATTTACCACTCAAACTCCTCTAACACACTCTTCGCCTTCACTACGTTCAGAAATGTAGCCACTTGCTTCACTTGAAGTGGAGGTGACATTACACACCATACAACACATCACAA
This sequence comes from Taenia hydatigena, assembly GCA_036345935.2. NCBI lineage: Eukaryota > Metazoa > Platyhelminthes > Cestoda > Cyclophyllidea > Taeniidae > Taenia > Taenia hydatigena. The sequence goes on along the minus strand of JADWOT020000002.1, from coordinate 20,041,204 downwards.
ATGCCTACGTGACGCATGTGAATGCGCTCACATTGAGATGTAGAGACCAGTCACAGAAGAAGGAAGAAGCGACCAAAAGGAATTGCAATTATCGAAGCATCTGCTGACGATAATACACTGCCATGTTGTCGACCTTACTGCCACTTTACTATAATGGCCAAAAGTGATTTCTGACTTCCACGAGGAAACATTATAATTATTGTTGGCCACGTTCTGTCCTAGCATGTAATTCTACCACCGCTTTTGTGCACAAATCGCTCTATCAGCGTGTAGGAGGGAGGGGCAGACACACATACGGGGAGACGTGACCAGACACGATGAAGGGGTCACCGCTTAGCCCTACTCCAATGTGCACATGACCCCGACGTTTGAGTAGGGGTCATGTGAGATGGTCATTGCAGATAAGTCACCGTTTCAATTTCACTTCGTGTGTGCGTGTGGTGACCATTGACCACTTTAGTGTCCTTCACCACTTCAGCAACAGAAAACTGAAGGTGATGCACTCCTACCTATGCCAATGCTGGATTGCATTGCTCTTGTGCATATGAGGTGGAGGAGGTGGTGGTGGCAGCGACAGCAGCAGCAACACCATTTCACTCTGTGAAGACTGTTCTCACACTACTGCTGCTGCTGCTGCTCCATCCACGACCTCGATGCACCATTCTGGTCACTGACGAAGAGTAGACGACGACAGCCCCTCCCCTCCATTCATATGATATCAACACCGAATGGGTGTGAGTTTCGACTGAACACTTCTCCTAACACCACTCCACTGACACGATCACGACCACCTTGCCTATCGGACAAAGGCCTTGTGAAAGTGACAATTGTCGATGCACTTTAATGAGGAGTGAGCAGGTCTAAGCACAAGCAAACGCACTGTCACATGCAGTCATCAACGATTTGGACTACTTCAATGCAAACAAAGAAGCGCACTCCATGACAATCAATTGGAACGTCACCAACGGGCTTAACTAACGCCATAGAATCGTAAGTGGGTTGATTGTCCACATAAAATGTTTCACTGTAATTCACTGCCGGTGAACATATTGTGTGGCAAATACGTGACCTCCAGTATCCGATCCACACCACATAAAGTTGCAATATGTGGTCATAACCTTCGGTGATACATTGACCCACTAATGCTAGGGGGTCAAGTCGGGTGAGGTGACAGCCTGACTGGTGAGAAATGGCCATTGCCATGGCTTCTCATGTGTGTGATTTACCCTAGCAACTACACCAGACACAGTGGTAACAACGGAATAACACTTTATTACAGCCCTCACATCCACATCCACCTGCTTCAATTCACATCCCTCATCTCGACGTCGCGACTCTCTGGGGAGAGCCTAATTTGTCTACCACCCTCTCGCGCTCCTTCAGGTGAGAGCACTTGAACACACGGACAGACAGACGACTTGGGTCTTTCCACTCCCTTTCTCATGCAACTCGACCGCCACGACCTGTGCTGTTGGCCAACTCTTCTCTCCTCCCCTTTCCTCCCCTCTTCTCCACTCCTCTACCTTCTCCGGTACCCTCATCTCCCTTGTTCTCAACCACCTTGTCATGAGGCAGACAGTCCACCTCGGAGATCTTACTCGCCTTTCACACTTCACCCACTCCACCTCCTTGTAGACGCTTCTTCTTCTTAAGCTCAAATCTTAACTCTCCTCTCCACTGCACTCCAAGTCACTCCGTTGCACGCCGAGCATCCGCCATTTGGACAGTTGTCAATCACGCACTACTTACTTGGTTGCACGCCTTCACCTTACATGGCTACACACAAACCAACTCATAACAAACAGAGCTGATTTAGGCAGAAGTCTTCCGTTCACTGTTGCAAATGAGAGCGAGAGGCAGCACAACATTCCTCATCAACTCATCGTGGAAAGTGTGTCTACGTTGCTTCTCTGCCCCGTCCTGACCTGACCTGCCCTGCCCTGCACTGTCCTGTACTTCCCTTCTTGCTTCTCTCCTCCAGTCTTCCTCCTTTTACTCTCACTTCTCTACAACCTGCTTTAATATTAGCTCTCAAGCAACCTCTCATGACGCCATCACTCCCACAAGTCTTCAGGTGTTTTCATCATCGACGAATGCTGAGCTCTGCACACTGGCCCGCCTGTTGTTGGCGCCTTCTCCAACACTCCACCACTCACTCACTCACTCACCCACAAACCATCACATCCACATTAGCCTCGAGCCACAATCAAGAAGACTTCGGTGTGCCAATGCATTTGTTCTGTGAGATCCACAGCCACAAATCAGGTGAATCATCTCGTCTGCAAATGCAACAGACTCGGTCGTGCTGATGTCATGGTTTGCTTAGCAAACACAGTCGCGTTCCTACTGCAGTGGGGTTGGATTACCACTCCATCAGGTAGGACATCACGTTGTCTCATCCTCACTTAACCCTCATGAAATTACTTGCACGCCACCCACCTGTGACGGGTGGCAACTACATTCGAGTCGAGATGGTTTGCTGCGTTCCAATGCCTGGTGACGGGAGTGTGCGTGTGGAGGAGTGATGGGTTGATGAGATTCGGAGTGGAGTGCCCCACAACCTCTGTCTGTTCAACCAACTAGCTCGAGTCTCACGGTGATTGGTAAGTCACAAGTTGTCAGTGATTGCTTCCCTACAGGATCGCCTTTTACGAATAAACCACGATGTCATTTAGTGCCTTGCAACGCATGCACCAGTCCCGCCGAGAGACGCATCCAAGAATGCTAGAATGGGATGTGACTACGAAGTGAGGTAGATTCGTCACATTGGTCGATTGTTGGTGAGTCTAGACAAATTGCTGATTGGTGGAACAGTGACTCTTATCGCTACCAAAAGGACACTAACCCAAAGCAGTAGCGCACTCAACCTTCGTTCTTTCGTGTTGCTCACGACCATTAGAGCATTCACTTGTCACAGGGAATGCCACCGCACTCTTTTGCCCATTGTCTCATTACCCGTTGAGGATTTGGTACTCTATTTCCTTCCATTGATAAATGACTGAGCAGCAACAACTCACAGAGTCATTTCACCTCCACTTCCCTTCTTTTATGGTCCTCATGGACGATGTGTAGCGTCTTTGTTGAATCTACCGTATTTTCAACAGTCCACTCAATGCTCTGTGCTTCATGCTACAGCCAACCGGGAGTCATCGTCTCATGCAACAAGCCACCATACAATGCACTGCAGACAGTGAAGTAGAATGAATGAACCCGGGGTATATGGAAGTGTTACCAATGTCTGATCGACTACATGTCGATTCAGGCTAGTTGATGAGCACATCAATTCCTGCCATCAATCAAGCGACGTGAGGATAGCATCACCATCACGAATATTGCACTGATTAGTGGCACAGCTTGAGAGAGGATGTAGCGTTGCTTGACTGTGGTTGGCAGTGCATTTTGCTCTCGAACCCTCCTAGCCAATGTGGCAGGGCGATTGCTGCTCCATCAACACAACCGACCCCTCAATTTGATTAGTGTCTGGTTGAGGGGTGACAATCCTTCCATCAGTCAGTCGGTCAGTCATTCAATCAGTTAGTCCGTCAGCGGTGAGTCCACCCGTGTCGTCTAGGCAACAGCGGATACATTAAAGCGCGGTGTCGAGGCGAAACGACACAAACTAATTCAATGCCTCAAGGCTCTCTATTTTTTCTCTCATTTCAACTTCCGTGGCTTAGTTACGGCCACACCTCAATGATTGCACTCACTCGACCCTCAGGAAGGCGACGTCGTCTCACCCAATTCGCCGCAGCCTTTCACGTAGCTCAACTCAACTGCGTGCACAACCTTCTCCATCATCCATTTCCATCCTCCTGTCTTACTCTTACTCGCATCACTTTGGACAAATGGGTCGGTTATTTCAAGATCGTTAAAGCAATCGCAAGGAGTTACACACGTGTGGGATGAACAAGGCCACCCAATCCCTCCTTTCCTAGTCCCTGTTGGCTCAATCATTCTAGCGACAGGAAAGACGTAATTGGCAGACCTTTCACCTGCTTCTTTCACGCCTGCTTTTGTTTAGCTAATTGTGTAACACGAGAGGAAGATGAGGACAGGGAGTGTGGGTGTCTATGAGAGAGAGGGAGAGAGAGCAACGTATCCATTCTGATTCGAAAGCAATGTGCTATTAAGCATCTGCATATATCTAACTTCTTTTTCACTGAGTGAGTCTCGTCTACATGTTGGAGGCATTCTTGCATTTCTCAATGCATTTCCATAGCATGCACACACTTTGAGTTTGAGAATGCAGGACGAACTGTAGCACTCCTCACATCCAGGCATAATGGGACACTTTCATCCATCCACTTAGTCAAAGGCGAAACGAGACCACCGGGTTTCTTGCCCTACGAAACACTTGACCACTCTTCGTCCAACATCGGTTGGTGGCTCAAGGTGGCACTTCCGCCATCCACTTGTAACATTCCTTTATCCTCCATTTTGCGTTTTAACCCTTCCCTTTACCCTTCTTCTTTTTCTTTTAAGGGACTGCATCGGAGATGGTTAGCAAGTCGTTAATTATCAGCAGAGCACTTATTTTGTCGACCACACATACACAACTTGTCCATCCAAACCATTGCATCGAATGAGTCATCAATTGTGAATTCCGTTTCATCGACAGGAACGTTCTCATAAAGTTCATTCAAAAGCACTGAATCCTCCTTTCGTCCATACAGCTGTGGGGAATGTGTGTCCCACAGACAGGATGGTGGTCAGTTGAGTCGGTGGAGAGGTGTTGTAGGAAGTGTTTAATCCAAGCACACGTCCATTCGGTGTTGATGTGATGTGGGAGGAGAGGAAGCGTTGTCGTCGTCTACTCTCCATCAGTGCTCACACTGATGCATCGGCAGCAGCAGTGTGAGAGCATCCTCCACCAAGTGAAATGGGGCAGCGCTGCCACCACCACCACCATCACCTCATTTCACAAGAGCAATACAACCCAACACTGCCAAAAGTAGGAATGCACCATGTTCAGGTTACTGTTGCTACAATGAAGCGTTCAATGGTCACTACACGCACACACACACACACGCACATACATGCACACACGAAACCAAATTGAAACGGTGACTTATCTGCAATGACCATCTCACATGACCCCTACTCAAACGTCGGGGTCAGTGGTCTCATCTGCACATTGGAGTAGGACTGCGCGGTGACCCCTTCCTCGTGTCTGGTCACGTCTCGCCGTGTGTGTGTCTGCTCCTCCCCCTACTTGCTGATAGAGCGATTTGTGCACAAAAATGGTGGTACAAATACGTGCTAGGACAGAACGTGGCCAACAGTAATAGTATTAATAATAATGCTCCATCGTGTAGAGACAGAAATCACTTTTAGCCAAAATTAATTAAATGTTAATCTTTGAATGATTGCAAATCCTGTCGTTCGCTGTCTTTTTTTCTGTAATTTACTTAATAATCCAATGTAACATTCATTGCCTTTGTTCCCCCTTTTTTCTTTCGCATGCAATCAGTTAATTAGCTGTTAATATTTGCTCGATCCAACATTACATCTTTAGCCGCCTTCTGCCTAACCTTTTTGACAGGAGTTTGTTTGTCTCACCTGTGTTGCTGATAATCTAGTTACCATGGTTACTGACAATACAGCTGGTTATGTTTCGTAAATCCTTTGAGGTAACTAAGTATCTATCCGGTTGGGGCTGTAGCAAGTACCACTTAAAATCACCCCTTTCTTGCATTGAATTTAGCAACAAATTTTTATTTAAAACATTTAACTATCTCTTAAATCAAAAGATACCCGATAAACGTCAGCATAGCAATTAGTAGGACTAGATGCTTACAAGCCCTTGAATGATTAAATTTCCGCCAATCTCTCACATTGAAACATTCTTGCTTTATTCTGACGTAATATAGAAATGTATTTTGACCTGTCTGTCTTAAAAAACTAAATTAATTTGATTTTTAATCTGTATTAGTTCTCCATTGAACTCTCTACACAGCATTCAAAGAAGGCGGTGGTGATCTGCACTTTTAGTTACATTAAAAAGAGTCATAAAATCATTTAATCAAACTGCCAAATCTTTTAATGAAAAAGTAGTAAAAAACCAATTCGCAAGACTTAATGTCCCCAGCTGAATGAGTCACCTTTGTTGCAATGGAGCCACAAGTAACTTAAACAATTCAAAACGTTGATTTGTGAAAAGTCCTCATTTTAATATAAAAAATTACTTTGATTCGGTATTTTAATATAATCAGTATATCCTCAAAAAAATCTGAACTTTTGAAATAAGTAAATATATGTGGACTTGTTTGTCAAATTTAAAATTACTCGTTTATGAATCTGTCGGGGAATTGGCAATCCGGAATTGAGGAGTAGATGCCCTGTTGTACTTGATTAAATCCATAGCTCGAGCAGTAGTACTCTGCCTCTCGCACCATCCCTGCTTCTGGAGGCATCGTAGCACTGCCATTTCCACTGTCATTAGTACAATGACTGTTCCTTTTTTGCATCTGTAGTAGCACTCTAGGACTGACTTTCAAAGAACCTGCTACCAGATTCGTCGTATTCTGGGACAATCCATCAGTCAATGTTAAGGCCATTTTAAGGGAATCTGGTTGCGCCTCACTGCTCTCCAAGATGTCGGTTAATGCGCGAATGTAATTTTTAGCCAATCGGAGAGTCTCAATTTTACTTAACCGCTGATTGGCCGAGAAGACTGGCACACGTTCTCGTAGTGCCTCCAGGGCTCTATTTAAACCATGCATCCGATTGCGCTCACGATCATTGGCTCGTGCTCGTCGACTGCGCATTCGATCTTCGCGTTCTTTTGTTAGAGGCTTCTTCTTTGGTCCACGTTTCTTGCGATGGCGTTGGGTTAGACCTTCAGTGTCAATCTGGTCTCCAAAATCTACAAATGGTGTAAACAAATTACTTAAACTTGCCAGTAGAACTGGTGTCAGAAATTGTTGCTACTATTATCAAGGCGTTTTTTGCCATTGCCGATTCGAAAAAAAAGACTAAAACAGAACAAGGCTTTAGGGCAACATTGCTCATGTTTTATAATGATTATATTTTTGTCATGCAAAAGTGGTTCTTTCGTAAAATAAATAAACAGATGGAATGAGTGAATAAAATTTGAAAAAAAAAGACTTAACGAATGCGGAGAAATAATGACCTAATGAATCAGTGAATGTTTGGCTGATCGTTAAAACAAAGAATGGTTCATGACTAGGCGTGTGTGTGTGTGTGTGTGTGCATTTAAAAGCGGGTAGATAAATGGTTCCAGGATGGATAGGCGAATAGAATGTAGGTGCTATGACAATTATTGTTAGCCTCTCCTTTCTCTTACCGTCCAACATGTGAGGTAAAGGTACAAATCAATACCGTCGCCCCCCCCTTTACCCCCCTTCTTCCCCAAATCACCGCAATGGGTGGGGAGGGGAAGGGAGAGAATGGAGTAGAGAGGATTTTCGAACATCTGGCAGCTCAAATACAACCCGATCGACAGATGGTCTACGGCTCGGCATCTATCTGTCCACTATGCCGCCTTCGCCACCTCCAACGCCTCTCTCTCCTCCCCCCTCCCTCGCCATGCAAATCATTTTATTCCCATCTCATCCTTCTGTTTTCTCATGCGGGTCTCTGCGGATTGGCTAGAAATACGGTCATTTAAGGTGAATAACTGCATAACGGGCTATCAAAACGGTTCATTTATACCTCTATAACATCATTTTTTATTGCTCCATTAAATCTCAAGCAGTGAAGAGCTGTCCATGAACAATTATTTAAAAAAGGAAGTGAAACACATCGGTCGGCTTGCAATGGTGACTACTGGTACGTTGGAACTAGCTTAATTTTTTTAAGCCTCAAAATAAATGCTGGCAAATAAGTTGCACGGTAAGAGGTATCAGATGCAAAGGAGGGACCATTAGTCTCAACAGTGACTATGATGAAAAAAATACTGTTAAAAATTTCAGAGATTATCAATTTCAGCAGCAAAAAGACGCCAAATTATTAAGCGTAAATTTAAAATGAGAGACAAAAGAATAACTTTTTTTACAGATTTGCTTCTCTTTTCCTTTTAAAAGATAAAAGGTAAATCACATACAAAAAAAAAACCTTTATTCTTAAGTCAGCGCTAACATTTTTGGTGTCCTACTACTTAGACAGGTTTTTTGTGAAGGGGGAGATGTAAACTAATTTAATAAACTGTCCCCTTTTTACCGGATCTCAGTTGAGCTTAATTGAGATCGATTGGTAAAAATCAATATCAGCCTTCTAATCAATAATCAATATCAACAGGTAAAAATCTGGAAGGCAATTCAAGTGTGGTGGATTAATCATTTCTGTACATGAGTTACACACCTTGGGCAAATGAAAAAGTTGAGACACTCAAAGCACAACCACGTGCATTTAAATTAGGGGGAGGGGACGGGGGAGGTGAAGGGGGGGAAGCGCGGTGGGGATCAAATTACTTGCCCATTCTGCACACCTGGACACGGAACGTATGAGTAATGGACGGAATGAGTACTCTGCTCTGAATCCGGTCCCAGTGAGTTTTTTGTGCAGTATTTGTATTCCTCCCCTTTCATTCCTTTCCCTCACGCCCTACACATGCACATCTGGAATCTCATGGGATGTTAAGGGGGTTGATTTTTTGCCCACCTCGGAAACCTCCCTACTAAACTCCATTTTGAGATTCGAGATCCGTGAAGCTATTCAAGATCTTTGCCACTTTTTTCTGCCAAATTTCTTAAACATGTTAACGGGAAACTCGATAAAAATTGTAGGCAGTGGAAAGTCTACCCTGGAAATTACTAATTAATCTGTCATATTAATTTAATGGCTTGACCGATGTTAGTAATTAAAGAAAATTGCAATTTTTTAGAAAAATTGATTCTAACTTACACAAGTAATTTAATTGGTATATTCATTATTTTGCAAATAAGTGTTTGTATTAACAGTCAAATTTTCCACAAGGTCTTTTTGTTCCCTACGGTTCAAGTCCTACGCTAAGGGCATGCGATTTCAATCGCCCGTAGATTTTAACTAACTTTAAAATCTCTGTCGTCACAATTGGCATATTTAGTTTACAAATATAGTAACAAAGCTGATTTTACATGATGAGCATCTCACTAAAGCACTAATAAGAGAAGGGCATCAGTTGCGGATAAATTACATCCGTGAAGGGCGTAATAAACAGTGTAAAAACGAGACTGGATTACAAAGAACCAGAAAAGCAGCTATTTTGCCATTACTTTATTAAATTATGACAGTGATGTGACGATTTGACGCCTCCTACTCTCTGACGTTGTTGCCAGATGATAATTTCTCCTGCGAAAGTGATTGTGCTGCATAAATATCATTTAGGAATCCAAAATGTCCCACTTTTGCACTATTAAAGATGATGGAGTCCATAATTTGATCTTTACCACCATCTAAAGGCTGCGTTTATGTCAAAAGTAATTTATAACCTCAAAAACAAATTGATGATTAAATAAAGCGATGCGTATAATCTGTCACAATCATTAGCATCTTCTTTTCTAATAGTTACCAAAGGTTTTTACAAAGTTCTTCATATCATTCTTTAAAATCAACTATTCAAAGCAGTTTCATTTGCAAGCCTAGTGCCGTAGACTTTTGCATATTCAGCATTTGATTATTTTTTACTCATCAATTTAGGAAAAGTGAATCCGAGAATTAAGGAGGGGAACGTTGAGAGCGAGGCCTAATCAGTGATTCGATCAAATTTAGAACTCCAGCAGTTAATGGATAGGCGTGTGTGTATGAGACATACATAAGTGCTTGCGTGAAAACCCTTCTCTGTCCGCCTTTATCTCCCCATTCAAAGAAGATACAATTTGGTAGAAGGACCAAACTATCGCTTCCATGGAGATGGAAAAAGGTATCCTTCCACCAGAATGAGTGTGGGCACGCACACTACTTAATAGAAGCTTTTTTCCCTCTCAGACAATGCCATAGTCTAACTTTGTAGCTCTTCTTTAAAGAGATACAAAATAGTTTTGATATAGGCTATTGTAACCCCAATGAGTCAAATTTGGTGAATAGCTGTATCGGTTTGAATCCATTAGCTAGAAAGTATTTGATAGTACTGAATAAGAACTTTTCAAATTCATATCATCATGCGTTTTATTTTATTGTTTTTTTTAAAATCTCCTTTAAACTGCCTTTTTTACGAACGGTTGTTGGTGCACGAAAGAAACACGATCAGTACCAAGGAGGTGGGTGCCTAATGTGTCAACCGAAATGCGTCCTCCTAGGCACGAGACACGGAGTTTAATGCCTCAAAAAGGCTTATCGCTCTGAAATGAGCATGTATCCATCTCAAAACTATGCACATCACATCAGTCGGAAGACTACGACGAGATTAAGAAGTGCAGATGGTGTCAATGATTTGAATAAAAATAAATTGAAGAGCCAGTACTATTTAAAATCAAAATTATGCTAAAAACAAAGTAACTAATTAGACCAACAAGATTTCAAAACCCTGGATCAAAAGCACTACAAAATTAGACATACCAGTCATGGAAACAGCTGTATTTAGTTGTTTAAAAGCCTCTTGTTGAATTTGTTGTTGCTGTTGTTGTTGTTGTCGTTGATGGTAGAACGCGTAAATAGACGATACTGAAGTGGAAGGCGCCAATGAGGTCGGTGATTCTTGAATGCTCTGGTGCTGATGCTCCTGTTGCTGATGTAGGCGATGATGTCCCTCCTGTTGCTGAGGCTGTTGCGACTGCTGTGAAATCACAGCATTTTGCTCGAAGGCAAATTGAGGATAGGAAGGATAGCCTCCGGGAGGCGCGTTCATCCTAACAGTAAAGTCCCGTGATTTTGGAAAGGTACAAGTGTACACTGAAGTATCTACCGTTTCCGCAGAGTAGTCTGATTGGAAAAAACTCTTTGCTCGTTTATAATTGGCTTACGCACGAGACGGTGAGTTGAAGAGACTGCGCTCTGGCCTCTCATTGGCTGGAATGAAGCCACTATATTTGCGGGTGATTTGTCGCCAGGATAGCCAGTAGTAAATGAACAAATAATACACTACGAATATCTGATATGGCTAGCACAAGTTTCTAGCAAAATCACGTTCTTACTTCTAATAATCCTATGTGTAATGGCACAGAAGTGAAAAATATTAATTAGGAAACAGTTAAAAGGGATAATTTATATAAAAAGAGAAATTAACCACACATAAGTGCTTTTTAGATTAATATCTGCATTAATACAACTTTTGAACAACAAGAGGTCAGTTCACAGAGAACCCCTGGATCGAGGGTTCGCCAACTGACAGCAAATTTAAACAAGCATCAATTGCAATACCACTTCATTAAATATTTCACAGGTCCCATAGGCATGGATAAAGGTCTAAATAATAAAGTTAGAAATTTCTAATGCAAGAACGAGACGGTGGAAATAGAAAGGCTTGGTGAACGTATTAGGGTAATTAAAAGGGTACGGAGATGCTTATAACTTGAGGCAGTGTTACTGCAATCTCGATAACAGGCAAAAATGCATTCAACAAAAATATCTCTCATAAAAAAACTGAGTGAGTCCTTCCAATGGCAGGTAATAAAGGCAACAATTTTGTTTAAAACAATAAACTAACCGAAAAAAATGAAGTATAGATAAACAAGATGATGTATTGATGCTCATGTAGATAAAGCAAAGAGAAAAAGAAGCAAAAAAAATTATAATGTCTACAAATAGGAGGCAAGGTATCGACACACACGAGTAGGTAAACATTGGACTTTAGATTGAGGACACAAAAAAAAAGCAGCCGCCGACAGGAATTGCAATCATCAAGGCATCAATTGGCGATAAGCCACTACCATGTTGTCGACCTGATTGATTTCTGTCCCTACACGGGACACTATTAATATTGTTGGCCACGTTCTGTCCTAGCACGTATTTGTACCACCATTTTTGTGCACAAATCGCTCTATCAGCAAGTAGGGGGAGGAGCAGACACACACACGGCGAGACGTGACCAGACACGTGGAAGGGGTCATCAGTCAGCCTTACTCCAATGTGCAGATGAGACCACTGACCCCGACGTTTGAGTAGGGGTCATGTGAGATGGTCATTGCAGATAAGTCACCGTTTCAATTTGGTTTCGTGTGTGCATGTATGTGCGTGTGTGTGCGTGTGCGTGTGCGTGTGGTGACCATTGAACGCTTCATTGTCATTCACCACTGTAGCAACAGTAACCTGAACATGGTGCATCCCTACTTTTGGCAGTGTTGGGTTGTATTGCTCTTGTGCAAATGAGGTGGTGGTGGCAGCACTGCACCAATTCACTCGGTGGAGGTTGCTCTCACACTGCTGCTGCCGATGCATCAGTGTGAGCACTGATGGAGAGTAGACGACGACAACGCTTCCTCTCCTCCCACATCACATCAACACCGAATGGACGTGTGCTTGGATTAAACACTTCCTTCAACACCTCTCCACCGACTCAACTGACCACCATCCTGTCTGTGGGACACACATTCCCCACAGCTGTATGGACGAAAGAAGGATTCAGTGCTTTTGAATGAACTTTATGAGAACGTTCCTGTCGATGAGACGAAATTCACAATTGATGGCTCATTCGATGCAATGGTTTGGATGGACAAGTTGTGTATGTGTGGTCGACAAAATAAGTGCTCTGCTGATAATTAACGACTTGCTAACCATCTCCGATGCAGTCCCTTAAAAGAAAAAGAAGAAGGGTAAAGGGAAGGGTTAAAACGCAAAATGGAGGATAAAGGAATGCCACAAGTGGATGGTGGAAGTGTCACCTTGAGCCATCGACTGATGTTAGACGAAGCGCGGACAAGTGATTCGTTAGACAAGAACTGCGGTGGTCTCATTTCGCCTTCGACTAAGTGGATGGACGGAAGTGTCCCATTATGCCTGGATGTGAGGAGTGCTACAGTTCATCCTGCTTTCTCAAACTCAAAGTGTGTGCATGCTATAGAAATGCATTGAGCAATACAAGAATGCCTCCAACTTGTAGACGACTCACTCGGCGAAAAAGAATCCAGCTTTAGACAGATGCTTAATAGCACATCGCTTTCGAATCAGAATAGATACGTTGCTCCCTCTCCCTTTTAGACACCCACACACCCTGTCTCTATCTTCCCTCGTGTTACTCAGTTCTACACCGAGCCAAAACTGACGCTTTTGTAGTTGCCTGTCTCGAACTAATATCCTCACCAGTGATGGGTCAGTCGATCAGTCGATCGACTGTGCAGAGGGTAGTCGATGGGAGACCACAAACTTGTTCAACACAATTAGCCTAACAAAAGCAGGCGTGAAAAGAGCCGGTAAAAGGTCTACCAATCACGTCATCCCTGTCGCTAGAATGATTGAGCCAACAGGGACTAGGAAAGGAGGGATTGGGTGGCCTTGTTCATCCCACACGTGTGTAACTCCTTGCGATTGCTTTAACGATCTTGAAATAACCGACCCCTTTGTCCAAATTGATGCGAGTAAGAGTAAGACAGGAGGATGGAAATGTGCCACGTCGTCCGGCATTTTACTAGTCGGATGATGGAGAAGGTTGTGCACGCAGTTGAGCTGAGCTACGTGCAAGACTGCGGCGAATTGGGTGAGACGACGTCGCCTTCCTGAGGGTCGAATGAGTGCAATCATTGAGGTGTGGCCGTAATTAAACAAGAGTAGTTGGAATGACAGAAGATAGAGAGCCTTGAGGCATTGAATTAGTTTGTGTCGTTTTGCCTCGACACCGCGACTTGATGTATCCTCTGTTGCCTAGACGACACAGGTGGACTCACACTCGCTCACTCACTCACTCACTCACTCGTTGACGGACCAACTGATTGAATGACTGACCGACTGACTGATGGAAGGATTGTTACCCCTCAACCAGACACTAATCAGATTGAGGGATCGGCTGTGTCGAAGGAGCAGCAATCGCCCTGCCACATTGGCTAGGAGGGTTCGAGAGCAAAATGCACTGCCAACCACAGTCAAGCAACGCTACAACCTCTCTCAAGCTGTGCCACTAATCAGTGCAATATTCGTGATGGTGATGCTATCCTCACGTCGCTTGATTGATGGCAGGAATTGATGTGCTCATCAACTAGCCTGAATCGACATGTAGTCGATCAGACATTGGTAACACTTCCGTATCCCCTGGATTCATCCATCCTACGCCAATGTCTGCATTGCATTGTATGGTGGCTTGTTGCATGAGACGATGACTCCCGGTTGGCTGTAGCATGAAGCACAGAGCATTGAGTGGACTGTTGAAAATACGGTAGATTCAACAAAGACGCTACACATCGTCCATGAGGACCATAAACGAAGGGAAGTGGAGGTGAAATGACTCTGTGAGTTGTTGCTGCTCAGTCATTTACTAATGGAAGGAAATAGAGTACCAAATCCTCAACGGGTAATGAGACAATGGGCAAAAGAGTGCGGTGGCATTCCCTGCGACAAGTGAATGCTCTAATGGTCGTGAGCAACACGAAAGAACGAAGGTTGAGTGCGCTACTGCTTTGGGTTAGTGTCCTTTTGGTAGCGATAAGAGTCACTGTTCCACCAATCAGCAATTTGTCTAGACTCACCAACAATCGACCAATGTGACGAATCTACCTCACTTCGTAGTCACATCCTCATTCTGTCTCTCGACGGGACTGGTGCATGCGTTGCAAGGCACTAGATGGCATCGTGGTTTATTCCGTAAAAGACGATCCTGTAGGGGAGCAATCACTAACAAATTGTGACTTACCAATCACCGTGAGACTCGAGCTAGTTGGTTGAACAGACAGAAGTGGTGGGGCACTCCACTCCGAATCTCATCAACCCATCACTCCTTCACACGTACACTCACGTCACCAGGCATTGGAACGCAGCAAACCATCTCGACTCGAATGTAGTTGCCACCCGTCACAGGTGGGTGGCGTGCAAGTAATTTCATGAGGGTTAAGTGAGGATGAGACAACGTGGTGTCCTACCTGATGGAGTGGTAATCCACCCCACTGCAGTAAGAACGCGACTGTGTTTGCTGAGCAAACCATGACATCAGCACGACCGAGTCTGTTGCATTTGCAGACGAGATGATTCACCTGATTTGTGGCTGTGGATCTCACAGAACAAATGCATTGGCACATGGAAGTGTACTTGACTGTGGCTCGAGACGTGCAACCAAGAAAGTAGTGCGTGATTGACAACTGTCCAAATGGCGGATGCTCGGCGTGCAACGGAGTGACTTGGAGTGCAGTGGAGAGGAGAGTTAAGATTTGAGCTTAAGGAGAAGCGTCTACAAGGAGGTGGAGTGGGTGAAGTGTGAAAGGCGAGTAAGATCTCCGAGGTGGACTGTCTGCCTCATGACAAGGTAGTTGAGAACAACGGAGATGAGGGCACCGATGAGTGGAGGGGAGTGGAGGGGAGGAGAGGAGATTTGAGGGAAGGGGACCAGTAGCATAGGTCGTGGCGGTCAAGTTGCATGAGACAGGGAGTGGAAAGACCCAAGTCGTCTGTCTGTCCGTGTGTTCAAGTGCTCTCACCTGAAGGAGCGCGAGAGGGTGGTAGACAAATTAGGCTCTCCCCAGAGAGTCACGACGTCGAGATGAGGGATGTGGATTGAAGCAGGTGGATGTGGATGTGAGGGCTGTAATAAAGTGTTATTCCGTTGTTACCACTGTGTCTGGTGTAGTTGCTAGGGTAAATCACACACATGAGAAGCCATGGCAATGGCCATTTCTCACCAGTCAGGCTGTCACCTCACCCGACTTGACCCCCTAGCATTAGTGGGTCAATGTATCACCGAAGGTTATGACCACATATTGCAACTTTATGTGGTGTGGATCGGATACTGGAGGTCACGTATTTGCCACACAATATGTTCACCGGCAGTGAATTACAGTTAATCATTTTATGTGGACAATCAATCCACTTACGATTCGATGGCGTTAGTTAGGCCCGTTGGTGGCGTTCCAACTGCTTGTCATGGAGTGCGCTTCTTTGTTTGCATTGAAGTAGTCCAAATCGTTGATGACTGCATGTGACATTGCAATTGCTTGTGCTAAGACCTGCTCACTGCTCATTAAAGTGCATCGGCAATTGTCACTTTCACAAGGCCTTTGTCCAATAGACACGGTGGTCGTGATGGTGTCAGTGGAGTGGTGTTAGGAGAAGTGTTCAGTCGAAACTCACATCCATTCGGTGCTGATGCCATGTGAATGGAGGGGAGACGTTGTCGTTGTCTACTCCTTGTCAGTGACCAGACTGGTGCATTGTAGTCGTGATTAGAGCAGCAGCAGCAGTAGCACTGCGAGAACAGTCATCACAGAGTGAATTGGTGTTGCTGCTGCTGCTGCTGCTGCCACCACGACCACCACCACCCCATATGCACAAGAGCAATACATCCCAACATTAGCACAGGTAGGAATGCATCACCTTCAGTTTTCTGTTGCTAAAGTGGTGAAGGACACTAAAGTGGTCAATGGTCACCACACGCACACACGAAGTGAAATTGAAACGGTGACCTATCTGCAATGACCATCTCACATGACCCCTACTCAAACGTCGGGGTCAGTGGTCTCATCTGCGCGTTGGAGTAGGGCTGAGCGGTGACCCCTTCCTCGTGTGTCTGCACCTCCCTCCTACACGCTGATAGAGCGATTTGTGCACAAAAGTGGTGGTAGAATTACATGCTAGAGCAGAACGTGGCCATTAGTAATAACAGTAACAATCCCTTATTGTTAGTGGACAAAATCGTTTTTGGACATTATAATAAAGTGGCGGTAAGGTCGACAACATGGTAGTGTATTATCGTCAATGGATGCTTTGATGATTGCAATTCCTTTTGGTATTTGTGATGTTCTGTATGGTGTGTAATGTCACCTCCACTTCAAGTGAAGCAAGTGGCTACATTTCTGAACGTAGTGAAGGCGAAGAGTGTGTTAGAGGAGTTTGAGTGGTAAATTAATGAAGGCGTCGTGGGTGGAAGCATGGCAGGTTACTTGCAGTTCTCATTTTTTCTTGGGATGGATGGAATGCAACCAGAAAGAAACACGGCGTGAAGGCAAGTTGAAGAGCAATGAGGTGAATGGAAGAGGTGTGAAGCCTCTTTGCAGTGCTCGACTGTTTCTGTGGAGGCAGAGCTTAGTCGAGTGAAGGTGCAGAGTGGTGGGTGGTGACGCCACCTGATTGAGACCTTCACCAAGAGGCAACGTTGCAGTGGTCTTGTAATGGATGCTGACATGAGCGAAAGTTGGATGAAGGCACTTCGTCTGATCGAACACTTGCACGTTATTGGTGAGGTTGTAGTTGGAGTGTGGATACTTCGGTAAAGGTAGTCGCAAATTCTGCACACATCATATGCTATGCGTGTGGTGATGGAGAGGAGTGGATGGGTGGAAGTGGGTAGATGTGGAGTAAGGCGGAAATGAACGAGAAGGGGAGGAAGCCAGTCAGGTGGACCGAAATGAGAAAGGGAGAAGCACGGTTGCTGCCACCTCCTATCTCCTCCAATTTCGTCTCGCCTTCCATCCACTCCTCTTCTCTACTTTCCTCCTTCTTCCCACCACCTCCTCCTCCTCCTCCTCCTCCTCCTCCTCCTCCTCCTTCTTCTTCTTCTTCTGCCAAATCCTCAATATCTATGTCATGCATCGCTGGCCTTGATAAGCAGCGCTGTAAATGAGTCAAGGCTAGACTACAAAGAGGGAGATGAGTATCAATATGGTGGGCAAGAGGGAAAGTAAAAGGTGGTATTATATTAACTGTATGAATCTATGCACCTCCACCCTCTCTCCTTCCTGCTCTTTCGGTCTTGTGCTTTGGACACATCTTCTTGGCATGCTTTCGATTTACCACCACCATCAACACCTGACTGAATAGTGTGATAGTGGAATGCAAATTTGGGTGGAGGAGGGAGAGGAAAGATGCCATGGAAAGCAAAACAGAGTTAAGTGATGGAATGACAGCTCATTGGGACTTGCCTTGAGAATGGGGGAGCAGTCCTGTGGAGCAACTTCTCTTGTTGTGTTTCATATACCAGAAGGGAATGTGATGGTGTTCTGTTTTTAATGCTCACATTTGTGCTCTAGTCTCGCTGTCTGCAGTTGTTTTTGTTTGTGTTTTGATCACTCTGGCATTGTGGTCAATGCAAAGACAGCAATGACGTGAGCGGAGAAGGGGATACTGATGATGGCGATGATGATGTGGAGGAGGAGGAGGAGGAGGAGGAGGAGGAGAGGAGGAGGAGGAGAGGAGGAGGAGAGAGGAGGAGGAGGAGGAGGAGGAGGAGGAGGAGGAGGAGAGGAGGAGGAGGAGAGGAGGAGGAGGAGGAGAGGAGGAGGAGGAGGAGGAGGAGGAGGAGGAGGAGGAGGAGGAGGAGGAATTGAAGATGAGGCAGGATAAAAGGAAAAATGATGACATCGATAGTGTTGATTGTGATGGAAGTATAATTGCTAATGACAACGAATTGACTGTTTGCTTGCGACTGGTAGTGAAAATTTTAGTGTTAGGAGTGGAAGTAGTGGCAGCATAATAGTAGCAATGTAGGCCTCGCACGAACATCTATGGGATGGGTCGAGTCACTCGTCCTCCCAACTGCAATACCTGGAACGGTGAATGATTGCGTGCATAATGAAGTCAGTCCCACTTGAAATGCCAGTCTTGTCGAATGAGTTGTGAGTCGCTGCTGACTTGTATTATGGCTACATGAATTCTGGGGTGTTCCTTGTCGTGCAGATGGAGGATGATGTTTAGAAGACGGCAGTGAGAGACGTAAAGTTGTTGCATTGTTCCCAAGGGCGTCGTTTTTACTGTCTTCTGCGGGCTGACTTTTGAGAATCCATGCGCCGAACATTTTGAGATTGTAGATGGTTTGAGCGCGGAGGGACGAGAATGTGA
The DNA here is from genome assembly GCA_036345935.2 of Taenia hydatigena. Taxonomy (NCBI): domain Eukaryota; kingdom Metazoa; phylum Platyhelminthes; class Cestoda; order Cyclophyllidea; family Taeniidae; genus Taenia; species Taenia hydatigena. The sequence goes on along the minus strand of JADWOT020000002.1, from coordinate 20,022,358 downwards.
TGAGCTAATTCTTTGTATTTCAGTGAGAAAGTAAAAGTGAATGCATTTCCCTGCATTTTAAGGTCGAACACTTCTTGGCAATGGATTTATGCTCATTTCGTCGCGAGCCATTAGTGAATGTGCAAAACATGGTAGCCTGTTAGATATTGTTAAATTTCATTTCAAAGTAAATAGCTTAGAAGTGGAAGGAGAGGGTAGCCTGCCTAGCAATTACAATACCAGTTGCTGTAAAGTCCTAAGACTCACTTGAAGGCAATAAAGGGCAAAATATTAGGGCAGAATATGCATATCCTATAAGAAGGGGGAACGAAGCTGCTGGCATGACCCGGAGGGCAATACGGCCACTCAAGTGACCGAAACCGGCAGTCAGAACCAAAAACGTAATACATAGCCCCTCTCCGTCGTATCCGACGCTCGCCTTGGTAAACCTCCAGCGTCAGTTGTCACAACGTAATCAGTGCTGAAATAAACATCTACGAGTTGGCCGAAGCTGTCATCGCAATTTGAGAGCAACCGAGGAGATGCTTGACCATCGAGTCACTGATCTTTCTCGACAGTTTGACTGGACTTAGAGTTTTGTTCGGTTTGCCGACCATCAGTGCGTCCATATGGAGACGTTAGAACACCGGCCTCCTCAAGCAGGTATGTTAGGGAAATCTCAGGAGCGAAACGTTTTGAGGTGGTGTACGGCTAGTGTCGCTCCAGTCGCCTAAGGCAGAGGTCAATCGCAGGCCTTCTACGGGGTGTCAGAGACTCGCCCATCCGTAGCACATGCACTTCTTTTGCAAGCAGTAGAGACCGGGGATGGAAATCCATTAAAGTCGGATCCGCTTTCCACTGCCACCAATGCAGCACCCCAAGACTTCCTTGAAGACATAAGTGGGCGCAATATAAGGGCAAAACATATATATACGTATTAAATAAACAGATGGGAAGGGCTACCGGCATGGCTTGGAGGGCAGCCCACCCGGCTAAAGAAATATGGCCACCCAAGTGACCGTAGCCGAAACCCGACAGTCTGAAAAAACAAATAATTACAGTCTCCACTTACCTGCGTTCTTATCGCCTTTACCTTTCGGTCGCAATGCAAAGGTTAGGCAATAGCGCCTACTTATTCCAAAGATCTTCTCCAATTCGCGAATATTCCTCGACACCGTGTGACTTGCAGAAGCATAAAAATGCATTGTTAACACTAAGAGAGGGCAATGGAATGTGAGAGAAGTTAATTATGTTTCCAGTTTAGAAGATAAAAGGTACCATGCAGTGGGGAATAAATTAAGTATCTGTCTATCCCGCTCACCCTTTTTTCCTATTGAATTACTGTGCGATGTCGTTTTAAAAAAAAGGTAGACGTCTATCTTGTGTGCTTATCTTGGGGCTAAGCTTGGGCTCCATTCGGTGACAATTTGCCATCACATAAGGCTCGCACAAGAAGGTGCTCCATAGTTGAACAGACCCTTTCACCGGCTGCAGCTGACTGGTTGGGTGTTACAGCTGTCTTGGCTTGGCGATGTCCAACAGCGTTTGACGAAGGCACTAAACCAGCAGTGTGCGACAGTGTTTCACTGCAGGATGTCATTGTGTCATGAGTACTGCAAGGTCTAAAGAAGAGTTGGATCTACTTTTGAGTCATGATGGGTTTCGCAAGATGGACGTTTCCTAAGTCCTCTCTGCATATATCGTTTCTGTTCATCTGAAGAGTTGGATGGTTGGTTGGTTGCTCACGGGTGGCGTTTTATCCCTCAAGTGCATATGGCCCAGTAGGTGCGGATTGACTGCTACGTCGCTAATCAAACGAACAATGTTGTAAAAGACTCATATTTGCTTAAAAACGTAATGACTGATTTGTCCGCCACATGATAGGTCGGCTTGGGAACTTGCAGGAGAGGTGGAACCACCTTGTCCACCCATGGGAGGATCTGATGATGCCGTTTTGAGGTGCCATCTCGGGCTCACTTGCAATGAAGGAAGCAGTGGAAAGAGTCGCTTGTGTTGACAATCATCCGGTCCGAGAATTCGCAAACCACAGACAAATTTGGAGAAGGAAGTGGTTGTGAATTAAGACCAGGTCGATTCCTCCCCATTTCAATTAGTTCAAGAGGTGGAATGCAGGCAGCTTTCAAGCATTTGCATTCAGTTTGGCAAGGGATGAGGTGCGGTCTACTTGTTGAGGTTCGTTAAGGTTCCGATTTTGAGTTGGAGAAAGCATCTTGTTAATGGGTTGGAGTGATCTCTTCTGTGTGGTTCGTGAGGTGTTAGGCCCACCTCGATGCTCCCACCTACAGAGGCTTGTCAAAGCCGTGCGATAAATTGTTTGCGAACCTGATAAAGTCTTAGGATGCATCAATCCATCGACGCAGCGTAGGGCAATCGGAGGAGGTACAGTTTCAGAAGACACCATCCAGAAAGAGGTTTTGATGATTCAGCTGAAGGCGAGTGCTGGTAAGCACTTGCGAAGATCACGAAGAACTATGTGTCTCCATGCTCCAAAATGACTGGAATTTGGCGTGTCGAGGACGACGTTTAGGCATGCTCGATGTGGGTGTCGGTTCATCGGCTGCTTTATGCCAAAATGAAGTTGAGATGGAAGTTGCTGGACAAATCATTGTCACGAGTCACAGATCAACGGGTGACACTCAGTTCCACAGTCTATCAAATTGTTGTGCCCTACTCCATGCCATACAAACCTACTTGCTTCGTGCATGCGTGTGATGGACTGCGGAAGGAACTGTTCATAACACACTTCTCGTTGAAGGTGCGACGATCACTACAGATGGTCGACGATCACTTCTCCACAAGATGATAAGGTAAAGCTCGAGGGTGTGCAAGGGAAACCTTCTGTCTCGATATAAATGGGACTGGTGAAAGGGTGTGAAGAAGACGCCATCACTACTCCTACCACAGTGCTAGTACATATGTCGAGGTGCAAAGGTATGCGATAGGACGAGTTGGACAGGATTGTCCGCACCATAGAATCGCCCCCCTCCTCCTCCATTCCAAACTTGACAATCACTGCTTACTTGAATGCACGAGGCTCATTACCATTGAAGCCGTGGTGAGTAGGACAATTCACTGATGCACACATTCAGTGTTAGCACCTCCTCACCATGCGTTCCTACAACAACCACATCGCAACTTGCCCGTTTCGAGACCGGAGAGCAACAATGGTAGTGAGGAGATCATATGACAGGACAATTGTGTAGCGTGTCGTCGTGTCTTCACTCAAGTCTGTCAATCCATAGCAGTGTGGAGGGGTATTCACTTCCAACAAACAGAACAGTTGAGGTGATATAGACACGGACTTGCAGCAGGAATGGGAGGATTCGTGCTCTTGAAGAAACACTGTTTCAGCATCGTCCCAATCTCGCTTTGGCCACCCTCCCATCCAGCTCATCACCCACTGCACACTAGACGCAAGGCAGAAGTGGTGGTCAGCAAACTATCATGCAGTCGAGAGGACATTTGACCCACACACACACACACACACACACCACTAATGCATCCCACCCTGTCAATTCTCGTGTCTCCTCACCCACATCCACGCTTGCGTTGGCTTTGTGATCCACAGCCACAAGCCCAACTGCAACAGCATTGGACACACTCAGTGCCCTCGTAGTGCTCAAGGCTGTACGATGAGCTGTCCTGCCCTACAATGCATGCACTTCCTACACCAATATCCTCGTCCGTACGTGCATTTGTCAAAACACACAGTCATTCAGCCAACACATAAATCACGACAGCTTCACAGAGCTGACACTCAGTACCAACTCACCTTGTCACTTTGTTCCCATGCCACTGCCACTCAATCGCCTATGTGGATGTGTGAGTACACGAGAATCTGGCTATCTGGCTGCATACCTGTCTGTGTTGCATTTGGACACGAGGAATGTGAGGGAGGTGAGGAGGTGTGAGTTTTTCGTGCTGGCACCGCGGGCACCTGATGTTGTCTTGCCAGAAAGCACGGAAGCGGAGCGGTTAGGTAGGATAAGGTCATCCTTGTACGTCACAATGTCAAGGTATGGTGGCGTGTGTAGCAAGGTGTGCCAATGCGGAAAGAGGTGGACCATTGCCCAATAGCCACCTCATCCGATAGTGGATGCGTAGGCGCCTTTGGCAGAACCAACAGTTCATTTTTAGCCGTCTGGGCTTTTTACCCTGGATATTGTCTCTGTTCCTTCCCTGTGTCTCCCTGTTCCTCTCACTCTCTCCCTGTCGCCATCGATCTTCATGTCGTGGTGCTGATGTCTGTTTTACTCGATTTTGGTGTTATTGAGTTGGGATTCTTGTGTGTTCCAGTTGGAGACGGTTGTGTTGGAGCGTCTTAGACTTGTGTACGCTTTACAGCCGCAGAATGATTGTGGGTTCCTCTTTTAACAGAGTCAATCCGATCGGAAGGTTGGCGTAATTTGGAGGAGCGAAGAACCTGTGCGAGTGGTGTGGAAGAGAGGTTGGAGTTATCGAGGTGATGTGCTGGTAACCGCATAGAGGAGGCCAATCTATTGACCGAGTGGAAGCAAGAATGCCCGCATACCAGCAAACACAATCGACAGGAATGTGATTTTTCTGGGGCACGGCTCCCTACATCGTATTTTGTGTCAGAGCTTGCCAGGATTGGCATTCTAGGCCGAGCATGAAGGACAGAGTGTGGGTGAATCGAGATTAACTGCCAATGAGGATCGACGATTGTTGAGGGGAGTGTGGCGGGGACTCTCGAATTCATCCCCGGTGGTGTGTTTGATAGAAATTCTGGTGTGATTCATTCGTCCAACGCTGGTGAATAAATTTTTGGTCTGGAGAAAGCTCATTTGATTTAGAATCAAAAAATTTTGCAAAGACGCCTCATCTTAGAACAAAGTGGGCTTCTATATTTATCTCAAAAAGCTTTAATGAGTTTTGGAGAAAGAACTTAAAATATTTTATGGATGGCTTCCAAGCCAACTGTACTTTGTGTAGAAGTCGCTTTTCAGACAGTAAAAACCTTCCTTCCCTCCCATTACTTCGTGCCAGTTTCACTCAATGGACGTATACACAGAACTCACATCTCCATGTAAGGCAGCTTCAGGGTAGAGTTCTGTGCAAGTCGTCTTTCCACTTGCAGCGTCGATGTTAGCCCATTATTTCCACCCGCCCTCGGCTCGCCTTCCCTCTTCCCCCCCCCCCATTCCTGTGAAAAATACTCTGACACCTGCAAGCACAGGTTGCCTTAGCAACCAACCATCCACTTAACTAAGTAATATACTGACTGGGTGACTGATGCTATTCTGTCACTTGGTAAATTTGGTGTCTTTTTGCAATTTGAAAATTGATTAAATAGCTACTTGCTTCCTTTCTGTTCTATTTGACGGCTTTGTAGAATTAGCATCAGGTGGTTTTTCTTTTTGATGGGGGATAGTAGTCAGGGCTCATATTGTTAAGAAAATTACTTTAAAAGTAAGTAAGTGAGGACACATTATTTGTGACTGAAATATGGTCCAAAAATGATCTCTTTGGTTTGGCTAAGATCAAGTTTCTATGCCACTTGCTTAAACGATAAGTTTAAAGAAATTTCCTTGATTCTGATTGGCTGAGACACAAGTACGAAGGTTTTGTCACCCAAATGTCAAGCAGAACGCCATAGAATGAAACGCCTTGAATTCACGTGCCAAAAGTGAAAAAAAAAAAAAACAAATAAGCGGTTTTTAAATTAATCTTACAGATGATTTGTAGTGGGAGAAAATCACCAGCAGAACACAGCGACATCTAGGGCAAATAAAAGAGTGCTCGCACTTTTACCTACTTCCCCAATATTCTTTTATGCCTTTAAATGATAAAGCAACAAGTTTGTAACACATTTTTATTGGTAAATGCAATCCAGTTACTTGGGTACTTTGCCCCCTATTTGTCGCCATTTGCTTAGTTAAAAGGCTCGTAATTTGTACAATCTTTTTAAAATTTAAGCGTTTCTGGGCTTTGAGACTGTTTTACACAATGACGCGAAACAGATTGTAGGTATTATTAGGTACTGGGATCACAATGGGTCCCGGAATAGCTGAGTGAGAAATAAATAGACCACAAGATCACCCTCAATAACATTAGATTGACGCATGCCTTTTACACTTAACTAACCAGAAGAGACTGCCGCACGCATAATAATGATCATGGGATGTTTTTTAGCTGATTCCTTCATGAACGAATTCACATCTCATTGTGAAGCGTCTTTCATCTTTGCAAGTCGGTTTGTGCTAAATGCCGTTTGATCATCATTAAGCAGGTAATTATTAGTTGTACCAATTCAGTCTGATCCAATTTTTTAAGATGAAAATAAAAAGTAACGATCGTTTCAAATTTTAGGACGAAACAAACCCTAGAGCGTGTAGCCAATCATAATTGTCCAAGACGCGACCCAGCGAATGCGATATCGACTCCCATTCCTATTGGTTAATGTGTGGATATGGTGTTTCTGCTATTTTCGTGGAATAATTTTGATAATCACGACAATGAGGACAGAAGAGAGTACTCATACTTAATAAATAGTTGATTGAGTGTTGAACGGTCTCCCATTCAGAAGTAAGGACAATAATTTTGCTGATAAAATTATTCTGTTAAAAAAGAGCCTTCTAACATTGCGTATAAGGGAAGAGGGTAGATCAGGTACACATTGAACTACCTTTAGTCCTGGCTGAAGGGGATCGACATATGCTCAACCTACCCCCTCATCTCCCCCAGAATACACCTAAAAAGAGGGGAATAGGAGGATGAGGGGAAGGGTTGAGCCTACAATGCTCTGTGCGTATTTACCCTGCCCAGCGTCATCGAGGCCATCTGGTGTTTGCTGTATTCGTCCTACTCCACATCACCTATTTGTCATGGTGTGGACTGCTCACTCCAGGAGACTCCACAGTGTGGAGGTGGGGGGTATTGGGCGATCTCTGCTCTCCCACCCTTCCTCCCCATTTCCACCAAACACACACGACGCACACGGCAGATGGTCCACTGCTCATGCTTTGTTGCTCTTATGGGCATCTTTTAGTCCACTAGACAGAGGATTTGTGATGCTTAATAAAATAACAGCCAACTTCTTGTTGATTTTCAAATTTGGGAAGCGTTCATACCTTGACCAATCAAAAATCGACACCGCTTGGTAGGCTGTTTTGGCCCGTCATGCTTTTTGAGTGTCAATTTTCGGTAAATTGGTTTAGAATTGAAGTTTTTTTGGTCTTACTGTCCATTATTCAAATGTCATATTTTTTACCCAGTCTCTATTACGCAAGGATATGAAATTCTTAGCAAATGTGTTAATAAATCCCACGTTTGTCCATTAACCGCGTTCGCTTTTTTGGCATCAAAGAGTTATAAATTGAAATAGCATCCCTTTTGACTACCGTTCAGTTAAACTGTAACAACATTGTGGCTATTCAGCTCTTGGTTTTGGAAAAGAACTACATTATCTCTTTGCCCATTGTACCTTACTCGAGTGGACTGGCCTCTGGATCATGCCAGTAGCCAGAGAAGTCCCAAGTGGCATGATACTCTTCCACCAGAGCGGTACGGAGAACATTTTAACACATTTCACTTAGCGAAGACGGTCTCAAGCATCATTATACTTCATGCTTCCCTGCACCACTTGATTTGTAAAACGATCAGACTCTATGGACAAAGTGTTGACCAAAGTGACATAGCAACTATAGTGAAAATACTGTTGCCAACTTTCCAGACACTTCAACATCAATTTTTAATGAGGCAGACCGGCTTTCCTAGCCCGCAAATTCACCATGACAGTGACGGTTGTTTGGAGACCCCTTCATAGGCTCAAAACGTTGGGAGGCGCATGCCTCGTTTTCTAATGTGAAGACGCCTCATGAGAGGTAAAATCCATTGCTATAATATTACTGATTTGTTTCATTTTTATTGAATTTTTCATGGTAGAGATCAAAGCCAGTAATGAGGGGAATCGCCTGATCAAAACTACTAGAAGCACAACAGAATCGGCGCTACGCAACAGCTCCCCTTCCTAACGACCAACTCACACCGACTTCAATGTATGTGGAGTGGTTATTCTGTGTGGTTCTTCGAATGACCTTTCAGGAATTCATTTCGCCGTATGGGGCACTCAGACTTGAGAGGTGGTTCGATGCACCAGACTTGAGTCCGCGAAATGAGTTGGATGAATGCGGTTTCGGGGAGAGAAACTACCATCCAAGTGCTGTAGCACCTTTGAGGGTATCCACACTACAGAGTGCGGCAGCGTAAAAGGATTGATGACAATCTTGACAAGTAGGACAAAGTTTTTGGAGGTGCTGCTTGACTGTGTTTGTGCGGATGCCATTCTCAGTCAATGATGCAGAGCGTTTCCCAAATTTCTTCCCGAGTAGAATCTTTAGTAGACAAAGTACTAAAGTATACAAGGGTGCAGGAATAGAAAAAAAAAAACAGTATGCGGTTTGTACACGTTGTCAAGAATTAGCAGTCCTCGACCAAAGAGTTCAATGGAAGTGTCCTGTGTGCAACACTAGAGCACAGCATCTGATAACCTTGCCAATTTTGCTACTAAAATCGTTTTTCTAGGCAGCAGAATCGTAGACTCCAAAAATGCGCCCAACAGAAGATTTTTTAAAGACTTCTGTAAGCCTCTTATGTAAATCCAACGCCTTGATGTTTCGTGGCGATTTCCGAATAGCCAACGGCTGTGCAAGGCGGTAATAAGAGACGCCGACCTCTAGCAGTGCCGTCGAGACAGACACCGTGGATGTCCCAAGAAACATAAACAGTGGAATTGGAATTGTAGAAGGCGATTGACAGGGGTGCTGTTGTTTTACTCATTTTGCAAAGTCAACACCGTTTGAGAGTGAGTCGCAATTGCTGTAAGCATGCCTTCCTCCAGTAGTTGAGACAATGTCTCCCTTAGTGGATTCATGGCGTAACTTACATCGTCAAATTTTATAAATTGGAGTTTCTGTGTCCTTGTGGCTCGGATCCCACGGCGCCCTTTAGCCAGATAAGGAATAGACAACGACTCCAGAGCAGATGACTCCTATGGACTGATGTGCGTGTACGAGCCCAGCGACCGGTTGGAGGCTGTCTGAGTTATGCGTCGGCGTCTGCGTCTGCGTCTGCGTCACCGCATCGCCCTAGTCATGCATACCGGGTGGGAAGACAGTATCCTTTGACCCTAACAGGAGTGTGAGCGCATTTCATGTGGGGTTCAATTTGATCGCGGCTATCCAGGAGAGCTGGAGAGGTATTTGATGAATTTTTTTTGTGAAAATCATCACAAAAGTGATAATCTCTAAGAAGTTAAACAGAGTAGTTTGGTTTTTTTCCCCAAAATTGCAGACATCTCAGCAATTCGTGAAAATTTAATCGAATTATTTAAGTTACACGTTGAAGCGATGTCAATCTAACTTTTGCCGCTCCAGATGTCTTGGAGTAACAACGAAAGGAATTGTGAAACCGCATGAAAAGTAAACGGAATAGGATGATAAAAAGTTCAATCCACTTTAAAATGTTGATCAAATAAGCTGTCGCTATGCCTAAGACGGGTTAGAGAGGAGTTAAATGGAGTCTCCTCTCACAAAACTACCAGAGGTTCTAGGATCCGCAACCGGCTAAAGGCTGTGGAGAACCCCAAGAGGAAGACTTCATAATTGCCTATGTCATTAGAGCACGCTTGTTAACACGCATTGCTGATCAGATGCTTGAAGATAAAACGTTGGATGTCTTCTTCAACAGTTCTTCGTTTCATTCAGGCCATGGACTGGATGGGCCTGGCTTTGTCAAATATTCACAGCACTTGAGGCATTGAAATGTCTTCATAGAGAGGTGAAAGCGGGTTTGATTTACAATACATTTTTCAACAGTAGAGACCTCTAATGGTGTAATGTATATGATTCATGGAGCACTTCATTCCACTTGATAGGGCCTACCAGTCAGTCTGCCTTGAGAGGTGCATTAAACTCGGGTCTAAAGCTGCAAGATAGGGAGGCAGTGAGAGGTTACCTCATTCCCATTATTCCTACGTCCTCAAGTAACGTTAGCAAAAATCTTCTTTGCTGTGGCACTGGACAATGAGACAGACTCGAGGACGAATTGGCTCCAATTCGTTTGATTTGAGAGCAGAAACCCACTACAAAGTGGCTCATCGGAAAGGTCGCACGACTTCATTTGATGTCCCTCACAGTAATTGCGCCTATGCGTAATGCATTCTGCTGGAGCATCTTCCTCACATATCATGCAAAACTTCCCTGAGGGTGCTTGCAACCCGTGCAAAATCAATTTCCTCATGGTGAGCAAGCATTCAATTACAATAGTATTCCCACTTATAAAGTTGCTACTTGTTATTTGTTCAGTAGAATTATTTGTTTCGTCAATTTAATTAATGGACTGAACAAGGAATCCTAAATCTGCCAGATTAATGGTCTTTATAAATACCACATACGAACATTTTCAACTTACTTGTCAGTGTGTCCATTTGTGCTGATTTTTAGCTCTCTATACTTTCTACTGCGCCCAAGCCAAGATTTTCCTTCCAGACCTACAGCCCTCCCAAACGACTGGCAATGGTCCACCTCCTTTCGCATTGCCACGCTTTACTACACCTTCAACGAAGACCACGTACGCCACAATGCCTTGACATTGTGACGTACAAGGATGACCTTATCCTACCTAACCACTCCTCTGCCGTGCTTTCTGGCAAGACAACATCAGGTGCCCGCGGTGCCAGCACGAAAAACTCACACCTCCTCACCTCCCTCATATTCCTCGTGTCCAAATGCAACACAGACAGGTATGCAGCCAGATAGCCAGATTCTCGTGTACTCACACATCCACATGGGCGATTGAGTGGCAGTGGCATGGGAACAAAGTGACAAGGTGAGTTGGTACTGAGTGTCAGCTCTGTGAAGCTGTCGTGATTTATGTGTTGGCTGAATGACTGTGTGTTTTGACAAATGCACGTACGGACGAGGACATTGGTGTAGGAAGTGCATGCATTGTAGGGCAGGACAGCTCATCGTGCAGCCTTGAGCACTACGAGGGCACTGAGTGTGTCCAATGCTGTTGCAGTTGGGCTTGTGGCTGTGGATCACAAAGCCAACGCAAGCGTGGATGTGGGTGAGGAGACACGAGAATTGACAGGGTGGGATGCATTAATGGTGTGTGTGGGTCAAATGTCCTCTCCACTGCATGAAAGTTTACTGACCACCACTTCTGCCTTGCGTCTAGTGTGCAGTGGGTGATAAGCTGGATGGGAGGGTGGCCAAAGCGAGATTGGGACGAGGCTGAAACAGTGTTTCTTCAAGTGCACGAATCCTCCCATTTCTGCTGCAAGTCCGTGTCTATATCACCTCAACTGTTCTGTTTGTTGGAAGCGAATTCCCCTCCACACTGCTATGGATTGACAGACTTGAGTGAAGACACGACGACACGCTACACAATCGTCCTGTCATATGATCTGCTCACTGCCATTGTTGCTCTCCAGTCTCGAAACGGGCGAGCCGCGATGTGGTCGTTGCAAGAACGCATGGTGAGGAAGTGCTGACACTGAATGTGTGCATCAGTGAATTGTCCTACTCACCACGGCTTCAATGGTAATGAGCCTCGTGCATTCAAGTAAGCAGTGATTGTCAAGTTCGGAAGGGGGGGAGGAAGGAGCGGTTCGATGGTGCGGACAATCCTGTCCAACTCGTCCTATCGCATACCCTTGCATCTCGACGTCTGTACTAGCACTGTGGTAGGAGTAGTGATGGCATCTTCTTCACACCCTTTCACCAGTCCCATTTATATCGGGACAGAAGGTTTCCTCGCACACCCTCGAGTTTTACCTTATCGTCTTGTGGAGAAGTGATCGTCGACCACCTGTAGTGATCGTCGCACCTTCAACGAGAAGTGTGTTATGAACAGTTCCTTCCGCAGTCCATCACACGCATGCACGAAGCAAGTAGGTTTGTATGACATGGAGTAGGGCACAACAATTTGATAGACTGTGGAACTGAGTGTCACCCGTTGATCTGTGACTCGTGACATTGATTTGTTCAGCAACTTCCATCTCAACTTCATTTTGGCATAAAGCAGTCGATGAACCGACACCCACATCGAGCATGCCTAAACCTTGTCCTCGACACGCCAAATTCCAGTCATTTTGGAGCATGGAGACACATAGTTCTTCGTGATCTTCGCAAGTGCTTACCAGCACTCGCCTTCAGCTGAATCATCAAAGCCTCTTTCAGGATGGTGTCTTCTGAAACTGCACCTCCTCCAAATGCCCTACGCTGCGTCGATGGATTGATGCATCTCAAGACTTTATCAGGTGCGCACACAATTACTCGCACGGCTTCGACAAGCCTCTGTAAGTGGGAGCATCGAGATGAACCAAACACCTCACGAACCACACAGAAGAGATCACTCCAGCCCATTAACAAGATGATTTCTCCAACTCGAAATCGGAACTTTAACGAACCTCAACAAGTAGACCGCACCTCATCCCTTGCCAAACTGAATGCAAATGCTTGAAAGCTGCCTGCATTCCACCTCTTGAACGAATTGAAATGGGGAGGAATCGACCTGGTCTTAATTCACAACCACTCCCTTCTCCAAATTTGTCTGTGGTTTGCGAATTCTCGGACCGGATGATTGTCAACACAAGCGACTCTTTCCACTGCTTCCTTCATTGCAAGTGAACCCGAGACAGCACCTGAAAACAGCATCATCAGATCCTCCCACGGGTGGACAAGGTGGTTCCACCTCTCCTGCAAGTTCCCAAGCCGACCTATCATGTGGCGGACAAATCAGTCATTACGTTTTTAAGCAAATATGAGTCTTTTACAACATTGTTCGTTTGATTAGCGACGTAGCAGTCAATTCTCATCTACTGGGCCATATGCACTTGAGGGATAAAACGCCACCCGTGAGCAACCAACCATCCAACTTTTCAGATGAACACAAACAATACCCACAGAGAGGACTTTGGAAACGTCTATCTTGCGAAACCCATCATGACTCAAAGGTAGAACCAACTCTTCTTCAGACTCTGCAGTACTCATGACACAATGACATCCTGTAGTGAAGCACTATCTCACACTGCTGGTTTAATGCCTTCGTCAAACGCTTTTGGACATCGCCAAGCCAAAACAACTGTAACACCCAACCAGTCAGCTGCAGTCGGTGAAAGGGTCTGTTCAACTATGGCAAATCGTCACCGAATGGAGCCCGAGCTTAGCCCCAAGATAAGCACACATGATAGACGTCTACCTTTTTTTAAAACGATATCGCACAGTAATTCAATAGGAAAAAAGGGTGAGCGGGAGAGACAGATACTTAATTTATGCACATTTTTTTACGCCAGAAGAGGGCAAGGGAGGGAAAGTCGAGAAAAAAGAAGGTTAAATCGGCGCCGTCACGATGAAACAAAGAAATGTGGCTTGAATGGACGGGTGGGAGAAAAACACAGGGATACGTGGGAAAGGAGGTGGGAGTAGAATCATCGTCAGTATTGTCGCCATAAATAGTCATAACATTCACCACGCTCATGTTATGTGTCACTGGCATGTTGTCGGGCGCTTTTCAGAAATTCATGACAAACACACGCACACATACACACAAACGAAACAGAGCCTTTTAAAGGTGGAGAGGAGAGAGAAGGAGAGCTATGTACAGGCCTAATAACTCACACTCGTATTGCACTTCGCTTGGGGACATGGAGGCAAATGGAACAAGAAGATACGTATTGATTTGAAGGGGAAGCGGTTCTCAAATGGCAAGATCGTTCCACGCAACCAAATGGATAGACTCATTCACTTACAGTAAATGCTTTTATACAAAAAATGCCGGGTGGATGGATGGGGCACCTTCACGCAGACGCTGTAGTTGTCGATGTCACCGTCGCTGTCGTCGTTGTTGTCGTGGAAGATGAAATACCGACTGTAGTAGCGGAGGAAGAGGCGGCAACCACAGCAGCAGCAGCTGCCGCGGCGGCCGCCCTTTGCTGTGCCGCTACCACTGCCATCTGCTGTGCGTAATGCTGGTGCTGCTGTTGTAGGTACTGCTGCTGTGCAGCCAGAATTTGCTGTTGTTGTTGCTGCTGTTGGACTTGTTGTTGGGCTTGTTGCTGCTGTTGTATCTGTTGCTGATCTTGCGTCGTGTTAAACGCAAACTGTGTAGCAGCGCGGTTGGATGGGAAGAAACTAAACGCTTGTTGACGCATGTGCGCAGCTTGGTGAACCTGCAACATTGCAGCGTACTGCTGATGGTGTGCTTGCGCTTGTTGCGCTTGCTGTTGTTGAGTATGGTAAGGATGCTGGACTTGTTGGACCACCTGGTGCTGGTACTGCTGCCGCTGTTGGTGTGCAGCGTAAGCATACTGCTGTTGTTGTTGAGTTTGTTGTTGCTGTTGCTGCTGCCGATGATAGTACGCCGCTTGTTGACTCTGTAAATGCACCTGGTGATGGGCATAGGGCTGGGCCATCGTAGCCTGTGCTCCACTCTGAGCAGCGGAGGTTTGAAACTGTCGGCCCAGCGCAGCTGCTGCCATAACAGCAGCGATATTATTTGTGGTGGCTGCAGCAGCCACGGCTGACGTAGTCGTTGTAGCAGGAGTTGATGTCGTTGCTGTAGTATTGCTAGTGGCCGCCGTGGCAGTCGTTGAGGCGGCGGCGGCGGTGGAAGTACTAGTCGGCGGTCCGACACAGACGAATGACGCTGCAGGGTTGGGATTGGCGGTCATGAAGACCGGATAGTGCATTTGTTGGGCGAACTGGGGGTAAGCTGTGATTGCGGCGGCAACAGCCGCTGTCGCAGCGGTGGATGTGACTGTCGTTGCTGGGGTGCTACTAATGGCGTTATCAGTAGCAGTAGTAGCAGTGCTGGCGGAAGTTGAAACAGGGGCAGTTGGTGTATTAGACACAATTGCAGTTCCGTTGACCACTGGATTCAACGCCACGATGGGGAAATTCTGCGCCGCAAAGAGGGTACTCGTTGCGGCGCCAGGAGCTGCAGCGGATAGAAACCCAAACCCGGAAACGGGCAGTGGATTCGCAGTAGCAACTACAGAAGGAGCTGAGGTACTTGTAACCGTAGTTGCCACAGCGGATTTTGACTTTCTCACTCCGCTGCTACGTGGCCTTGGCCCGTAGAGGTGCGTCTTCTCATGCAACCGCCGCTTGTCCGAGCGGGCAAAACACTTCCCACAATGAATGCACTCATAGGGCTTAATTTTTGTGTGAATTCTCTCATGGATCTTCAGTTTATCCGACCGAGTAAAGCGCTTGGGGCAGAAGGAGCACGCATAAGGTCGAATGCCCGTATGCGTGCGGTGATGGATTTTCAATTTATCGGAACGGGTGAAACGCTGCTTACACGTGGCACATTCAAAGGGCTTTACATTGAGATGAGAGATTTCATGCATACGCATCTTGTCGGCACGGAGAAAGGCCTTCTGGCAAAAAGAGCACTTGTGCGGTCGAATGTCGGAGTGGGTGAGTTTGTGATTCTTCAACGACTTGATGCCTGAGTAGCGCTTGAGGCATTGATCGCATTGGTAGGGTTTCTCTACTGCGGGGTCAATGGTGGGCTTCTGATCAGCTAGGGAGGGATCGAGTTTAAGGAGAAGGTCTTCCGGTATTTGCGGGAGAGCGGGAGCGGTGGTGGAGGCGTTGCTGGGGGCGGTGGTGGAGGAGGTGGATGTCTTGCCAGCACTACTTCCATTTGCTGTAGGGGTAGTAGTGGAGGAAGCGACAGTGACAAGTGGGGGGAAAGTGGGTTGCGACTTCTGATCACTCGGGGAGGAGACGGAGGTCACAGCAACAGCAGGAAAGGTAGGAAAGGCAACCCGCTGTTGTTGTTGCGCTTGCTGCTGAGCCTGTTGTTGTTGTTGACGAGCAGCAGCAAGATACTGCTGATGCTGTTGTAGCTGTTGGAGGTGAAGTTGATGTTGATAATGCAGTTGATGATGTGGTTGTACCATGGTGGGTTGAGAGGTGCGCATGAAAGTGGAGACGGAGGTCGTTGCGGTGGTAGTGGCAGTGCTTGAAGAGGCAGCAGCAGCAGCGGCAACGAGGGTATTTGTTGATGCGGGTTGCGCAGTGGCAGCAAAGCTGCCCCACGGAGCAAAGGGATGGTTGTGAACCATGACTGAAAAGGAAGGGGGAGGGACAACATCACACGATAGCACGTGCGGTAATTTCAGGTTAGCGTGCCTGTTAAACGTCTTCTCTGGTAATGAATGGCACACTACTAGTCCCTCCTTTTTCAAACCATAAAGTTAGATTGCTGTTAGCTGTTAGGCGGCCTTCTTTGGTCTAACCTGTTGCCCATAGCCGATTAATGACTTGTTCCAAAGGACTCTTCTGCAAACGCGTGACTATAAATTTGATTAAACCAAGAACTTACGACTATTTCGTTTGCATTTTCAATGAATCATGCTCTCATAAATTAACTAGCCTGTAAATATCATAACTTAAAAACGACAATGCAAGCAACCGACATTAATAAACATTTAATATGGTTAAACCACAAAAGCAGTAACAGAGTTTTTGATATTGTGAGTTACCTCAAACTACTTCACAAAGACTAACACAAGAATTTGAAATATGGATCTTGAAAACAGGAAATAATCACCAGGAGATGGTAAAACTACACGCGCCAACAAATCACAATTTCAGTCCCTTAAGTATGAGCTAAGAAGTCTAGTTCTGTAGTTTGAAGAAACCCGAAACCCATCTAGTGAAAAAATACTACAACAGGAATAGGTTTTACAACAAAGCAGATGACAGCACTATAGAATAGGCGGAGTAGTGGGTAAAACAGGATTAAAAAGATACGAATAGACCTTAAAAAATAAGACATACCTGGAAAGCTCCCATTTTCAACAAAAGATGGGTTGCCGGCAAAGGAGAGAAAGACATTCTCCATCACCGAATATTGAGAAAAAAAACCGACTCAAATGGGCCGCTTAGACATTTAAATAATGCTTTAAACAATTCAAACGTCAATAATTCACTGATACTGATGCCTCACCTACAATGATTCTGTTACTCACAATAGTTGCAATAGTAATTTTTATCGTGTTTTTTGTGTGAAATGTCTGCTCTTTGCTTTTTTGTGGTGATTAAAGGCAGCAAACACCCATACTCAAATTAATTCTCCTTTTAATTACAGGTGTCAAAATTGCATTTTACAAAGCCTTAGTCCTCCTATGTCACACTTGCATGGCGTCTTCAGATTTAGGACCCAGCTTAGACAAAGTGACACACAATAGTACAAGCACCTGAACATGTACTGTATGCCTGGCAAGCTAAAATCCCTTGCTGTTACCTCTAAATTACGAATGGGTGGCACATCTCAGCAAATTAGCGCTACTAGCCGCCACCCTGTATGCTGCGATTATTTTTTGAGGTTACGATAAGCCGCGCTAGTATGACAGAATATGCAAGGGTACTGCATTAAAGGGCTGGGCGACTAATAACCTGATTTATGCGAGAGGTCCGCCAAGACCCGAATACTAGTGCGACAAAGCAACAAGTCGACCAAAGCACCACACCACCTCAGCCCTCTCGATAACTAAAGGGTATACCACCTTGGCTTAAAAATCCTGATGATTTTAGAATTCCTCCCTTCCCTCGGGAAATCCACAACGACAAAAGTGGTAATGGAATACTTTACTCGAACTATTCCAAAGCGAGAAATAAACGCGACAAAACAGGAGCGATGGACCATGTATTCCTTGCGGTGGGTGTGCAAAAGAAGTGGAGAAAATAGTTAAAAAGTCTCCAAATCCGGGTATGAATGTATGCAAAGACGGAAGTCGCGCCTCCTGCTTATCCTCCTTTCTACACAATTTCATACCGATCCGGATGGAAATTTACTTCTGTGGAGAACTTCACAGGTGTGTTATTCGAATCACACACCTCAGTCACCTAGAGAAAGCATGAAAACAACGCCATGCAAAAATTGATCTGGGACATATTTTCGATTACAAGGGGAGTAGACAATTTCCAAAAGATAGAACACAAGTTTAGCTTAAGAGTTGAAATTTTCCACTTTGAAGGAGGATGGACATGGAATAAACGGCTTGATGGAAGAACAGAGTCCATACTGGCAGTGGATGCCTGATCTTTATTCACACTTTAATCAAGGTACACCCCAAATATTCAAGAACAACTTCAGTCAAAGTTATAAGGTAAGTCCACGGTATTTTCCCGACCAGAGGCTGGATAACGACCGGAGTTCTATCGGGAATGTTCAGGATACCCTCCTACTACTAACAGCAGAGATCCTAGAATTCCCTTGTCATGGTGCAAATTATTCACCATCTCTACTTCTGACTCACAAGCATAAATGAATGCTTCCAATGCACTCGCCAATAGCGACTAGTGTGCAACAACAGCTAGCAGCGCGCCAATGATGGAGCTTAAAAACCGAGGTCGGAGAATCGCACCGTAGTGCTACAAACTCCGCATCTATTATTCCCAAAGCCTGATGATGTCGTTAGCAATTTAACCATTTTCTACTTCAATAGTCATATCTTAAATAATGTTTAGGAATATGGCAAGCCAGCCAACTTATGGATGGATGAAAAAAGTGTATACGACTTTGGATGATGAATGCATAGATGAATACGAAACGGATGGACGCCAAGTGTCTAACCCTTCAATGCAAATGAAGAGAGATGAGCCAGCCTTACCTCAACACCACAATAGGACACAGGCGATGTGAAATCCAGGCTGACGGGGAAGAAGAGATCGGCCTTTGCCCCGCGATCACAGCGGACAGTGAACTCGAGGCTGCCGGTAGCGTTGTCCGTGTCCACCAGGGGCCGCGTCCAGCGGAGTTGGCTGCGCCGGGCATCCACTTCATAGTCGCCGTCACAGGCACTTACAACAGGGGGCTTGGTGGTTGGTCTTAAAGGGGAAGAACAGAGAGCGTGCCCGAGTCTCTATCCCAGCTAACCGTTACGTTATGGAATGCCAAACTATTGCATCCACTTTTATAACTCCATAAGGCAAAAGAAGCCCCAGACACATACAACATTACGGAACAGAAATTTAGCAAAAACTTACGGCAAAGGTATGGTGATGCAAAAGTTCTGCAAAGACAGCGACGTATCCTGCAAATCATATTCTACATTCACCTCAAACCCGCCCGCAATTTCAGCTGGCCAACAGTTGATGAGCACGGGAAGGGCAGTCTCCGTTTGGCCCTGTAGACGCCACTTAAGCACTGCCACCTCCTTGCCCACAAGAAACGCTTTCCCTCCCGGTTTTATTGCCAGCCAGTTGCTCTTCTATAAAGATGGGAGAAAGGACGTCAGCTGACTGGAGAAGATGGGAGAGGTGCGCTTTCAACCAACCTGGAAGGTGGCCTTATCAATGTTGGGATGGGTCTGGAGGGAGGCCGGAGTGTGTTTGTCGTCTCCCGCTGTGGCGCGGCTCAAATCAACCCGAATGCGGGCGGTAGAGGTGTGTTCGTCGCCTGCGCGGACGTGAAGAACCCCACCAACTTCAAGCGAATCAACACCACCGTCGCGATTAGCCTGGGCGATCAAACGCTCTTCTATGCGGATGTGGAGGCTAAAGGAGTGGGCAATCATTATTGTCAAATTTCAACTCCTACTTGTCAATACATTCGGATGTTAAAGCATGTCGCATGACTCTCGAGCCTGGCCTGAGAATCGGAATTACTAGCCTCAAGAGGGATTATGGAGCCATACTATAAAACAGGCACCAGCTGTCCAACCTTGGGAACAGCTACAGGAGAGTTTGTCTTTCAACAAGGCACTTTGAACCTTGTGGCTGCTACTGATTCCTTGTGCGTGGTTCAAGACGGACAAACGGACGGAGTCCTCCTGATGCGACTGCTAGTGATCAACTTGTGTAGTCGACCGCCTTGAAAAACTACCTGCCAGACGGGAACTCCCCACTCAGCCCATCTGCGATTCCCGTTGTTGTCAGCACCACACTTCACAAATTTAAGTCTTTCGTTCTACGACACAAAGATGAGTTTTTGAGGCAGCAATCCAACTCCCTTCCAAGGACGACGAAAAGGCAATTAGCGAATATCAATTAATGCCCCTGTGTATACAACGAGATTGTGAAGAGTAAATGCGGTAGTGGCTAGACGAATCGCACTAATACAATGGTCGCATTCACGGTTGCCGACATTCGCAAATAGATTTTGCTCTTGTAAGGACACAAAAATTAGATCATTTTTTATCGAAAAGCCAAAATTGAGTAGAATGTCATCACTCCGCACAATGCGAGGTAAATAACACACTACAGAGGTGTTAAAACATTCAATTCATAATCGTTATGAGTGATCCTCGTTAAGCTAAATACGGAAAGAGAATGCAGACGAGACTAGAGCAAACGCGTGAGTCAAAGTGGGCCTTTATTTGGATGGGGCATTAAACCCAGATGACCAAATCTATCCAAAAAAAGAGAGAAGTGAACACTGCATTTCTGAGAATTCTCAAAACGAATACCCAATTTTGGTGCGTCGTGCAGCTCCTTGAAAGCTCCAAGAAGCATGATACAAGAACCCAAAACAAACACATTTAAACCGAAATTATGAGGGTAAAATATTGAAGGGATTGTTTTAAATTACGATTCTGCAAAGAATGTCAAAATGCTGCTTTTATAGGCCTAAGGAGATGGAATATGCAAGCAAAAAGCATTGCCGTTTCATCAAAAGCAAGGATAAAAAACCACATTTTCTTTACATAACTAATTTGTCTATTACAAGGAACAACATTCATAACCCAAAATACACCTTTGTTAGCGAAAGCATGACCAAGAAAAATGAAGACTCACCGGGTTTAAAAAATCAAAGAACTAGTTAGTTCGAGGATTAATTAATGAGAATGAATGACTACGCTACTATTCGGGATGACAGACTACAAAATAACAAACGAGCTTAATAACAAATTGAATGCTGGAACAAGAGAATCGCTGTATCTATGCACATGAGTTATTCAGCCATGTAATTCTATCTCATAGCCAGCGAAAAAGTAAAGATTCTGGGTCAAGGTGGGGCCAAACAAGAAAACGCACGCCAAATTAATCCTTTTTAGCAAATAATCTTACTCTGACATAGTAACCGCAGCTCCCATTGGAGCGTCGACGCTTGCGGCTTCCGAAATCGCCGAAGGGACTTCGCCTCGTATCATATCAGTGAGCTTATCCATCTCGGTCTTACTGTGACCTCCACGGCTTCCTAACTGCATGCCACGCCTCACTGACGGCTCAGCAGACGGCGAACCCCATTTTTCACGGGACAACAGGGGTGCTGATGGATGGTCATCTTGAATAGGGGTAAATGACGTGAAAGCAAAAACATGCAGCCTACCATTGGAAGACTCAACACTCGGTTCCGAAGCAAAGGCATCGGTGCTTCTGACACTGGAAAAGGTGTTGTAAATCGAGCTCGGTGGTAATCCTTGTTTTGCAGCAGCATGACGCGCAAGTTCGAGTTCACGGGCTTTCCGTTTACTCAACTCGCGAGCCTCTTGCATTTGATTCTCCCGCACAGCATTGAACATCTTCTCCTCATGTGAATCCATCTCTGTAAAAGTGCGGATTTGACTGAGAGTGACGCTCTCGCGGTAGCCGAGAGCTACAATTTCATCGAATGCGAATATAATTTGGAAAGCGTTCTCGACTACATCGGAAGCTTCGAGACCGCGGGCGTACTCAGGAATCTAAAGATCAAAAGAATAACTAAACTTACCACCCGGGCAAAAAGACGAAGAGTTTCAAGATCTTCAAGTATGTTGCTAGCTTTAGTGGTGATGAGAAGGACGTAAAGCTTCTCCAGAGGTTGATAAACATAACGAACAGAGTCGGTCTCAACGAATGTGTGTTGCTTGCCTAAACCAACTGAATTAGCAAATAAACAGAGCAAACCTGGGTCAGCAAGTTTCGGGAAGGTGGCGATGAGCCCCTCAATCCGAGACTTTGACATCTCCACGAATTGGCGAGAGACCAAAGCTAAGAGATAATGGAACGAAAAGAATATGCACCTTTTCCCTCCTTAGTACAAATAGCAGCAGCGAGTAAAACCTAGCAAAAATAGATGAAAATATCTAAAAACGCAAAATACCATTATGACGCTGGAGAAACTGAATACGTCAACAATTAGTGACCTTGAAAGCGGTATGCCTGCAGCTGACTGGTCGAGCGAAGGTTTAATAATAACGATAATTAGTGGAATTTCGTTGAACCATTTTAGGTTACAGCTACTCACACCGAAAATCATGGCAAAACTTTTGTACAAAGGTAATGCGCGAGCAAACTGATTGCTTTGAAACATTTGGTCTTTCAGGTTAAATGAGGATCAATGCAGCCCTAGTTCTAATAATACTTCTGCATTGCTAATGTTTCTCGCAGACAGGATAAATCAAAATAGAAGTCCTTTAAAGTAGGCTTAGCTCCTTATTGTCATGAAAGCAGCACCTCTATAATTCCTTGAAGACACTTGGGCAGAATGTATAAATGTTCTGCAAAAGATGGTACTGTGGCTACAGGGGTGGTCCAGAGGTCAGCCCACTCATTGCTTTGTAGCCTGACCATTAAACTTGCACCTAATAGACTGACATCTGCACTATATTAGTAGCCTTAAGCACTCCTGTACTTTAAAATGTGTATTCTGCGTGGTTATTGTCTTCTTTTGCCTTTAAGGAAGACTTGAGGCGCTACAATTACAATGATATAATGCCTAAGAAGAATGCTGTAGCATCCCAAGATATTCTTGAAGGCAAAATAAGACATAATACTAGGTCAGAATACGTGTTGAATAAGCAGAGGGAATGGGTCTGTTGAATGGTTTGGAGGCCAGCTTAAGAAGCTAAGGTAATATGGCCGCCTAGGTGAAGAAAATCAGAACCGATGGTCATAACAAACTATTTATTACATAGCCTTCCCCTTCTTTCGATCGGCGTTTCTGACCCTTTCTTTGGTAGACCTCCTGCGTCAGCCACCACAACGTAGTCAGCGCTGGAAGCTGAACCCGTGAGCTAACCTTGCCATTCGCCGACATTCGACACAACAGAGGCGATGCTTGACACCATTGTTGGTAATCCATCTTGGCGGCTTGAGTGGGCTTGGCGTTTCGTTCAGACTTCAAAAAATTCGGAATGTAGCATCCCGAGGCTCCCTCGAAGGCAAAAGAAGGCAGAATGCTAGGGTAGAATATATAATTTCAACGGCCAGAGCGAAATAGGCTGCTGGCATGGCCTGGAGGCAAGCCCACGCAGCTAGGGCAATACGTCCACCCCTGTGACCTTCACCAAAACCGGTAGTTCCAACAAACAGAGTACTACACGGAATAAGGAGTTCTGTCAAGTATCAGTGTGCCCAAAGGGAGACGCTGGTATACCAGTCTTCTTAAGTAGGTATATTAAGAAAATCGCCAAAAAAAATTCATAAGTAATTGGCAGCTAGTTTTGATCCTGTTATTAATAGCTTTCTTGTATAACATAAAAATAAGGCAGGTGTTAAGGACAAAAGTCATTTTCAGTCCTTCTGATATGGGTTGTCAAAGATTCTCCCATCCGTAGCACAGACGTCTCGTTCGCAACTCTGCACAATATCACAGGCGGTGTAATTTGGATAAAAGCCTCAAAATGTCGGACCTGCTTTCCACTGCCAACAATGTAGCATCCTAAGACTTCCATCAAGGCAAAAGAATACATACTACTTAGAGAGAATAGATTGTAGTACATTGTTTGCTGGAACTACCGGTTTCGGTGAAGGTCACAGAAGTGGCCGTACTGCCCTAGCTGTGTGGGCTGGCCTACGGGCCATACCAGCAGCCCATTTCCCTCTGTCCGTTGAATATATACATATTCTGCCCTAGCATTCTGCCTTCTTTTGCCTTTGAGGAAGCCTCTGGACGCTACATAGATATTCAACAGCCAGATAGAATGAAACTGCTGGCACTGTAGCGTTCGAGGCTCCCCCGAAGGCAAATGAAGGCAGAATGCTAGGGTAAAAAATATATATACAACGGACAGAGGGAAATAGGCTGCTGGCATGGCCCAGAGGCCAGCTCACGCAACTAGGCCAGTACGGCCACCTCTGTCACTCTGATCAAAACCAGTGTTTTAAACAAAGAGAGTACTACATTGCCCCTCTCCTCTTTCGAGCGTCGCCTCTGACGCTCCCCTCGGTACATCTCCCGCGTCAGCCATCACAACGTACCCAGTGCTGCAAGAAGCACACACGAGCTAACCATCCCAGTCGCCGACATTCAATGCGATTAAGGCGATGCTTGACACCAACGTCAGTGATCCCTCTTGACAGTGCATTGCACTTCGAGTTTCGTTTGGCTTGAAAACAAAGTTCAGAATAAGTCGTTCTGCCCGTAGGAAGGCGTTAGCACGCCGACCTCCTTAGGCAAGTATAATAAGGGCAATCTTCGAAACGAAACTTTCCAGGTGGTCCATGGCATACCAAATCACAAATACGTAGATGATTTGGTCTGGTTGAACAGACGATGAGCTATCATAGGTTTTGGCTTCTCCGCAGCTTCGATTTATGCTCTCGTTGTAGAAAACACCGTTTTTTGCTTGCACACCATAATTTTTTTGTTTAATTACTTGTTTATGTTCTAGCAATTTAAAATTAAATTTAAAAAGCAATCCTGTTCAGTGAAGAAAGAGGATTTTTCTAAATAATGCTGTTTTGGCCAAACCTTCAAAACACCATCCTTATTTATTTTTAAACCTTTGCATTTTTAAAGTTTGGTGCAAGCATGGCAAAGATGTACTTTGGTCATTGTAATTAAAATAAGAAACAATTTTAAAATTTGTTTAACTAAATTGCTTGTTGCGCGAGAACACAAATGTGGTATACGATCCGTTCGATATGTCGTTTGCTGCTACTTTGTCGGGGTAGGTTGCTAGGATTAACAAAATAGCGACTTCAGCTAACTCCACTTAGGCAAATGGCTCACAAAAATCGTATTTCATCGTATCCATCACCCCAAGTGCATGCACCTCCGCCTGTTTTTCAGCGTCAAGTTAGTCCTCTCATCACCCCTGATGCATTCATGCAGGTAACGTCTCCGCAGGTATACGTACCTCCAAATTTGTCCGATCCACGGTTCTCTTATCCTTCTGGGACGTCGCATGACTATCAGACCTATGAAGGGGCTAGTTTCTGGTCACGTAGTACCTCATACTACAAGTGTCCTCCGTTCATTCGTTCCCCCCGCGATTATCGGAATATACCTGGTTAGATAAACGAATTTTTGAATACATATATGAATGAGTGCAATTCGACTGGATTGCCTGTTTAATCTTAGGTGTCTCTCGTGTTTCACACAAGAACAGCCCTTCGGAATCCGTTGATTCGGTTGACCATTACTGTGAAGTCTGCAAAGTCAACTGTGTTGGCAAACAGTCATATACTGCTCATTTGGCCGGTCAAAAGCACAAAAAGAAGTTAAAACAACAGGAGCAACAACACGAGGTAAACCTTTATGCTGTTAACTTCATTTTCGTCCGTATCACTCCGCCTTTTTATCTCTTCCAATGATTATACAATTCGAATCGCGCAAAAGGTTGTGTTTTTCACCACTCCCTCCTCTCCACTAGACTGACGGGACAGTCCATGAGGTTGAGGAAAGCATAGCCTGCTCCTACAACACCCGTCAAGTCACCTGCCACAGTCACATGGTTTTTGATGATCACTTGGCTGGCCACAAACATCAGCACAAAGCTCAACTCATGATCAACAATGAGAAGGCTAAATATTCCTGCAAACCATGCGGCATTGTCTGCTCTGGGAAGATCTCCTATAATGCCCACTTGATGGGTTCAAAACACCAAAAAAACGTCGAGTCGGCGTCCTGCATCAAACGCCTGGGCTGTGCACTATGTGGAGTGGCGTGTAACAGTCGGGTCTCCTATGAGGAGCATGTAACCAGCCAGAAGCACAAGAGGAATGTTCGGCAGCAATATGCTGAAAAGTCCTATTTTTGTAAAGTCTGTCAAATTGATTGCAAGACAAAAGCAGCCTATGACAGCCACGTAATTGGGAAGAAGCATTGTAGAAAAAAAGCCCTTTTAGAGAATTGGAAACAGTCAGCAGAGGAGAGGAGGGAAGAGGATAGAGATTTACAGGTATAGATAGAGATGGAGTAGTCGCGAGATTTGTGACCGCTAGTGCAAGCTTCTCTTTATCTTTGTAGATTTCAGAGGAGGCAGAAGGGAAGAAGAAGGAGCTGCAGTGCCCCCTATGCAACGTAAAATGCAGCGGGACTGACACGTACAGGGCTCACTTGTCGGGCAAGCAGCATCAGAGGGCCGTCAAACTGCAAACGGTGCGGGGTTCCGCTGTGCCTGATTGCGAGACTGTGCTAGTCGGTGCTGACCAAAGTAAGCTTTTGGCTGCTTTGGTGATCGGTTTGCAACCTGAGTTGACTTTATTTACACGCACTTTTTCTATCGCAGAGAATTGGATCTCTTCCTCTCATGTTGATCTGGAAGACTGTATCGAGGAAGTAAGTTATCTTAACAAAGTTATTTTGCATTGGTCCTGCGGTGATGTCTATCATTTTCGCTCTTAAACCAGGAGTTTTGAAACTTTGAGTTTGATATGGACGTGTTTCTGCCTGATCTGCCGTGAAATGTTGATAATGTATACCACTCTGTTATATATAGCAGGCAAATACCTGGAATTGTGTGGATTGCGTTTCTTGTTCTCCTTCGATCATCTGCCGAATTCTCTTGTGCAATAGATCATTTAATAGGGCTTTTTATTTTTGGCACCAAATGATGCCAAGTAAGTGGTGATTGCGATTCCATTTGTTTTGATCGTCGCCCAATTTATGGAACCATTGTTTAGTTATTCTTGTAACTTTTTTACGCCTTAGATTTTTCAAGTTTTGACTTTTCATCAACTGTGCGTCGTCTGTTTAGTGATTTGGAAGTGTCACGAAATTTCAGATGTAGCCTTGTGTTAAACTACAAGGTACCCATGTCCACCAAATACCCCTACTTATTTCATTTACTTTTTGTTTACCAATGGCTTTCAGGAATTCTGGGGGCACTTTTATCATGAGTGTGGTTAATACGTTTGAGGACGCGTGCAAGTTGATGACTTTGTGTAACATCTAGTCACGTCGTTCATAGTTCGGACTCAGTGTTTCATTTTTGTAGCATTTTGAGTTTCCTAGTCAATTTTGTTGGTCGTTTTGTACTTTATACCATTTAACCATTGTCTCAGTACCTCCTATAATTTTCTGTTAGAACATAAACACTACCGTGCTTTGAATTTTTGGCCCCTTCCCCCTCCCCCCCCCCCAATGCATTGACGAAGTGCTTCACCGTTACACCTTGTTTTTCTCAAAAAAACAGGTTGGGTTTTTTATCCAATTATTTTTTGAAATCCCCGATCGACATTTGTCATAAAAACATACGGTCTCTTTGTTTGCAAGGCACTTCTTTTGCCCATGGTCACAACTTTCAGAAAGAAGGATTAGGGCTGAAATTTGTAATTATCCTCCTCTCCTACTGAGTTGAAAAACTTTGGTCGTATGCCACAATTATCAAAAATGATGACACTTTGTTTACGGGATTCGCTTGAATCAGGTCGCTGATAGGTTTTTTTTTCCGATGCACCTCTCGCATTTTACTCTGCACTGTTTCACGCAACCTACTTCGACCTCGTGCGGTCTCTCGTTTGGTCAGTTTATGAAAAGCTTCGCAACTACAACGCCGAAGCATATTTATTTGAGGTTATGACAGTTGGACTTCCCTGTTCGTCAATTAATGTTAGGGTCAATCTCTGAAATAAGTAATGCAATAACCCAGCTTTGCAGTCTATTCGGTGTTAGCCTGTTTTTTTGCGACCCTTTGGTAGATTCAAGTGCTTCTTTTCAATGGTTTGCACAGGGATATGCTTGTAGCAGTGAGTTAGTAATTATTTACATCCCTACTGGATGCTCTTATCCGAAGCCCCTTTTCTCACAAAAGGCCACTTATTTTACACTTTTTCAAGTCAATCTGGACAGCTTTCGAACTGCGAGGATGTAAGCTTAATCGTGGGCTCCCTCTTGATCGCCGGTCCTATGTTTTGTCTGTTTTTCTCTTGAGTCATTTTTTTCCATTGGAAGTCATTCCATTACCCTCGTAGATCTGTTGAAAACCACTCCAAATTACTGTCCACTCGCAGGCTTACGTCGATGTTTCGACTTCATTCAAATATCCTATAAAGCTGGACTATAAGTAGTATTTTTCTCATCCTTTACCTGGGTTAAAGGTGCTGGTGGGCAAGGTGGTGCACTTCCGCTGTCGCCTTTGTGAATGCACCTTCAGTGATTCAAAGGCAAAGAACGTTCACGAAAATGGCAAGAAGCACCAGACTGCTTTACGTAGATTTAAAGCGGCCGCCTCACTTCCTCCCTCCTCTGCCTCCCGTTCAACTCCGTCTGCTCAGATTGATGAGGTGAGTAGTGGGTACTTGCTGGTTGCATATGCCAATTGGATCTATGTGGCATAAATCGCTTTCTCTTGTATGATAATTTTTTAGCGCTATTTCTAGTAGTGAATTACGCCTGGTGGCGACAACATGTATATGTTTGACTATTTGTACCACTTTGACAACTTTTGCTGGGTTGAACTGATTCTTCATCCCGGTTTGAAACGGTGATCTTGGTGTGATACCTGATGGTTATTGGGAGCAGTACCTGTTTATCCGATTCGCTTAGCGCAATACTTTGAACAAGCAACTTGTAATGAACCTCTCCCTCCGAGGATACAGGCGAACACAAGATGGACTTCGGAACTATTCCAATATATGGCATGAATCAAGATGCAGAACTCGGTGGGGTAATCGCCAAACTGTCAGCTTGCCTTCATTATTTCTAATGTGAATCTTCGGAGACTCGGCTGTTCACATCAGGTTCCAAGCTACCTCACCACTACCGCCGCCTCATCTGAACAGTTGGTGTCCTCTGCTGTTTTGTTAGCCAAATGATGGTGCTACTTAAATCCCTACAGCTTCCTCACTGATATCTTGCCTTCATTTTTGTAGGAGTCAAGCGGGAGCTGTGGCGTCACTGCCTCAACTCAGCGGTCGTTGTCACCACGCGGCCCGGTGCCTACCTCATTCATTCCTTCCGTTCCCTCCACCTCCTCAACATCCTTCTTGGGCGTTAGGCCTCACGTTCCTCCCATGGGATCCGGTTTTGCCTGCCCTCCGGGTCCTTGTGTGCCCCCCCTTGGACTGCAGTCTCCAGTCAGCCTACCGCCACATGTGCTAGCGGACGAGCGCTACATGCAGACGAAGCTGAGACGCATCGCACCCTCGGAGGAAGAGAACGCGGTGTGTCATTACGCCAATTTAGTTTTCTCGGGGTTTTGTGAATGCCTTAGTTTGTGGTAGTTAGATGACCAGAATTACGGCTAACAAAATTAGCTCATTAGATGGTCCTCTTAGTGTTTTGATTGGCATTCGCATCACTCCTACGTTTATCATCAGCGGTAGTCAGGTGTATAAATTCTCATCAAATTAGGCATACTTAAATTTTATTGAGATGAGTGCATCTCTTGTTGGAGTTTTTTGTCACTTCCAAAGCTGGAAGTCAGAGGAGATTGCAAGTTGCTTTATTTGATGGTAAAGAAAGGCTTGATGCGCGTTAATGAACCTTATGTTTAGAACAACATTCTCAGAGTGGCGAATTAACTAGTCAAGTTTGTCTGCACTTCCGCCTAGACGAGAAGACTCCGATTGTACTGAAGTCTGTTTCTCTGTTTTAAGCGAAAAAGATGCTATAAGGTTCATTATGCCACAAACGAATCGGGGTAGGGGGTTGAACTTTTCAGTAGTGGTGGTGTCAATCTCACGTGGATTTCTCTGTGATTCTCTATGCAGTGTATTTGCGTTGTTAGCCAAAATGCCTTTGGAGATTAGGGGAGAAGCACAGAGCCGAAAGCTGGTCACTTTTTTTTTCACGTCGAATACATTTATGCGATTGACAAACCTATTGACTCGAATGATTTGTTAGGGATTTGTATTCTGACCTCAGTTCTCCTTTGTAAAATTATTGCGAGGCCTTCGGTTCAGCATATTTTACCGCCATTATTCGGCAGATGGCTGTTCGTAGGCAGTATTCTTCTTGTACCATTGACAAACAGTCACCGATAACGGGATCTTCTACAGTTGATCCATGAATTGTGATGGCGAAATGAAAGGCTTTCTGATTTAGTAAACCAAGGGCCTCCGATTGACGTACCTTCTTTAACCCATGCGTTACGGGCAAGTTGCTGTGGTTTGTTCCAAGGCCATGCTAAGTTTCCATCAGCGCGCACCACATGACCCACATCCGATTATGTAGTTGTGTGCATCGAAATTTTATGCAAGTTACTTTTCACAACACAGGCTATCCATGAAAAAATGAATTCTCCAACAAAAGACCAGCCGCATGCGAGATGTCAACGAGAAATTCTTAGGTCACTTTCTCTAAAAAAGCAGGTTTCAATAAGTAGGCCTTGCCTTTTAAGCGTGGCATGGAACACTTCATGGTGTAGTCTACCTCGATTTCAAGACTGTATTTGATCGGGATTTCACTTAATAGTGACGCGACGCTTCGATAGATTTATTATCACAAGCATCTTCGAGGTTTTTAATACAACTCTAGTGCTGCCTAAAGCTTTTTTCTTCAGGTTTACCTCCTCAATCCCTGTCCTGTACATTCGCAATTGTGGTCATTTTCCATCTCTCTTCCCCTCCATTCATTGATTCATCCATCGACTCTGGCCGTGCACATAGAACTAAACAGCCCTAAGACTGTCCAAAATGGATATTTATTCGAACTATCTTAGTTCTCATTTGTGGGAATAGGCATTTACGAATAACACTGCCAAAAGTCGGGCAATTTTTAACGGTGGATACGTTTTAAATACCACGAACAAAGGTGCAAGAGCACAATCTGGCCATTCTTTACCGCCCGATAGTTGTATATTCATTCGTTTGGGTGATGACTTGATACACCTTGCCACTGAGAACAACCCAAATGGGTGGTTGCTTAGTGTGCTTTGTGGTTAATAGATTTCTTCCAACATTTGAACGCAGTATTGTAAACAAATCTGCTTAATATAATTTGTAATCGTGATCGTCTTTATTATCGCATAGTTTAGAAGCGCTAAATTCCAATGAGGACGTCCGGGTTTGCAAAAGAAAGGAACGAACTGAGTTTGGTTAAAACTAGTGCTTGGTGGAAGGCAACCGCGGGCTGGGCAGATGGAGCAGCAAGACTGATTCAGTCTGGGACGGTCTGCTTCATCTGGACTTGGATGTGGTTACTTCGTTAGTGCTCAACGTGCACCGACTTGTTGAAATGCAGATGTTGGCGAGTAGTTGTGTTGCGTTTAGTGCCTCCACCAGAGGACGATTTGTGTGTTGTGCAACTCTGTGGATTGCGGAATAAGGTGTAGGAGGTGCTGGCTGGAAGGAAGTTGAAAGAGATGAGTGTTGTGCTGGTGGTGAGGAGGACACCACTGCTGGTGTCGAGGGCGTCACTGTCAGACGGTCGCACCAGTCGACGAAATGGCTTGTTGCTGAGGTTACCATTGTCATGGGTATTTTGCATTGACGAAAGTCCTCTGCGGGCGCGCGTATTTGTTCGTGAGTTTGGGTTTGACGTCCAAGCTACTAATAATCGGTGCCTCTTGGATGCACGTACCGCCATTGTTGTTTGTGGTGTCGTCACGGTGGTTTGACTTTAAAACCTCTCGTTGTTGAGCAATGTTGGGATGGCCGACACAGCGAAGCAATTGCATGGACTACGGAGGTCGATGCTCAATCGCCCATGTCGCACTTATGCTAATCATAGGTCAGCTCTTATTTATGCAAATAATGAAAACAATCTTTTACTTCTCTCTTTTATAACCACTTCAGAAGGATTATGTCGGTGCTATGGCATCAAAAAATGTAATTGCGCAGAAAGCTAATGGAATTGAAAACATTCCAAAGAGCAGACTACTAGCTTTCTATCTCCTTCTATCCACCCTTTCAGCTGATGACGCTGGCCATCGACTCCGTCTCTGACGCCCTGCGACGCATTCTGAGAGCCCGTGGAGATGACGCTGATATCAGTAACAGTCCCAGCGATACTGAATGTATGCATGGTTTGGAACCCACGGGCGTCTTCATAGTTGGCCCTGCCGCTGTTGGTCTGCTATTGGGTGGCCAACGAACTGCTGATATGGTCCTGGTTTCGCATGAACTCCCCTCCGCGGATTGTGTTGCTGAGGTGGCTGAGGAGTTGGAGGAATTGCTGAAAGTGGGTGTTGGGTAAAGTTGATAGGGTTGAGGCTTAAGGAAGTTCATATTTGTATTGACTTGTCCACTCCTGATTCGTCTATTCATTCCAACTCCATCCAACTGCCTCTCAACCCATCAAACATGTTATTATTCTCTTGCCGATAAATCTATTCCATTATGCATTCCAGGTTAATTCATTCAACACCCGAAAATTCATCTCTTTACCTGTTCAGCCACTCAGAATGAATTCATACATTTGCTTCTCCATCTGTCAATTTTTTTTTTTCATTCCAATTACATCAGTCCGTCTTCCTGTAATCTATCATTTTCATTCCAGTATTCGCTTCAGGTTTGGTTGAAGCTTTTGTAAATCTAGCTGTATGCTTCTTCGGATGACCCTTTGGAAGGTTGGAGATTGTTTGGCATCGTGAACTGGTAAACGGGGCTTCTAACGTTATTAAAAATATCTCGATTTGCTGAGTCACAACTGAAGGTTAATGCAGTTGGAATATTCTTTCCAAGATTTGGAGGTCTTGCTGTCCACATTCTTCTCATTTCCATAAAGTGGAATCCTAGGCGAAGGTATTGATTTCCTTCTTGGAAATTAGTGGATTGCGCATCGCGCAAAGTTCGTTCCACTTTCACTTCATTGGAAATTATGAGCCAATTCAGCCTCAATCAGTTTGATTGAACTACAGGTAGGTATTGACTGGTTTAAAACCAACTTTATTGTCAACTTACGTGGCCTGTCAATCATTTTTTGGCTTACTTGAGGTTATTGGCTAATGAAGCAGGGGACTGTGGGGTGGTTGCATATTCTTTCGATTTGTTCGAAGGTTGAAGAAAATATGTTCTTAAATCCCGATTCTGTTAAAAATAGTAAAACCAGGCAGTAGTTAAGGCTTGCTGAATTTGAACTCTTCGGAGCTAGCGAATCACTGCATCTTCCGGTACTGTGCCGGCATCCTGTTTAAGTAATTTGTTTTCATGTTGTACGAATATTGCGACTGGTCCTTCCATTACTTGTTCTTTTTTTAGAACTGAAAGCACTTCAGCTAGTACTCCTGACTGGTCTGCAAAATGTTATTGTGATAGATCAGACTGCTCAATCTGCCTTTTAACCCACCTGATATCTTGACGTGAGATAGTCTTGGTTGGGGTTTTTGGCACACGACAAGCGAGATTGTCTATTGGTGGTCTCACAATTCGTCTTGTCAGCGCCGTCTATATTGTGTTGGCAACAGGCGGTTGGCCATTCGCGTCCCCTTTCTTCTCTGTTTGGAGCTTTGAGGAATCGAGTGAGGTCTTTTTAAGTGTTATGCTCTCATTTCCAGGAATCCCTGTGATGTTATGAATTTGTATTAGTACATGCTGTGGATTTAATGGAATTCCCGGCTGTCCGGGAGGGGGATCGATTTCCACTTTCCCTGAAGCATCGACAAAGTTTCATGCAAGTCCTGCTACGCTGACCCCAGCGTCGTAGGTCTTACGAGTGTGGATGCAGATTTGTTGGCATAAAAAGTGTGGCACAGCTCTATGTCACCGCCATGGAGACAGATTCGAACGAGACTAAGGCTACTCATTGTAATTATGCATGCATGATCAAAGTCGGAATCATTTTGTCAAACCGATGAGCATTTTATTGCTACTAATACTAATTCAGTAACAACTGCTTCTCAAATATGCTGCTTTGCGGTTATGTTCCTCTACGAGTCCATCTCACCTCTCCGCATCTGCCAGGGCTTCTAGTTCAATCTGGCGTTCCCTACGCCAGACGACGCAAATACTATTGCGTGTAGTAATCTCTTTTATGGTGAATCATGTGGCAAAAGACACTCAATATTATATTTCCCTTCTACATTTTACATTTTTTGCTATCCATCAAAGCCTTAACTTGGTTA
Source organism: Taenia hydatigena (assembly GCA_036345935.2). Taxonomy (NCBI): domain Eukaryota; kingdom Metazoa; phylum Platyhelminthes; class Cestoda; order Cyclophyllidea; family Taeniidae; genus Taenia; species Taenia hydatigena. The sequence goes on along the minus strand of JADWOT020000002.1, from coordinate 19,988,223 downwards.
ATTTCACCACCCCTATTTCCTCCTCCACAGCTTTCTGGTTATTATGATGTGACTTTAGTAACAGGAAACAATAAAAAAGACACCTCCTGTCGACGCGATATCAGCACTATCGGCTCTCTGTTACAGCCTACTACCTGTCTTTACTGATTGGCGGTTCTGTTTCATCGTAAAGTTTCCAACCCGAAAAAATGTATTTACTTCAGTTTCATAAGTACCTTTCAATATTATGCTATCATCTCGTCGCAGGAGTCGTGCAAAAACCACTCTGCCACTGTGACAACTGTCGAAGGAACCTACGTCGTAGTCCAGATGACCTCGAAATCCACAACCCTTACTGACAATCCTACTGCCCCAAATATTGTGGCGACTGTTCGCCTTCGCCTCACCTCGACTCGCATTTTGGACACCAAAGGTGAGGACTTCTTTTGTCTCCAAGACTCTGTGTAATTTGAATCAGGCAGAATGGGTGTACAACTAAGTTCTTATTCCGCAATCAGTCATGGCATTAAGGCATGAAATTTTCAATTTGTGAAGATGATTGATTAATCAACTATTTCGGCCGTATGTCATCTCGATCAATGGCACTAATTTCGGGGATACTCTCATCCAATTTAACCGATCGGCTTATTTTGCCAATGCTGTGATTAACGGTGCCAATTGAAAGCCAGATTAAATGAAGGCGACCCACTTCGTGATCGCTTTCATTTGAACACCGGTCTTGACTCTCAGTCACCGAACTTGACAGATGCAAATAAAAAGCGAACCTCGCCTAGTACGGATTGTCCTGAATTCGTAAAATAGCAGTTTGAGATGAATGAGTGAATGGCTGTATTCATTTTAGCTTGAAGTGATGGTGAATGTGAAGGCGAACAAAATCATCTGTTTAAAGTAGCACGATCCATTGGGTGTATCGAACATTTCATACTTACTTACCTAGTGATGCGTTGTTGATAATGCTGCCAGTAGTCGAGTCGGCTAATGGCCTAGGGGTTTCTAATAGAATCATGCTACCTTTTGCTCTTGTCAGAACATAGTTGTACACCACCTTTTTCCCTCCTGTCTAGCGGGAACTGTACTCAGGCATCCAAAAAGTGGTGCTAGTGATCATTATCATGAGGGTCGTACCACTGCTGCTGCTGCTGTTTTTGCGACTAGTGGAAGTGGTAGTGGCAGTAGGGGTACTCATGATGATGATGATGAGCAGACTCAGTTCAGCAAAGCGCTTCTCTGTCTCTCTCCAAGAGTCTGCCGAGACGCGCTTACTGATATGAGACGGGCACTATGGCTTCAGGTATTCTCTTAAACACACATATACTCCTCCCATCCTTCTTTATTTCCTCGTTTCTTTTCCTATAACCATCATCCCAATCCGTCTTGTTGAGGCTCAACTGTTTTATCCTTTCGGTTACCGTCTAGGGCGCAATGGCAGCGCATCCAGCCAAGACGGCATTACAAAATGTTGCGCGGTTGATGCGATGCCTCATTCGCGATTCTCAGCCGCTCTCATGGGGCCACTTTCCTGATTACGTGAGCGATGTCTCTCTTAATGTTTATTTTTGCTTTGCTGAATTCTTCTAACTGGGTAGCTACGATTGCGGAGAAGGTGTTTATCACGGGGTCACAAAATGCGAAATCACTGAATTTGGATCCACCGAAAAGTGTGGAGTAATGCAAGTTTCGTCGTACTAACTCTTTCCTGGGAAGTGAAAAGTTTTCTGCATTTAGCTTCTCTGAGTTGGTAGCTCGAAGTTGTTTCTGATTTGTCTGGGTGGCTATGAAATGACTGGTTTGGAACTTTTATTTTGGTCGAGAATTTTGAGCTTTCAGTAGGCTAGTTGGGTGATTAGTTCAATCAACTCAAAACTAACTTTGCATACCTCGCATATATATGCACGTTTCGCTGGTAGTCAATGCCATTACTCTTAAAAAGCCAAATGTTTGCTGTCTTTGACCAGGCGTAAAATCAAACCCTGGTTCTTCTAGCATAGACGAATTTTGGACTGCGTTTCTGCCTTAATTTTCAAGTAGTCGTCACGGTTGTTGAGTGAGTTGGATGGGGTCCTATATGCCCAAATGAATGAAGTTATTTGGTAGGCTGTCAAGAAGCACGAAGTCGAAATCCGTCATGCTTAGGTTGACAGCACCCACACAGGTGACGTTTTAAACCATTGCCAGGAAGTGGACTCGAAAGTGGTGTTTTTCCACGCTACTTCCATATATTCTTCCTAATTAGGCTCTGGAAGAATTTGCTGTAGTGATTTTTTTACGCGAAACTCTAATTTTTTTGGCTGCTAGATGTAGAAGACGCGTAAAGGCTTTTATTCCACTTCTTTTCTGAGTAGGTTTTGCTGGTGCTGCTGGAGCGACTGTCCTACATGGACCTCGCGCCACCGGACGCCTGCAAGGGCGCACCGCCACGACTACGGATGGGTCTCCTTTTCCGTCGTCTCCTCGAGTGCCTCTCCACGGGCGCGTTGATCTCGCGAGACGGCGAATTGGCCAACCTTCCTGATCCCGCGGACACTAATGGTGCACTCCTCTTAGACGACATGAGACAGGCGGACAGGCTGGCTGTTACCTCGTCGGCTCAGATGGCTCTTCGACTGGTGGCTTTTAGGCAGATTTACAAGGTTATTTGTTCTTATGATGGTCTTTTCGTGAAAAAATATGTAAATCACAGTAGGTCTGAAGTGGCGATTTTGGAATGAACTACTGGTTCACCTGCCATCTTGGAGTGATTACGAGATACATTGATTACTACTTCAGATGTCGGATAGTTTCATTCTTAATAATCTAGTTAACTTTTTCAATTGCCTCTTGCAAGAGGAGTTCAATTTCAATGAGTACGTCCAAGATTATAAAGGAAAAGAACGAACTTAAAGGAGTAATAGTGTGCTTTCTGCTTCCACAGTTCATCACTTGAGCTAGCTTAACATTAGTGCTTGGAAGGCAGATGGAGCAGCACGACTGATTCAGTCTAGGACAGTCTGCTTCATCTCGACTTGGATGTGGTTACTTCGTTAGTGCTCAACGTGCACCGACTTGTTGAAATGCAGATGTTGGCGAATAGTTGTGTTGCGTTTAGTGCCTCCACCAGAGGACGATTTGTGTGTTGTGCAACTCTGTGGATTGCGGAATAAGGTGTAGGAGGTGCTGGCTGGAAGGAAGTTGAAAGAGATGAGTGTTGTGCTGGTGGTGAGGAGGACACCACTGCTGGAGTCGAGGGCGTCACTGTTAGACGGTCGCATCAGTCGACCAAATGGCTTGTTTCTGCGGGCTCATGTGTTTGTTTGCGGGTTTGGGTTTGACGTCTAAGCCACTACTAATCGCACGCACTACCATTGTTGTCTCCATCATGCTGCTTCACAGTCAGAATTCCGATTTTTACTAAGCGACCTTCAGAGCATGTTTTTCAATTAATAAAAGTGCTGTTGAAGAGCCTGCACTTTATACCATTACAGCCACCGGCACTCTGATGTTAGCTCCTCTTGCCTTTTCAGCTGTTGGATATACCAAAATTTGTGCCGCCTTGCCCGAACCAGTATCTGCCAAAAAACGGGGTAGCGGCGAAGCGGAGAGCGACTGGCGATTGTGGCTTTGGTGGTAGCTATGGCCACGGTCGCAATTGCGCCTCCGCTTCTCTCGCCAATGTCACTTCTAACGATGCCAAAACGAGAATGTATCATCAGCAGAATGGAGAAGAGGGATTGAATGTGGATGTGTAGGCGTCTTTGGCAGAACCAACAGTTCATTTTTAGCCGTCTGGGCTTTTTACCCTGGATATTGTTTCTGTTCCTTCCCTGTGTCTCCCTGTTCCTCTCACTCTCTCCCTGTCGCCATCGATCTTCATGTCGTGGTGCTGATGTCTGTTTTACTCGATTTTGGTGTTATTGAGTTGGGATTCTTGTGTGTTCCAGTTGGAGACGGTTGTGTTGGAGCGTCTTAGACTTGTGTACGCTTTATAGCCGCAGAATGGTTGTGGGTTCCTCTTTTAACAGAGCCAATCCGATTGGAAGGTTGGCGTAATTTGGAGGAGCGAAGAACCTGTGCGAGTGGTGTGGAAGAGAGGTTGGAGTTATCGAGGTGATGTGCTGGTAACCGCATAGAGGAGGCCAATCTATTGACCGAGTGGAAGCAAGAATGCCCGCATACCAGCAAGCACAATCGACAGGAATGTGATTTTTCTGGGGCACGGCTCCCTACATCGTGTTTTGTGTCAGAGCTTGCCAGGATTGGCATTCTAGGCCGAGCATGAAGGACAGAGTGTGGGTGAATCGAGATTAACTGCCAATGAGAATCGACGATTGTTGAGGGGAGTGTGGTGGGGACTCTCGAATTCATCCCCGGTGGCGTGTATGATGAAAATTCTGGTGTCCAACGCTGTTAAATACATTTTTGGTCCGGAGGTGGCTTAAGATGTGGTTTATTTAATTTACGAGTCGATTTTCATGGGTAAATGTGCCCCACTTAAAAGCGCCCTCAATTAATGCTTTTTTGGTGGCGGTCTTCGCTGAGGTGGTTGCCCTCATGGCAAGTTAGCAATGCAACACCCTTGAGTCTACTTCCATTAATCTCTAAGTCATGATGTAATAATATCGTGACTGTCAGGGGTGGAGAACATATTCGGCCTATGGAATGGCTGGGAGGCTACAAGTTTGGTCAGAAAGGCACCTCACCAGGCAGAATTGCAACGTGGGCGGAATAAAGTGCTTGTGAATGTGAAGTTATCCATCAAACAGGAAATCAACACAATTCCCTTCTTTCGCTTTGTCTCTATCCCTCGCCATCTTCACTCCTTTTTCAGTCGTTACAACTTTTTTGTCAGCTCCAAATCGACGAGACCGAAGTCGTGTCAGATGGAGAACGCAACCCACATAATTGGTGGTCGTGCACACACACACACACACACACGCACACTTGAGGTTTGCTTGAGAATCTTAAGCATTGCAGCTATCGGAGAGACATTAAATTGGGTGTCAGTGCTGAATCCTGATCGTTGTTCCCCAGCCAGTCCATTTCGACTACCAAATAGTTGTTGCAATGGTTGCATGACCTTTCAAAAGAATTGTGAGTTTGACGTCTTAGAACCTGTTGCGTGGTAGTGAGATTTGGCATTCCTCTATAGGTAATTATTGTATGAAACTACCGGAAGAGGACTCTGTTTAGGTCCTTTGTAAGGTAGTCGGCCATCAGATGAAGTAACCAGCCCGAGGAGTCGGGGCAATTATTCCCTTGGAACAGGATTAAAGCACCGTAGCCATCTATTTAGCACCAAGATTGAAGGCTTATCGGTGACTTGGGAGTTCATATGCTCCTCCAGAAGGCCACTCAAGCATGAAACAAAGTCCAGCCTAAGAAGAGCAGCAAAATAACTGTCTTTTTTAGCAAACATCAAAAGTTTAGTGGGTTAAACTATTGATAGGAGGTGAATAGCCTCGTCAACACAAACCAAAGAAGTATAGCTCTGAGGATTTTTACTTTCGGCCTCACGATTTCTGCCCCAGTAGTGCCAACATCACGACAACAGAGGAGATGCCTTGTCGCATTTGATGGGTCGTGTAAATCAAGGTGATACAGGGCAGCTGACTACCGACTTCTGGAGGCGGCTTCTACGAATCCGCCGCAATCAAACATCGGTTCTTTACATTCAGTGCTCCACCTAAAGTGCTTTTCAAGATAAGGAGGCAAAATAAAATGTCGAAGTGGCTGTACTGTTGGAGAACGCCCTCAATTAATGAAGTGTGTGAAGTATTTTGATGCCAAGGCTTTGTGCAACCCCCTTCTCACCATCATGACCCACCAACCGGCATTAGTTTTACCACAGTCAGGGAATAGCTGATCTGGCATCAATTCAAGCACTGAGCTCTCACTAACACGGACTGACAGGTGGATCTCACTCCTAGCAAATTAGAGCCAATCCGGTTAGCAAAAGGTCAGAGTAACACTTAGCACCCCACCTCAAGAAATTTCAACCTTGGGAGTGATGGTAGCAATGATTGTGACGCCACACCCAGTTACACGCAACTATCGTCACGTCGTCGCATCTTTCTCCACCTTTCCTCTCGCCCCCTCTTTGTTCGTTCTATTCTCTTGTCTTCGCTCTACCCCCTTCAGTCAGCATTGTCACTGCAATGACCCGAGCGGGATTGTTGTTGATGAAGAAAATCTCATCCGCCTTCTGGTTGGGCAGCGAACCCAGTCATGAGTAAACCAAGAATTTAACATATAATTCGATCTACTTTCATTTGTCGGGAAGGCTATGGAGCTTCAAAGCGCCACAGTCTCGGCGTGCGAGTGATTTAAGCGCAAAGGTTAGACACACGAGACAGAGCCTCTCTACGAGTTATCGCTAGACTACTTTAACCTATTGTGAGTCACAACAATGAGAAATGGCATAACACCGCCAGACTCCACCCTCCCCAAATGCGCTAATGCAGTCTAAGGCCCAACTTAAACGCAGACAGGCTGCCATTGCATCGGATTCAGTCAATAAAATGGATGCGATGGACACAATTGGTGGAAGTAATAGGATGAGAGAGCGCTCAAATCAAAAGAGATGGGTTGGAGCTAGTCTACTTCATATTTTTTGGTGCCTACAGGCGATTATACGTAATTGTCAAGTTTTTTAAAGCGAGCCACATGACACCACGCTTCACAAATCGCATAAGTAAGTTAACAATTTGCACTTTTCAACAAATTACGGCTTCCCACATAAGTGAGTTCATCACTAAGACACTTGCACATCCTGTGCTTCGCTCACCGACCTGTGAGATCGTCCTTATTCCTACTATGCAGCTCCCCTATTCTGAGAGCACAATGAAATGCCGAATCACAATTGCTAAGACCGTAGCATTATGAAGCAGGTGAACTACTTACCAGCAATTTACAAGATGTTGAGCAGGGAGTAGGAAACATGACGCAGGAACGAAGAGGAGGGAAGCAAGAAGGGGAAAATATACAACTCAGCCAACTGCTCCAAGTCGGTCTCGGGCTTGTGATGGTAAATATTTTGCGGTTAGTCCCACTAAGACGCCACTTAATCAGTCCATCAGTGTCCCTCTGAAGTGTTAGCTACAACTAATGGATACCACTTTCGCCTAATCTGTAGCACACATCGTCTGGGTGGATGGGAAGCGACAGGTGGGCAGATCGGACCAGCATTGAGATTGAGAAAGCACAAACAGATCCCCGAGGAGGTGAAGGAGGCGAGTGGGGAAAAGGAAGGAGGGACAGATTCTCCCTCTTGCTCCCATTTCACAGATCAAGACACTTTACGCCATCTCCACCCTACAATTTCACAGTTAAATAGTCTCAAAAAGCTCATTGGTTCGCCAAATTTAGTGAATTAATGCTGATTGGCTGAAGTGTATTTATTTCTTGGGATCTTTTTAAAATCCCCATATGGCTTCCCATTGCATTCCTTGCATTAATTGTCGTCTACCTCACGGTAATTTCATTCAGTGGCACCACACCCAACCACTTACAAGGCAAGGTGTGGTTGAAGATGTGATCATGACGATCGGTCTGACAGTCAACGATCCGATTGGCTGTCAATGGTTTTGACAAAGACACAGGCTAACGATTGTCATCCAAAAGTGAAGTGTAATTTGGCTCTTGCAGTTGATTGGTTGAAAGTGACCTAAAATATTTGTACTTTAATTCTTGCACTATAGGAGGAGGTTGCTTTGAATTTTCTCCCCAAGAGGGATTCCAGCTTCAATCTGTTGTGGTTAGTATCAATCTACCTAGTTGTCTCGGAGGCACACGCCCTGAACTAGCAGTTCATTCAACCTTATCTGGTATTGCCATTCTTTCTGCCTTTCTGACGTCACCTAAACCTGTGCTCCCCTTCACAGGTGAAGGTTGTTTAGCGGATGTGATCGTTGAAGATCATGCAAAGCATCTACCACAGTATTTTCCCTTTGGTTCGTTAGCCGGTGGGTGGATGTTTTAGAGAAATCGACCAACAGGAAAGCCGCTGTTGTGAAGAGACAAAGCAGCGACAAATTACGACTTACGGTTTTGGTCTCGTTCCGTCCGTCCGTGTTTCTAGATCCCCCAACCCCTTCTCCAGCCTCATAACAAAGCGCATGATAAAAAATTGGTGCTATAATTGCATTTCACACTATAAAAATGTACAAGCACGTGTGGATGTAAACGTGTAATCTGATCAAACGCGATTTTTGTGAAAGTAGTTCAAGTTTGTGTGTCGTCTCGATTTGTCTAGGCCTTTGAATCGTCGTCAGCTGCAACGCTCGAGGCTTCCCTATCCCCTCCAGCTCCTGGCAAGTGGACACCAACCACGAGTTCGTAGAGCAGAACACCACAAATTGTTCCAACAAACGGCATCACAAGGAACACCCAGAAAGCATAATGCGCATAAGTGAATGGCTTTGAACCCCAGCCTGAAATGCAAGCACAAAATACACAAATAATGTTTCCATTTTTAACGGTAGATGGTGTTTTTTATCGCTTCAATTGTATCCTACCTGTCATTGAAAGAGCTATTCTTCCACCTAGATCGTACGCTGGGTTGACGGAGGATGTAGTTTGAACAGTGAAGTCATTGAACATTAGAAATTGAACCACAGCTGCGTAGATAATCACGCAGAAGTAGGGCAAATTCCAATTATTTTTGTCCAAAATAGCTATTATCGCTGCAAGTGTAAACATTCCTGTGACTACCTGCCCAATACACAATGATGCAATCGTCGTCTTTGCGGTGCTGGTGAAAATTGTTCCTGTAGCGCTCATATTCAACACACCGTTATTATTCGCGTTTGTATAGTCCAGTATCTTCTCCCAGTAGACGGCCATCACGAACAAAGAGCCGAGTATTGCACCAATCAGCTCGACTAACCAGAAGAGGAGCATTGTTAGAAAGTCTAGCCGACCGAGTAGTGCGTTGGCAAATGCGATACAGGGATTGCACATCCCTGGGGAGCGCGAACTAGCGACAATAAGACCCAGAGCCCAACCAGAGGCATAGCCGAAGCTAATATCCAGGCTTTGACCGAAATTGGGTTTTTCTAGTTGAGATTGGGCTGCCACACCAGTACCGAAGGCAACATAAACGAGGGTACCCGCTAGTTCAGCGATCAGATCTCGAAGAAGAGGATGATGGGTTATGCGCATTCGGTTAGCAAGGGAATGAAGGAAAGCCTTGTAGGATTCAGTAACGTGTTTCATTTTCGTGAGGCAAGAAGGTCGACTAGTAAATGAGGCAAAAGCTTGCAGAATATATATGTAGATATGTGTACGGCACTGTGGTGATCATGTGATGAATGGGTGTAACCAATCTGGGTGGTGCAGAAGACGTGTCTAGCAGAGTTGAAGCGTGATTGGGTGGATAGATGATTAAACTTGGCTCAGCTCTGAGCGTTGCCCATTATCCCTAAAGAAAGATTTCAAATGAAGTAAAGAATACCAGGATCGCCGAGGTTTGGAGTGATTTTTTCAAGCGCTCCCATCCGGCAATACTTACTACTCATATCCTATTTAAGCAACACCAACACAATCTTTTCTAATAAAAATAGGAAAAAAAACGAATATTTGAAATAGAAGTCTAAGTAGGACCTTTGGATTTTCATGGATGATAAAAGACTAAATGGCAAGGCAAAGTCAATTGTGTTGGCGCTCTAACCATGCCGTGATCATGCAGTACGCCAGCCTTTACTCTTCGTCATTTTAAACAAACTTCAAAATACAATTTTGAACCCATTTTTATGATTGATGCATTCAGAGTAGAGCTTCACAAAGTAGAGTAGCATGACCCTTTGCAAAAGGAAAATAAGTGAATCAATTTTGCCACACCTTTGTCTTTTTCCTAGTCATTTGAGATGTGACCCTTGCAGGAGCTTGTGAGTGTCATCGGATCACTTCACTAGCGTTTGGCAGGTTTATTTTCATTATTTCCGGTCTGATCGCAATTTCTGTTCTGCACCAGGAGCTATTGTATCCCTCCGTCCCTTTTCAACCAATTTAACGCTTAAGGATTAATCCTCACCGCGATGGGTGTCACTCAGCGAGTGAGACCCTCGTGTAGGTGGCCTTTGCTGCCGTTGTATAAGAGCACGCCATCTGCCAACGTGGAATAGATTATTTCCTTTGACCCTCAGAACGCTTTTTACTGACCTTGGACATGTTTCTTTGCCTACTGTTCTGTGAGTTTATGCAACGGACTTGCGATCCAAAGGAAACCTTTGCAAAAAACGTTTCTTTGAATGACTGGTGCGGGCCGAATCCTGATTTGCTTTATGCGTTTTTCTGACAACACAAACTGACATCTGAACGATGCAGAAATAAGTGCTTTCTTGAGCTCATTGTTGGCATTGGGTTTCTGAGTGTCTCCATTAGACGATGAGCATGCCATTTTGAAATGCTTGAGGGAATGGTTCGCGAAGGATCTCACCAGAGCTGCTTGCATAAGTCGTTGAAGGTCGTCTTTTCTCTGCCTCTTTTCACCATCATCACCTGTCAGCATCCACTTTGACACTTGGTGAGAGCACAAGGGATCGTTACTGTGAAGTAGAGCAGGAGCGCCCTTCTTCGTTCAACGTCTAGTTTCCAGCGCAGGGAGTGGCAGGCATCTGGGGTAGTTGCCAGAACAGTCTATCCACTGTGGCTTCCTTCACGTGGTGAACAGAGAAGATGTCGTCGTCATGGCCCAGAACAGCTTCTGTTCAGGCAAGAGCTTGCATTACATAAGTTTTCTTGTCTGTGGAAGCGCAAAACCACGTTTCGTCATCTGCTGTCGTCTAACTACCAACTGCCAGTGCAACAATCAAACTTTTGATCCAGGAATAAAAGTGTCCGGTTGGCCAAGGTGTGTTCTTCGAAGGTGCTCAACTCTTACAGGGATGGATGGAATCGTTTCGAAAAGAAGCAAAGTGAGAAGAACAAAGGATTAACTGGATTTGGGACGCAATATCGGAGTCACTGTAACCTAATATCGTCGTGGGCTGCTCCAGATGTTTCCTTGCTCCAAAATGCACCGACCAATCGGAAGAGCTAGTCTTTATTGTGGAGTTTTTCGGCTACTACGTGTAGTGGTTAATTGCAAAGCACCTTTCAGACTTCATTTTCTTATCACATCCGTTAATTGTTATGGTGAACCTCCCCTGCTAAAGCCTGTCCCTTCTGTGGAATCGGATAGCGACTTAGGTCAGTGTGTTGCACCAACTTTCCCGGTCGGCGACCGAGGTCACAGCGGCTGAGAAAAGGCTCCGAAGAAATGCACCAAGAGCTTCTTATTTTTGCCAATGGGAGTGGAACGAGCTGGTAAATCTGATGTAAACGAAGCATTTAAAGGGGATCCGTGCGAAATGAAAAGGCTCCACTGAAGCTGCCACCAGTGTGATGCTTTCGATGTTCTCCTCCCCAATTGCAACCAAACCAAGAGGGCTAGCAAGGCTAATTGCTCGCTTTCATTTATCTACCTTCTCCTGTCTACTTTACACGCCATGGAGGAGCCTCCCCTCTCATTTAAGATACAATTTTGTGGCGCCACAAGCAATGGGAACTAAGTTACGCCTTGTTGACAGCAATGCGACATATTCGTTTAAAAGACAATTTAAATGGTACATGATATGCCTAGAGAAAGAAGAAGCTTGCTTGTTCTGTTAAGCAATTGTTCTATTACTCAACTTTGATCAACGCCTCTCATTGGTTGCCCCATTCATCAAATTATCCATGCACCACCAAACCCATGATCTGTCTACCTTGATCATATTTGACCTACCATTTTCGGATCTCTACAAACGCGGCCTTTCGCATGATAATCAAGAGGCCCACTCGGACACGTGTCATCCTAAAGAGTCGGCAAAAGCAACCCGACTCCCCACAAGAGAGTGAATGGTGCTGAGCATGATCCACTGCCTCGCCACTGCCGCGGCGCCCGACCAACGTCAAGAGAAACATGAGCCGAACTTATCACAGACTAAATGCTTATAGATAACGTCAGCGGAGCATCTTGGGGCAAAGGTCAAAGGTCGTGGCACGTGCAATCAAATCTGCAACATAAAAAGGGCTCATATTTTGCAGCAACCATAACACCCAATCACCAGGCACCTTGGCATATGGAGTCACATTGTGATTAGCCACTCCGGTGATCAATTTGACTGACAGCTTCAAGGTGGTTGCACTTCACACTGCTCATGTTAAAATAATGTCGACGAAGAACCAGCTAAAAACGTCGATAGATGTAAAACAGTTAATGACAACTTTTGTAGTCCATAAAGAATTAAGACTGATACTTTCGGATGCCCTACATTTCCTTTTGTTGCCTTTAGTACATTTGAATGGCAAATTCATCGCACTAAGAAGAAAAGAGCCTAAAACACCAATTTATGTCCGGTAGGGGCACCCGTCGACAGTTGGGTGAGAAAGTCTGCCATAACAGATTACCAATCGTGATCACAAAGAAGCTGACTGCATGTTGCTCAGGAAGTGGACTAAAGATGAGATGACAGTGGAGTGGAAGTAGTTGTGGTGGAAGGCGGTAAGCGCATTTACCTACCACAGACTACACACGATAATCTTATGCTATCAAGGCTTGAAGAAGTAACACCAAGTTATCATTTCGAAAATAAACAGGAAAGCGCGATTTACATGATTTAAGACAAAGTAATTACTCCTGTGCCAATAAACTACGACGAAAAGCACACTTTATCCACCATTTATCGTTCAATCAATTAAAAAGGACTAATAAAAGAACAACCACAAATGCAAAAATAGTCTACATTTCTGAAAAAGGAAAACTTAGACCGTCCGTAGATCGCATCACAGGAAGACAGGGAAGGAGGAATCCCAGGAGCCATCGCCTTCCCATCACCTGTTCCAAGTTTGCCTTCCATCCACGGTCATAACTCAGGGGCCTCAGGTCATGCTCCTCGTAGAGAATTTGCGTAGGATTCTGCGCCTTCGAAATGAGTACTTCTACACTTGTCTGATTTCGCAAAGTCTGACGCATGTGATAGAGGAAAAAGACGAACATTGTGGGTCCGAGAATGGCACATAAGGAGGTCATAAGGCAGAAGAGAAACTGACTGACGGAGATCCAACCAATTAAGACGAAGGGCACGGGGTTGAGAATGCAGAGTACCCACTGCCATGGGGACCAGTCGTTGTAGACTAGGTAGAATGCGTAAGGCACATTGAAAATGCTGGCTAGGCAGCAGGCGAAGGCGAGGTGGAAGAGAAGGCGAATGAAATATACCATATTGGCATGCCCAACACACTGGGCTGAAAAGGAAACAAATAGGCTATTGGCCTCGACTGAATGCTCATGCGTCATGTACGCCTCCAAGAATAACAGCAATATGGAGGGCCACACTTCCTAAGCAAGCTTCTCCTTCCAAAGCAGTCCCATTCACCTACCGACCAATTCACTCATATCCGCTCATACATCCTTGGACTTTTAAACTATAAATTACTCAGTTCTACCTTCTCACTCGTCCAACTCACCACAAGTCCGTTACTTCACCCCTGATGCTCTTATGCATCTATTGATCTTTCCAGTCATCCATTACTCCCTCTGCCATTGCTTAAACGCTATCCGGCTTTCAGCTGTACGCTTTTCAAGTAGAGCCTGATTAGCGGAGAAACCCAGTAGGATACCTCTCTGCTACCAAATAAAGCCAGGCGCTTTCCCTCAAATGCACAGTTACCTTACCATCTTTGTCCCTGTTTCACGTTAGCGGGTGAACGATTTTGATCCATCACTGGTATCGTTGCAACGACCACCGTGCTTAAGTATTGGACCCACCAAGTGTGATAGACAAAGGGCAAGAGCGATGCTAATAACACTTCTCCGCTAGAATTCTGGTGAACTAAAGAAGATTCTTGGTTAACAAGTCAGTTCCCCTGTCCATTGGTAAAGGATTACATGTGGATAGCGACCACGGAACCCAAGTCAAAAGGTAACTTACCCAAGTAGGTGCAGTGATGGTCAAAGCGCAGAACACAGACGTCACATTGACTACAGTGATGGGCCCTAGGCGGTCTAACTGTCTCACATCTGAGACAATACGACCAGTCTCGGCCAGCTCGCTGAACAAGCATTAGTTTAGCCAGAGATGGATCGGTGAATACCATACAAATCAGATTGTATAGAACGTTAATCGAGGCGAATAAACCGAGACAAAAAACACAGTCATAAGAAACGCTACGATACTCCAAAAAGTTGGGCAAAACCACAAAACATTCGACGTAGAAGATTGTCAAGAGAAGACAGAGGGAAGCGACGGCTATGATGTTTCGAGCCTGTCCCATTATTAGGAGCACTCTAAAGCAGAAGCCGCGTATTGTCAATGATTGCAAGAATAGTAACGAAGAGAGTAAGAGTTACTGGAAAACAAGACAAATAAGGTCAGCCACAGGAACATGGACGCACTAGCGATAAACGAAGCCCAGTAGGAAAAGAGCCGCTTCCAGCCAATCAGAATCGCGGACATGCTTGCAAGAATAGTACTTTTTAAACAGGAGTAAATTGCAGAAATTTACACAAGCATAAGCAAAAGATTGCACAAAAAAAGGCAAGAAGTTCTAAATGTGCTTTCACTGCAGCTTGATTGCACATCTAGAGCCTTTGAATAATTCAAACTAACGCATTTCCAAAGGGGCGGTTATGAACCATATTTGACATTAGTGAGGTAAGTCGCTGACGACATTTATTTTGATGTTTGATTACTTAAATGTCTATTTTCTGGCGTGAGGGATTCTGCGGACGCGTATTTGGTAGCGGAGTCGACTAAGCCTTCCAGAGGGATCAAAGATTGAGACGTCTATTTTTTGTCTGCATTTTACTCATTAGCGATGTTCCATTAACTTGCTGTAGCATTCCGAGGCTCCCTCGAAGGCAAATGAAGGCAGAATGCTAAGGCAGAATATATATATTCAACGGACAGAGGGAAATAAGCTGCTGGCATGGCCCAGAGGCCAGCCTACGCAGCTAGGACAATACGGCCACCTCTGTGACCTTGTTCATAACTGATAGTTCCAACAAACAAAGTACTACATTGCCCCTCTCCTCTTTCGAGCGTCGTCCCCGACGCGCTCCTTCATATTTTCCCCACGTTAGCCATCACAACATACTCAGTGCTGCAAGAAGCACACACGAGCTGACTATGCCAGTCGCCGACATTCGACGCGATTGAGGCGATGCTTGACACCAACGTCGGTGATCCCTCTTGACAGTGCATTGCACTTCGAGTTCCGCTTGGCTTGGGAAGAAAGTACAGAATAAGTGGTTCCACCGACCATTAGCATGTCCGTGGGGAGGCGTTAGCGCGCCGATCTCCTTAAGCAAGTATAACAGGAGTAATCTTCGAAACGAAACTTCCCAGGTGGTTCATGGCTGGTGTTGATTCAGTTGTTGATAGTTTTCTTGTAGAACACGGAGAGGGGTGAATGCCGGAAATGGACGTCGTTCGTAGCCCATCCGTAACACATGCACTATTCTTACGCACCGCTGCAACATGCCGCAGGCGGTAGAGGTTGAAATAGTAACCCTATAGAGTCGGGTCTGCTTTTCGCTGCCACCAATGTAGCGTTTTGAGGTTTCCTTAAAAGCAAAAGAAGGCAGAATGCTAGAGTAGGATACATATATATATATTCAACGGACAGAGGGAAATAGGCTGCTGGCATGGCCCGGAGACCAGCCCACGCAGCTAGGGCAGTATGGCCACCTCTGTGACCTTGTTCATAACCGATAGTTCCAACAAACAAAGTGCTACAAGCATTACTTTAAGTAAGAGTACTAGGAGCCTGGAAACATTGATTACACCAGAATGAGTAACATGACAGCGTTGCTTTCGATAAGCACAGTGCATCGTTGTTTTGCGAACACGACTGCGGATACGTGAGTCATTTGAAATTTTGGTGCTCGGATTTTTTTATCCTTAGCATTTAACATTGGATTCTGATATTTATCCTGAAAAACAAGCTTTACCCGCTTCCTTAGTTAAATAACCAATGAGGGGCGTGTGTCTTTTTGGTGATTATCTACGTGAGGATCTCCTTCCTCATTTCCTCTACTGTCTTCTGCAGGTAGGTTGTTTGGGATAGTCTCTTATGTTTGGGGCCATTTTCCTCTTAGCTTTGAAAATTCTTAGCTGTACCAGGCAATTCAGTCACCCATCACATCTTCTCATCATTATGATATGCAAAAGTTGTGTTGACTGAAGTTCCATGATTTTCAAACTAGTTAAACAATTAGCCTTCGAAATTCGCTGCAATTTAGCGGATTCTTCTGATTGGTATCTTTGGCGTGGTAAGATTTTGCCTGGTTCTGCCATCCGTGGGTGATTAACGTGCTGCCTTTTGCTTAACTCTGGGTTTGCTTTGTTGTAGACTTGGCTCTACGGCCTAAATACTTGTTTCGTTGACAATCACTAGTCTGCTTGATTTGTTAATGGTTTTTCTTGTATGGGCTGTGCGAATTGTTGAGTATTATCCTCTGTTGAATCGCATTGTTGAGTCCAATTTGTTTTTCCTGGGGAACACTATGACTTAACATTACATGAGTTGCTAACTTTTTTGCTACAACCTTAATGTCTAGTTTTTCTCCCTGACTTACCTTTCATGGATTCGCAGAGGTCTGTAAAAGGTTGAAATCAATTTGTACATCGTATCTCATCCCTGAAACCTTAAGTGACCTTGATTGTGGACGTCTATATCAACCTCCACATGTGGCTCATCGATTTCCAAATCAAATTCTTTAGTTTCTGCTTTTAAAATCGCTCTTTTAAGGTGCAGTAAGCTTATTTGATTTCGACTCCCGTCCGTTTTAAATTCAAGTCTCTCAGTTTACTCCCGTCTTTTTAATCCACTATTTCCTTTTGTCGCTTTGGATTAATACATTTCGATCGGGATTGGCCTAAACTTTTTTTTATTAGCGCAATTTTTTCGCACCCTCTGTGCTACGTTAAACTTTTCTGCTGCATTTCCCTTATAGAACAAGTTCTCCTTTACAAATTGTTGCTGTGACGATTTTGCACCATGTACCTCATAAGAATCGGAATTTATTGCTTTTTTTTGCGTTATTAGCTGAACCTAGCACTATTCAGTCGGAATGCCTGGGCCACCACCACCACCCCCACCACCACCTCCGCCCCCTCCCGCTGCACCGCCACCTCCCATAAGTAAAGGCGGTGGCGCTGGAGGCCCAGCTTTTTTGGCGGACATTCGCAAGGGCACAGTACTCAAGAAGGTGCCTGAGTCGCAGAAAAATGATCGTAGTGCTGCTCTTGTTTGTACGTATACATTTTCCCCTGTACTCTTCGTCGAAATGAAGATAAGGGCTTAATCAGCAAACTAAACATCTTGTTGACGTTTGATTGCCTTATAGGCTTCACTCTGCTTTGGACTTGGTTCCTGACTTGTTTTCCAGGTTTATTCCACCTTTGTGTGCCCATCTGGTGCTGTGAAATTGCCTCTAATCAGTATTTTAGACTTTAGTTCAGAAGGTAGAGCAGCCTGATTGTCGAAATTGTCGTTTCTACTCCAAAATTTTACTCTGTCTTGAAGTGTGCCTCATTTCGCCTTTTTGAAGTCCTCGTTAAGCAATGACTTTATGCATGTTCTTTAAGAAAACCTGGTAGGCATACCAGCCTGATTATCGGCATTAACGGTTTAAGTGTAACTTCCTTACATTATTTCCCTGAAAAATCATTACTTATTTGTAAGTAGATTTGATTTCGAGACATAAAGCTGGGCTAATGCTGTTCCAGGGGTGTTGTTCCTCGGAAACGTCAGAAGGCATTTCTTCCGTTCGATTTTAAGTTAACAACCAGGTTATTACCACTAATAGTTGGTCTTTCTAATCTGGACCGTTTATTTGAATTTATTTATTTTCCTCATTCCTTTTAATGCAGCGGATATTCTGAAAGCATCTGTATTGAATGCTTTTCTCACGATGTCGTCTCTGTCCTCGCGGAATGTAATCGAACAATCACCGAAGGCAGTCCTCCCCCATAGCGCACAAATGTTTTATCTTATTTGAAGTTATGCAGCTGAAAAACTGTTGACAAATGTAAGCATTCTCAAAACGGACCAGGGTAACGAGCTATCAAAATTTGGTAAATAACTCATCTCACCTGCATTTCATGCTGGTAGCGAGCATGTTAAATAGGACTTCTTGACACGAGGAGCGATAATGGCACAATTGACGTTAACAAAGCCGTCGAAGGTCCTATTAGGAATACTCTGGGTTGCATGTTGCCTAGCACAAATAACGCTGCGTACCCCTAGAGCCGCTGTATCTGTCTCTTCAAAGTTGGGGTTACTTTTCTTGTGAGGGACTGTGCTCCAGCCTGAATGACTAGGATTTTCTTTGGTACTTTTAATTCATTGGACACAGATACTGAGATGTGAATAAATGAATAAATGCATTGAAATTGAGGCAGGAATGAAGGTGGTAGTGACTTGAAAACTTTTCATCTCTAGAAAGTGACAAATTTTATTGGGAAGCGACGATGCATATCTCTCGTGACTTTCGAGTAGAGACACGGGAATAATAAGCCGACTGGATTGGGGTGAGAGTTCATCCTCGAACGGGTGGTTCAATGTCCTACTGTGTGCATTCCACGCACCAACCTTGCGCTCCCATAAATGTGAATTTTGGGCTCAGTTATTGCTTTTTTTCCATGTACTAAAAGTTTTCGCATATTTTTTACCTGTCTATTTTTCAAATTCCTACAGCCTCTATAGCTACTTCCGAATTTTGCGTGCAACTAATCCTTGTTGTACTTCATTTCTATTTTGAGATTTTGACAAAACTCTCTAAGTCGCTAAATGCAACCCAGCACTTGTGCGAAACCCTCCTGACGTATTCTATGCTGTGTGGTAACAATTAGATTACAGGAGAGGGGCCTATTTGTACCTCCAGTCGTATCAAACTGAAGGGGCGAGGTACTGTTGAAAGGCCTCTTCTTTGTTTTAACTGCCAACTCCCAAGAGTTAGAAGTGTTTGCGAATGATTGTATCCGCCGCGCCCATTATAGAAAGACCCATATTTGGCTATTTATGTTGCACTGTAGGCTGCGCATTAATAGAGATGTTCAGGTTCAGGTTTCCCGCCCGTTCAATTAAATACTTGCAAGTGTGACTGCTGTAGTGGTGAGTTGGAAGCCAACAGGATTGGGCTCGCCGCTGAGGGGCTTAATTGCAGACATGTTTCGAAAGATTACAGCATTCTACCAAATGCCTTCCTACTGAGCGCCCATCGCTGTACTGCGTCGTGCTTGAAACCTCCTGCAGATACGAGCGATTATTCGTAGGTTCGAAGTTCGCGCATTCCTTGACACGAAATTTTGTTCAGCAGCAGTGCTGCCTACCATCTCGGTTAATTGTGATCGGAATTGACTGATTCATGCAAGGCATTTGCTCTGATTACCATAGTTACCTGAGTAACACCTTGTTATTGCACATTAATGGCTAAGTAACACTTTCTTTTATCAGTTTTGGTGCAATTAAAACTTCTGAATTGGTCTAGACGTCCCTGTACATGTTGACTGGCTGTGACTAGACTCGATGGCAGCGGAACTCGAAGTGGTCACAGTAGGAGGGGAAGGAGAGAAGGGGAAAACGACAGATTGTTAAATGTGCCTCATTTATCGAAAGTTGAAACCTTTGCTTTGGCTTTCCTTGTAGCGGGCAATGCAGTCGGCAAAGGAGGCAGTCGGGATGGTCAATCGGAAGTGAAAGCGGGCGGCGGCGGCGGTGGTGGTGCAATTAACTCTGCACCCAAGGACTTCAGGGCGGAACTCAGTGCCATGTGTGCGAATCGCTTTCAGGTGAGTTTCTTATCCCATTACTCCTCGTGTAGTGTGACTAGAAAACACTCTCCAACCGCGACTTAGCTTCCGATGCAAGAATTTTTTTTCGAGAGCCAATGTATAATTTCCACTTGATGCTAAAATATGCAAGATGTGTGGCAAGAGTTTCACTTTACCTGTAGGCCTCTTAGTATGCTCTTAAATCGAGAAAATGGTAGCCGAGCCATCGTTAGCGTCTGCAGCTAAGGCTTGTTATCAACCGATAAAGAAACGCCAAATTGGTGTTTGTAGTAGTCTGCAAACGTAACTCGGTTGTATTGATGGCGCAAAAGGGTGATCATAACGCCTCGAATGAAGAGCTTCGACAACCACTTTTTCTTCCCCACCTGCATGAAGATCCTTTAGATTTTGGGGAGGGGGAGGGAGTGTTCAGAGGTAATTCTACGGCTTTATTTGAAGCATGAACTGTTGAATCTTTTGCCTTCACTCTCCACCAGTCATTGATTCGCAGTCATTCAACTGAAGACTGATATCAGGGCGTTCAGGAAACGGCCCAGTTTATTATTGCTTGCGAGATCTGTTAGGTAATCCGGAACTTGGAAAGTGGAGTTGTTCAAACTCTAGATTTTGGCAGTCAATTTCTCACTTCTGTCTAGAGGTTCTGCCTGTGGAAGATGGAGATACCATTTGGAAGACAATTAAGCTCTTCAATGGTAGCGTGATCGATTGAAGATGTCGAAGGATGGAGGTTTGAGTCGTTTAACAGTTCACGCCTGCTTGCTTCCTGTTGGAAGATCTGTACTTGTAAGGGGGGCAGAAAAGGTACTTCGACAACAATTTATTGACCCACTTTTCGTTCAGTGAGGTTGAGGCATTGAAGCACGGAAGTTTGGATTTTTGAGATTTGGAATTTCAACAGTAAAGTATGTGCTATCTACGTCGAGACTTTTATTAGGAATGAAGAGCACGGGTTGGTGGTGTGAGATCAGAGTTATGCACTCAACTGGCGTTTTATGCATCGCACTCAGTGCTCCCAACTGTTACACACACTTCAGCGCATTGGTCGCTGCAACGGCACCGGTGATGGCGGTGGTCATCGGTAGATACATTGACAGGACCAAATAGGGTCAGAGAAATGCCATTTTTTCATACCCTCCACCAGTGAAATGCGTTAGGAGAGGCGATATGCCTTATGCTGCATGACTTGTGGATTTCATCCACAACATTTTTTTGGTTTAATCTCAAAAAAAAACACTATAGGGGTTCTGGAAAGCTATTGACCTTTATTCCTAGAAGGGGCTTAATTTAAGTAGTGTATGCAATCCTGAGAGCAGAACATTTTCAGTAAGTATATGCCCGACAGACTCCAGCATTATCTGCCTATGTAGGTATACCGTCCCCCAGATCTGGTACAAGTTGTTCATGACTGCCTCCACCGAACGCTAAACTACTTATGCAGTATTCATATTCATGCAATGGGGTGGTCATTTCCATTCATTCCCGGATAGTTGGGTGACGCTCTCAGTGCCTAGACGACTCTGTAATCAAGCCATCTTCATTCATTGTCAAAGTGGACTGGCAGTAGTAGTTGTTGTTGTGTCTGGTTATGCATTGCACAAAGGCGTTGTAAGCAAATCCCTATCTGATGGAAAGCCTGCAATTCCTGCTGCAGCGTATTCGCGTGTATGCCATTGACGGCGCGGCCGTCGACCCAGACAATAACGTCGCCTTCATCGTGAATCACAACTTTGCAAAAGTGGGTGTTAAGAGACGATAGAGCTCCGTTGTGATATTCAATACCTCTCGCCAATAATGTGGATGGTAATATCTGGCGCTGTCAAGGGCCGCATATTTCATTATCAACTTCTAAATTGGGTGGATTTGTGGTATGCGATGCGAAATGCGCGGATAAGTGGGTGTTTACGCGACTGTTCACTAATTCTTGGACTGAGTCAACTTTGCATTGTTATCATTTGAAAGGATCGGATAAAGAGATGGATCCTCACACCTGAAGTAAGAAGTTGGTGAATCTAAAAGGGATTTATTAGCCCAAGAACGAGTGAAAAAAAAGTGTATGGATACCTGAATGAGGCGATTAGAGACAGAGACTCGGTAGTCGGATAGCTCTTCGTCGTTAGCCTCTGTTTCTAGATATCGTACACCAGGTTCTGTAGCTACATTTGTATCCCATATCAATCCTTGGTGCCTCCGAAAAACGCTCTTCAAGACGCTAACCTTTAACCTGCACTTACGAATTAGGTAAACCTTCTATCCCTCTTGTCAAACTTTTTTTATCTGTTGATTTTCGTTAAACGCCCTGCAAATTTCGGT
Source organism: Taenia hydatigena (assembly GCA_036345935.2). Lineage (NCBI taxonomy): Eukaryota > Metazoa > Platyhelminthes > Cestoda > Cyclophyllidea > Taeniidae > Taenia > Taenia hydatigena. The sequence goes on along the minus strand of JADWOT020000002.1, from coordinate 19,966,117 downwards.
TTTTTTGGAGTCGGAGTATGGGAGGAGGAATCTGGTGGACCGTTTTTGCAACAGTTTGGTATAAATAGAACCCAATGGGAGGGCAGCTCCCTGCCGTTGGTTGGACATCGTAGGCAAAAGGCGTGAATTGAAAATTCGGAAGTGTCTGCATTGGGCTAACTTGAGGCATGATCGGGAGGCGCGCAGGAGAGCTGATTGGACCCGTTTTAGATTCTCTGTCTCATGGCAGCCAAAAGACTTTAAGCAAACGCCACACCTACAAACACCTATTGACAGAGGAGGGCTTCATTACTTCTTCCTGACATTTATGGCGAATGGTAGGGGGGAAAAACCTTTCCTGTACGTTAACGCACTTGACTAAAGCGCGTTCTTGGAGTCTAATAGAAATTTAAATGCTTATTTTACTACGTTCTGATCCGTATTTGGCTTGGCACGAACTCCAGCCATCCAATTTTCCAACCTACTGAATCGCCTCGACGCCAGTGCGTAGACATGAAGGAGTGGTAAATTCATTGTCGCTTCAATCTTGTGATCTGTTAAGAGCCAAAGTGGTATTTGCGTACGTCTATTTATAACTCATCACCCATCACGATTTTGCTGCGTGAAAGGCTAGTGTTTGGAGTGTGCCTTTAAAGACGTTAAGGGGCTTATGGAGCTGGAGGCGGCTTTATTATCACCATTAAAAAGGCAGGCCTTCATAAAGGGCTGAAAGAGGCAGACACCATTGCTCTACAGATCTCTCTCTCGCTCTACACCGTTTTTAGCTTGATAATTTGCAGAGGCGGGAATCCTGCAAAGTTTCCATCCCACGCACTAATTGTAGTTTATAAGGTGGAAAACCTCCTACCAGCAAGGCAGTTTGGGTAAAGTAGCACGTAAATTGACCTCTCGAAGGAATGCCTTAATTGCATTCCGCCTTGCGGACACCTTTTACCGCCCATCTGGGTTGCTACTGCATACACGAAATTGTTGTCTCGATCCTAGCCTAGATCGTACACTTAGTAGGCATCCACAATGAATCCTTCCACCTTACTCCGTCATAATACGGCTCTCAGGTGGACAAGTATCACAGTAACTGAATCAGCTTGCCAATTGACATGCAAGATTTGTTGATATTCATTATCCTCTCCTTCCTTTCCTTCCCTCTAGCCTCCCAGAAAACCGCCTACGTAGTTTGACTCTTGACCTCCACTCCCCTTTGCCTTCTTGTCGGACCTCTTAGCCTCAATTGTCAGCATGTTGCTTCCATTTTGTTTTCCAGCATGGTTTTAGGCATGCCCGATGCTAGATGCTTCGATACTTTTACTTATCTCTTATCGCAGTGTTTGCTGCCTTGTAGCTGAGGACACTTTCTTGACACCGCTTTACATCACATCATGAAGACATGTGTTGGCAGAAGCTGCACTCTATTTTCCTGCTATGAAATTCTTTTGTTTGACACATTTTATGGGAGAGAAGCATGAATCTGGCCTTTCCCTGTAAAAGGATTTAATTTTTAGTAATGAATTTTGCCATCCAACTGTTTAAGACCAAACATAAACCGGGATTGCTTTTGATGATTACACTGGGAATGGGGCATTCGGGGAGGTATCTTTGCTCTTCTATTGTCGATGTAAGATGGACAGTAGGGTTTATCTTGAGCTTCCACTGATTCCCTCCTTTTCTTTTGTGATTCTACTCGGATATTGAAGGGTGCGTTCATTGCCCCCTCAATGAGCCACCTGATTGGCCGTTCAAGACGTTGCCCCTCTTTCGTAGCTGGGGCATTAAGTCGAGGGGTTTCCAACTCTAGGTTAAGTAATGCCAGAAAGAGGTCAGTGTTTGTGTTCTTTGTCCCAGTGTGGGATTGGTGCTGAGTTTGGGCAGTTCTTGTACCTTCCGCCTCACTTTATCTGGCCAATTCAACACCTGAAGGACCTTTTAAGAGGGAAGGGAATGTTTTCAGTGTTTTGTCGGTTTTGTTAAAATTTTTGTGCTCTTAGTATCCTTCCTTACTGGGAATTGACAATGCTTTTTTGTTGAGGCAGGAGTAGGTAGTCGAATTGTTGTATTGTTGGTGTTGCAGTTCAGAAGAACGGTTCGGATTTTACATTCATCACTGCCAACAACGCGGCATCCACATTGAGTCCCAACATCGTCTGAAAGTAGAGTGATTAAGTAGAAATCATGGTGACACCGAATCATTCACCCGAAGGCCACAACGACTGCGGCGGATTCTGGATTTCATTAACTGCTACTGTTTTCAAACAGCAGCACTGCATACCTTCGAGCTTAGATGCGCGTTCTTAACGATTCCGTTGGATAATTTGGAATCAAAAACCTGGAGTCGGAATAAAGGCGACTGGTTGATGCCGTCGGGGGAGTGGCGATCGGAAGGTGCCTTGACGATTGTCTCCGGGCGGACTCAGTGGATTCCTTTTCTGCGTTAGTCATCACAACGGCAGTCGTACAAATTGAAATCAACGGACAGGCAGAAATGAGGATCATGCGATTTTCTCCCATCACTTTGGGAGAAGCCTTGACACTTTTTTCACGATTTTAGTGCATATTGTTGAAATGAATTAATCGGACTGTGGCTTTGAAATTAAGGCAATGCTCTCTGGGCAACACAGCTTCGACACTATTTGTTTTTTTTTTGTACACGCTCTACACAAAACGGGCTCCCCTACCCCGCCTTGGTCAGGAAGTAATATGCGTGCGTTTTCGCGAAACATCTGCGAGAGATCAATTTCCCTCCGGTGGAAGCAGTGGATACACTCATCCTGCATGCGATTTCCAAGATTTAGCACTTGGTGGGTGCCCTAAAATGGTTCGGTCATCCTAGCAAGTCTGTGTCGAAGCTGTTTTTTAGACACTAGTTGAATGCTAGCATGTGTAAATGTGACATGCGGAAGATGTCGGAAAGTAGGTGCAGTTTGCAAATCTTTAAGGACGTTGCGTTTTATGTAAACCTCCATAGTCGTGCTTTACTTTGGGCACCTCCCCGGTACGGAGCCGATGTCACTGGCTAGAGATTGATGGATGGGGTAGACTAATTGACGAACGAAAAGCCAGATGGAGGTCTAGAGAACACATGGATAAGCGGGTAGGCCAGGGCTAAGTTGAACGCATACAGCCTCCTGTTTACCAGCTGATAATATTGTTGTTCTTCCCCTATTTACTCTATCGCCCTACTTTAATTCGCTCAGGGTAAACCGCAATCAGTCCCAACGCCTCCTCCACAGAGCCGTCCGCCTCCGATTCAGCGTAAAGAATCAAATTCTAGCGGTCTACATCCGCAGGTCAATCCCGTGCAAAGCCAAATGCAGCCCAAAACAAGCATCCAGGTAAAGGCGGAGGCCGCTTAAATAAAAAGGACTACTTAATTGTTTTAAAGTAAATACGGCAGATTAGTCTCGATTTGGCTGTTTCTGAAATGTATTCTTGCATGAAGTCGTCAGCTTTGTTGAGGTTAATCGAAGGTGGGCATTAATTAGCTCAGTAGATGGTGATTTGGTGTGATACTTCCCATATTTCGAGTGGAGATGTTACGTAGTGCTTGAGTTAATTTTTAAGACGTTATAAGATTTAATACGGAAGTAGTTTTATTGCAAGCATACAGAAATGCTAGAAGACTGACATTAGGATTTTGTGTCATCGGTGTGGAATCTGTGTCATTGAGAGACCCCTGGGATTTGGGTACGCGATCTTTGTCTGTCCACCCTTAAGCGTCAGCCTCATAGTACATAGCATAGCATCGGGGAACATTCATGCCACTGAGGGAAAACTTCCTGATTCAACGATTGCGTTAATGTGCCTTGAGTTCACTAGTTTTTCGCTAATGTCAAATGGTGTTTATTTGTAAACCAATCGCATGCGTCAAGCCCTTCTCACAGGCAAAGTATCTGCTTGAAAGCGAAATCCCTTACTAAGTTACATAATGTGATGCTACCACTCAAACGCCTGTCCGTGTAGCTACTCGGTTCCTAGCCCTTATCTCACTCGTTCTTTTTTGCGAATCTTTTATAGGTGACTTTGACAACTTAAATTTAGGTCGCATTCCCTTAGTGGCCAAGTTAGAGAACCGAAGGTCGGGTTGGTAATCCATGCTTTACGCAATTCCTGTACTGGACATTTACAGCGGCTGGTTATCTCTTATGTCTTCTTTGAAGCACGTATCTCTTGAGTTACTCCTAACACCATCGTGTTGTATACGAGTAATGAAGTGGCCTTGCCGTCAAAGTAGCAGAGGCCTAGGAGATTAGAGGTGGTCAGCTTAAGGTGCCATGGCATTGCTGTTGGGGTCAGTTCGTAAAAGACTGCAAAGGCTCTTGTTTAATGTTCATCATGAGAATGAAAGTTGAGTAGGTGATTTTGAGGAGGTTTTTTGGTGTTGTGTTGGGTTGGAATCCAACTTATTCCCTGTAAAACTTCATGTAGACCCAGGTCAAATGCGCAGAACGATTGGAAAGCCATAGATGGTCATAAAAATGTGATATAAAGACTGTACGGTCTATGTCATTCATTCCGTCCCATTCTAGCAACCCCGCGTTCCCGATTTTGCACCCCCAGGAGTCAGAAAACTGCGGGTTAGTTACTCTGTAGACGCAGCTGTTGAATGCGAAATGAATGCTCTCGCCATCTTCATCGTTTGTGTTATCTGCTTGTCCGCTTCTTTATTCGCCACGCCCACCTTACTCTGCTTCCATCTGGCATGTGCTTGGATTGCTTATCGTGAATGCGCTCCCTCTTCTATTTCCCGCTCAAATTCTGCAAATTTTGCGGAAAGTGTCATGGTCGACCCCCATCGGGCCTCCCAAGCTCTGCTACACTTTCCCTCCATTTCGCCTCATGCATCCTCATCAGCAACTGGCATTGTTAATCCTTTGCTTCCATCATCATTACAACTTTATTCATTCATTTAGATTAACTTTGAGGATTCCCTTCACATCGGGACAACGGTGTCTATATTCCTTCTAGCTTTTGCTAATGTCGCAGGTTGTAGAATTTACTTCGTTTTCTAATGTAATTCGGAATTTGAGCCTGAACTATCTTCCAAGAGTGGAGACGATCTTTTGTAAGGGAAGTAGGAGGTGTCCAGTGCATGCCGCCAATGCCCATTTCGACGCACAAAGCGGTCTTATTTACCAACAGGGCAGGACTGCGTCACTTCCGTAGGTGTTCATCGTTGCAGTTGTATAATAGGAAGAGGTCTTACACCCACCCACAAAGGGGTATTGGTGACATTAGCAGCTGAGTAAAGTTTGTCCCTTTCGCTTCTCCTTGTAGCTAACAAAAGGCAGGTTTTTTGTTGATGGTCGGAACTACTAGAGGTGACGTTCAGTCTGTAGTGATACCCCTGTTTTCTCCGTCCTCCTTAAGGCTCCGGCACCGCCACTTCCACATCCGTCTAGGGATTCAGGCTACCGCCCAAGAACAAGCGTTAGCGGTGTTCAGGGACCACCACCGCCCTTGCCTTCACGTCCACCGGACGCTGATAGTTGGGAGAGTCGATTCAAATTTCCCGATGAGAGTACATTTCCACCACCGCCAGAGACCTATCGTGGACCGCGAACCTATGTGCGGTGCCGTGCCAGTACGTCACATTACTACTTGATCTCCACACATAATTGCGCTAGATGTTGCACTTCTCTGAGTCTCTTTGATCTCCTGATAGGTTTGAGGATGGCGTAGAATTTGATTTGTGAGAAAAAAATTGCATTAGGACTGAAATGCATAGGTTTGGTCGCCCTATCTCATGCAAAAGCTTATCTACCTTCTCTTGTGATAGCGTTTGGTGCTGCCTTCCTTTCAAACCAGGCAGAGAGGTGGATGAGCTTCACCATTCATACGTGAATCTTGCCTCCTCCTTTCTAATAAAAGTTCAATTCTGGACTCCTTATACTACGGGCTAATCACTGACTAGTCATTTTTTTCACCGTCAAGATGGGACGCTTTTTGTTTGGTGAAGTGAAGCGCTTACCTGTCTGAAGATAATCACACAATAATGTGCATTATTGTGACCTAGTTGAGACTGTGACGTGAACCTTTCTGGAGGTCTAAGTGAAATTGAGTCGAGTGTCATTTACTGGTTGTTCGTTGTTTGGTTTTTTTTTAAAGAGGTGGACGAGCTTTTTCTCCCCTCCTCCCTCTCTCGTTTCCAATCTAGGAGAGTATTTTGGCTTTTTTGGTGGCCATTAGGGTCGCTGTTTTAGAAGGGCAGGCTTTTTTTCAGTCTACATATGAAAAGGTGATAATTTGAACAAAAAAGTTGAGAAAATTCTTTACAATTGCCATTTTAATCCTTTAGATTTGGGATCGGACACTTTTTTTGCCGCTCACTTTCAGTATTCTGACGCTATTTTTGAATTTTCTTTAGGCCTACCGTTGATTGTGCCTTCAAATGTGGTGAGAAGAGCTTCACCTTTCAGGGTACCGAGTGTCGCGTTGTTTCTTGACTTAGTTTGACGCTTGATGTAGTTTTCGAAGGCACTTCAGAACCGGTTTCCGAGGTGTTACAATTATCTGTTGAAAGTGGTGATGCCTGGGAGTGTAGGAGGGAGTAATAATGTGCTGTGGCACACGGATCAGTCTTTTCTCCAGCTGTGAATTGTCACGCCTTAGGGTGAAGGTGGTCGTGATGGAGACGCCAGCGAAAGTGGTGGGACTGGTATTCCATCATGCAGAGGTGATGGCGCACTTTGTGCTCAGCATCGGCTGTGCTAAATATTTCCCTTCCTACTGGTTATGAACTGCAGATTCCATTGTCTGTGTGGCCCGGGCCCTATCGAGCTTCCGTCCAGACGAACAATGGATCGAAGAGGCTCCAGAGTTGATGCCTTTCTTGATCGACGTGCGTGCACGAACCTGGCGGCTGAGTCCCGAGTCCGAGTCACCCGGTCGTCTTGGTCATATACACTTGGCGCATGCTTGAAATTATTATTATTATTAGTGGACTTAAAACGCATCTGATGTAAAAGTCAGCTAATCAGAAAGGAGTAAGCAAGAAGGAGGTCTCTCTGGGCTGTTCGAGAGCTAACTATAAGGAGCGTTCTTTTGGTGCTGCAGGCATCTCTAGCAGTCAGGAATGCCCGTATTAGTGAGCCGGATGTAGGGTCTTCCAAACCTTCAGTCGGGTGCACCAATGGTCAGGAAGTACTTTGGAACTTATTCACCAGAACGAAGGAACGGGTGGTGTTGAAGTAATTGTAGGAACGTTGGATTCGTTAATGATGGCCTTAGTTGCGCTCACCAAAAGGTATTTAAAAGTGAGCGCTAGCATTCAGCAGTTTGTTTTTATCATTTGACTCACGTTGTGCAAGCCCAATGAACTTCAGCAGAAAAATGCGATGCGGACTTCAATTCCTTTGTCAGTGTCCACAAAAGCACTAGCTTGTCATATGCGTGCACAAAGTAGTGTCCTGCTTTTCTCAGTAACAAGTCGAACTGAATGCTCCTTTATTCCTTGTCAATGTAGATGAGGACTCCTTTTGATCAGATGTTGAAGCCACCGGACTCTTTCAAAATCCTCCAATGCGTGCCTTCTGCCAGTGTTCTACGCGTCTTCTGCCTCCTTTCTTATTTAATTATTCGTTCACAAAAATCCTTCCATTGTGTAATTCACAGACACCAGTGATCATGTTACCACAACCCCTGAAGATTGAATTAAAGGTGAAGACTACTTTCTTTTTACTCTGGATTATGGTCACCTTTTGTTCTTGTCTTTAGTTCCGGTTCAAGCGTTTCCTTTTTTCCTACAATTTGGTGTACCATTTAAACCTTGCTATTCGATTTTGCATCATTTTAAGGAGATGTTTTAGTTTTACACTCAAAATTGGGATCACAATGTAAGTGACCGTCCGCTTGGCTTTTCCATTACAAAAAGCATTAAAACTCATTCAGTAGTTTGTAGTTTTGTTATTGTTACTTATTGGTTGTAAGTAGCAAGTGCTTTAACCAGCAAATTTGCGAGGGTTTCTGTAGGTCCGTGTTGGTTGTTTAGCGTTTTTCAAATATCATATCCTTCCCGTTCATCCTCTCACTTAACTGTGTTAGTGTCTATTTATCACTGCGATTGCGGTCATATGAAGTGACGAGGTGGCTTACTTTATCCAGAGAAGGAGGGAGGCCCAAAATTCTAGCACATCATTCGTGTCCTTGAGTTTGCATTAATTTGTGAGGCAGTTGGGGTTTTAAGCAGGTACAACTTACTGTTGTGGTTGTTAACTTTGCCATACAGGACTATGTGAATTGCGGAGGTCTTCTTGCTGAAAATGAATGGGCTTAATCCCGAAACCAGCCAGAAGTTTGGCCTATTTAACCCCAACAAAATGTGCAAGTAGAATGGAAGCACCACTTCTATAGATTCTTTTTTAACCACTGCTGATTTGAAAAAAGTCAAGTACAGGCATGGGCGAACGGTTAGGTGAATGATTTCTATCTACATCAATAAACAGATGACACAGGGGTTAGTAAGCCGAATAGGAGGGGCAGATACCATGTGGGTGGAGTGAGTGGATGACTTCATCGATGGCTCAGGGAGGAGTCTTTAAATTAACGAAAGGATGACTGAAGGATAGGATTAATGGTGCTCTAGCAGTAGATGGATGCTAGATGAAGGTACAGTGCATGAATTGACAGTACCTGGGTGGATGGGTGGGACACCGTTCATTCGGTCGCTAGGTCGACAAACGAATGGGCTGGTGCAGTGGTAAATGGGTGTACAAGGTGAAGAAATCGAAAACCAGACGAGGTTGTCAATTGTTTATGTGCTATCTGATGGATTAAGTGAAGCCACCAACTGTGTTGTCTTAGGGAGTCGTATCCCCGACGCCTTCGCTTAGAGGGGTTCGGAAAGACTTCAATAGCGTAAACTCCTACTCTATCTCACTTCAATATCTTCTCCAGAGATGTTATTGGAGATAATAAGAGCCATTCCCAACCAAAGAATGCTAGTTCATTATTTTTCCCATTTGGAGCATTTTTAGACCCAGTTTACCTCTCTTGCCTGCGTTTTTAGGCCATTTTGAAAGAAGTAAGCTGTTAGTACTTATTTTGGATATGTTCAAAGGGAGCATTTCTTTACAACTCAAATCGGATTGGAGTAATGCCACGCAGATATGGTCTTTCATTAAAACATGACAGGAGGTGAGTTGAGTCGCTATTTAACAATCTGCACCGATCTTTAAGACCTCTTGATGTGCAAAAACAACTGGAGAATCGGTCCATAGAGAAGTAGGCAGAGTTTGTAGGATTTTTACGGCAAGAAACAATCATCAGGATGGTAAAGAAAGTGGTTGTGCAGAGAGATGCTTTGATAATTGCTGGGAGAAGGCAAGATGCGGGGGATCGGGGTTGAGTCGAACTAGTGAGCTATGAAACTCCTCTTCTTCTAATCCTGCGTGAAATCAGGAAATTATTATTTAAATGTCCTTTTTGCAAGCATTCTAATGCGGAGTTTTCGTGTTACTATATCCGTCACACCCGCTTGACGGACTGTAGTGATGGAGGCCGGCTGATGTACAAGAACGAACGTGAAACGCATGGCGCTCAGATGGCACCCAACTCGGTCTTTTGTTGTGTGAAGACAATCGCTTGAGACAAATTTTGGCTCGATGCTTGCAGTTTTGCAGGTTTGGACCGCAAAATTGTTGAAATTCGCACACGCAGACCGACCGTGGGCGTGAATAGCTGTAATGTAAACGCACGCACATTCGTGCAGTCGGAGTGCTGGGGACTAGCAAAAGACCTAATACGAATAAACGATAAACAAATTCACTAGCCGGTAGAATCTGAGTGATTCCTGACCTGCTACTGACTGTGAGCGGTCCGGTGCATAAGCCAGCGGTTTGCCAGCCATTGGATCTTGCGTAGACAAATTTCAACGTGGATTTGACACTAGCGACCATGCAGTAAGAGCTTACTGGCTTCGATGGATTCTTGGATTAATAGTTACATCTAAGCATAGGTACGCCTGATCAGAGCACTGTTATCACCATCAAATTAGCAACAAAGATTATGTGAAGCATTGTCAAGTAAGGTGGATGGGCTTTGATCTAGAGGCAAATAGGGGATTCTGTGTGGAACGATGGCTGAAAGTTAAGGGAAATGGTTAGCTAGAGACGGACAGGCAGACTGTGGGTGAAGGTGTAGTAATGGATCTTTTACTAAGAATCCTGATGTTAATTACCTGGCGTTTCATGCAATATCTATTTGAGGGATAGGTTAGGGCAAAGTGACACTGTAAGCTCAATCATCGAAAAAACCAGTTAAAGTATGACCTCCCATGTGTTCATTCTAAGGATGTCTAGAAACGTCCAACCTTCTCATGGCAGGGGTGATAGAAGATAAGAAGACTAAAGGGAGGATTCGTCTACAGTGCTGGTCAAAACGGTGCACCGAAATGGCCAGGTTAACAGGCAGTGCTAGTTGTTTACCATACAGCGGGACGAGGGGTAAGTCACCTGGAAAAAATCGGTAAAACAAGGCAAGCTTTGTTTGTTAAAGTAATATTTTACAGAATTTTGTAGCGCTTACTGTAGTTCATTGTTTGTTTGAGCTATCGGTTTCGGTCAGGGTCACATGGATGGCCGTATTGCCAGCAGCTTATTTCCCTCTGACCGTTGAGTATGTATATTCTACTCTAGCATTCTGCCCTCTTTTGCATTTAAGAGAGCCTTGAGACGCTACATTGGCGGCAGTGGAAAGCAAACCCGACTCTATAGGGTTTCCATCCCGATCTCTACCGCCTGTGGCATGTTGCAGCGGTACGAAGAAAGTGCATGTGCTACGGATGGGCCACAAACGACGTCCGCCTCCGGCATCTACCTCATCTCCATGTTCTGCAAGAAAACTATTAACAACTAAGGCGACACCAGCCATGGACCACCTTGAAAGTTTCTTTTCGAAGATTACCCCTAATATACTTGCTTAAGAAGATGGGCGTGCTGAAGCCGTACTACGGACATACTGATGGTCGGCAGAACCACTCATTCTGAACTCTGTTCCCAAGCCAAGCGAAGCTCGAAGTCCAAGGCACTGCAAAGGGGAATCACTGTTGTTGGTGTCATGCATCGCCTCAATCGCGTCGAATGTCGGCGACTGGCATAGTCAGCTCGTGTGTGCTTCTTGCAGCACTGAGTATGTTGTGATGGCTAACGTGGGGAAAATATGAAGGAGCGCGTCGGGGACGATGCTCGAAAGAGGAGAGGGGCAATGTAGTACTTTGTTTGTTGGAACTATCAGTTATGAACAAGGTCACAGAGGTGGCCGTATTGTCCTAGCTGCGTAGGCTGGCCTCTGGGCCATGCCAGCAGCTTATTTCCCTCTGTCCGCTGAATATATATATATATCCTACCCTAGCATTCTGCCCTCTTTTGCCCTTGGGAGAGCCTTCTGACGCTACATTCACCATAGTTCTTATTCATATGCCATTATTACAAGTGGGAATAAGTCTGAATTACGAAATTATCTATCCACTGTCTTTGCCTTCTCCTCATGAAACTATCATGCAAGTTCATATGCTTAATCTAATTTAATAAGATGTTGCAGTTCTTACCCTCCACACCTGAGTTTCATTGCACGCTAAAGGATGTAATAATGCATGAGAATATCCGACACATCAATAATGCCATTACCGTTGCGTTAAAATCTTGGCACCCAATTGAAAACACTCGTTTTCTGTTTAGTATCTCCGTAGCTGACTGCGGCTGGTAAAAATGGTGAGGGGGAGAATTGCTCGTTCCTTTTATAATTTGCTTCTAATTATTTATGGTAGTTGTAGACTTCCAGCGAAAAGAAATTTTTTAGAAAGACATACAACTCCACTCATTTTCAATTACTCTACTATGTCAATGACATTGACAATTTCTGCCACTGTCATTTAACTTGGAAGTCTAAATTTCACTTCTGTTAGTTTCTTCATTGTAATTCAAGAAGTTTATGTGCACTAGAACCCCGGTTTTAGTAGAATTGTAATGTTTTTAATAGAGTTTTATAGTTTTCTGGCTGCTTAAATTGATTATTCTGTATATTCGTTTCCTTATGATGCTCTTTTCATTCATGTGCGCTGAGTTTGACCAGTCATTCCTGGTCAAACTTTAGTCTAAATTTTTTGCTTTGGCCCTAACTTGCTCATTTTCGTAACGGGTTTTTGAAACCCGCATTTTTCTCATTGAAACCCCTACTCTTTTCTCAGGTTGGTGATAAACGACATCCAAAGATGCAGTCAAATGTAAATTTGACCAGCTATCTCGTTACGAAAAATGCATGGAAGGGCAGGTTCGTTCCAAGTTTTTTAAAATGCTTATCAAATTGGTGCTCTATGTTTTCGTTAAGGCTTTGATCACATGTAAGCTTTGTGACTTGTACCTTAGTAAGGTCAAATTTTCTTCGGTTGCCTTTTTATGTGCGTTACTACGCCTTTCAGCATTAGCAAAGTCGAAGAATGGGCTGGTTCGACTTTCAGGTTTTTTGGAATCCTAGCTTTCTCCATCCTTCATACGCGATGCTAGTTTTCTTGATAGGTTGCGTCTGGTTTTGCCTCTACTTCTTCGAATTTGTGATGATTCTTCCTATTATTCTTGTCTTGCAGCTACAAAAGAATTCTCTCAGTAGGAACACAAGGAGTGACCACTTATCGAAAGGACAATCTTCGTGTTACTAATCAGGTTTGCTCATTTTGGCCATATTCAGGTCCCTTTCGGGCACTTTTTTAGCAACTCATTTTAATGTTTTTAGCAAATGACAAATTTTTCATTGATCATTCCTATTGTTTGCGTTTCGTGCATGAAGGTATAGTTCAAAATGGCTTATTTTCTGCTTTGGTAGTGGCTCTACCAGGAAATCCTCGCCATTCGACCCGATAACGGAGGAACTAAGGCGGGAAATGCGAATAATCAGCAGAAATTTAATCTGATTACTGGAGGAGCTGGCGGACGCAAGGACATGTCATTCTCTTCCGAGTATCGCACGGACATTTTAACTGACATGCTAGTATGTGGGTGACTACATTTCATTCACACCTTTTTCATCTCTGAGTGATTGCACGCAAAATATTTTTAGTACAACTGCTAGTCCTAGGAGGATCTTGCATTAACTCATTCTGCTCACTGGACACGGTCCTTACTAATCACAATGGCCAATATCTGTGTCCTAATAGTCGTGCCTACTGTAGTCTTAATGGGTAACCGGTTTTGAATCTATCTCAGTTGATTTCAATGCCTACAATACTATCCGACCGAAGAACCAGTGTAGGACGGATGAATTACTTCATGAACGGAGGAATAAGGCTAAGAGATAGCGCTATCGAGTGATTTTACGAATGCATTTTAGTTAATTTGGTTGAATCCTAATATGATTCTTGTCTGTTTTGTAGAGATTTCGAAGCCTATTTGCGGAGGAGCCTCGACCCAGCGTTGTAAGTTTTGTTTATCTGTTCCTTCCCTATCTTTTAAACACTTCTACAAAGTAATGTTTGTTCTGCATACTTCATTCGGATTCCGCCAAATTTAACTCAACTGGCTTCTTCATAGTCCTTGTATGCATTAAAGGATTGGACTCTTGATAGCACACAAAGCTCAATTTCCCATGACTTTGTATTCGCACCCTTCTTTTGGCTGTTGCTTTCTCAGCGCACTTGATCTCGTGCCCGTCATCAACTGGGCTACATTCAACGTTTTTGTATCCACTTCAGCAATCTCTATTCTTTTGTTTCTTTTTGTCAGCTCGAAATTCATTCATTGAGTTCTGGGGATTGTGTTCCCACCTCTCAGCATCCATAACACCTGTTTGCCAATTTTTTTCACCCATAGGCAGATGCTAGGAGAGGAAAACTTGACGTAGTATTTGACAGGAACAATTTTGGGCTCCACTTAGGCAAACACTCACAACCTGTCCATTATATTTCCGCGAACGATTCTATCTTCAACTGTAGGGTCAGTCTGCTTCCCAGCTATGAGTACCACTCCATTAATGGACCAGGTGGATGATGATAAAGTTGATTAACCATATGCTGATTTGGTGAACGGAAGCAGCAAGTATATTTGGTTATGATGTTTTTGTCTAGAAGCGTCGTCAGGATGCGATGAGTGTAAAAAGGTACTACCAGAGCTATAACAGTCGTCAGGCCCCCTTTTTTGCATCTCTAGAAACTTTCAGCAGTGAAGGTCACATGGTCAGAAAAGGAGAAGCCCATTTTTCTCGAAGTCACTCCCATTTCAATCGATCAAATTGATCAAGCAACGGGTACAAGGGTCGCCTGCTATCCCTATCGTGATATTCGCTACCTTGCTCAGGTGCGCTATTAGTTCTACTTAAAAAAATTAGTAAACGTTGTTTCACAGCTCTTGTAACATCCCTGATAACGTGTGCTTTTTAGGTCATTGGTCTCCAGGGTGCATTTGCTGTTGTTTGTGGAAGCCGAGAACGCATCGTAAGTGGAATCTAATGTATTGGGTGTTTCTAATACGCTTTTTTTTCAGCATCTGTTTCGGTGTTCTGATCCCGCCAAGCTCATGAATACGGCTGTAGAGGCAGCCGCTTTGTATCTAGGGCTCATTCTCAATCGATCTCCTTCACCTCTAACTGTTGATTGGTGCCGTGAGACGCGTCTAGGTCCAATGGTGACGTAGGTTGTGCAATTGGAAACCTACCTCCTTAATAGGCCTGAGAATATGATATCTACAGCAGAATTTGTGTTACAGAAGGTTGCGCCTTACCGTCATGGTGATAGTGCACCACCAACTCCAAGAACTCTCTGTCTGACAGATTGTCTCCTTGTTGAACGTGACCCAACCTCCTACAGACCAATAACAGCCCAATCACTGCGTGAAGTAAGTGCTTGCTCTCCTTTATTTTGCAAGAGAAACCTTAAATCAGGAAAGGGTTGGACAGTGTTGCCAATACAAGGTGTGCTTAATATTTCTCTTCGATCATCTGGGGTTCACTATCAGATCTCGGGGAAGTTGTGTTTTTTTCGGGGCGCTTCCAGTTGTTGCACCCTTCTGCACGCTGGTCTGAGGAAAAATTGCGGGTCCCGTAAGCTTTGAGGTATTCTATAAGTCCATATGCTGGAGTCATTCGCCAACTTTTGGAATTCATTAAGGGATGATTATAAACGAATATCTCACCTTCGAATTTCTAACGTTTTGCATTGAAGTGTGCAGGGAGAGTAACTAATGGATTATATTAGGGAAAGACGATCCGAAGTTCTGCTCAGAAATTGGTCAGTCCGGTTCACTTTTGAAATGCAAAGACAGCTGGCAGAGAGAGTGGATGATACGACTACAAGTCCATCTTCTCTCTGCTGGACTAAAGGAATCAAATATCGCATATCACTCCCACATTTTGTCTTTATTCAGGTATTCGCGCTGATCCGATCGCGGCGGGAGCCTCAGATGTTGAGCATTGAGTACATGAATGGGAAGGTACACACTTACTACTCCTCCGACAGGTTAGTTCCACCATATTTTGCCTTGCTGATCTGTTTTGTGTAAAGCGATGCTAAGCATCCCCCCAAGGGTGAAGCGAATCTGGAAATGGATGCCCATGTGCCTCTGCCATCGCAGTTACTTGTAGACATTTAGTTGGCTAAATTTGAAACTGCTGTGAATCTAAACGTCATCGGGCGAACCCGATGTTCATGAAATCCTCTTTTCTGCAACCTTATCAACTGCCTTTGTGAACCAGTTTCTTGGGTTTATAATTCTTCGTGGTCTTGGCAGTAGCCGATCTCTATATCCACGACTCTCGAAGTTATGAAGACACCTCTAGGAAAGATTAATGGTGAATTGCGAAACTCTTATGCAATTACAACTCGTTAATAGTAAATTTCTGCAAGTGTAAGTGATCTGCCTCGTAGCGGTCGTTTTACACGTTTATGTGGGACTAATTGTCAGTCCACTCTCTCCATTTAATTATTTTTAGCGCTTTGTGAGTGCGAAAGTCTGAGTCCTTGAAAGTTAATGCGGGACTGATAGCCATTCTGCTGTGTGTGTGGTTGAAATTCAGCTTGTGAAATCGGGAATATTGCTGGCTCTTGGAGTGGGGTCGCTTCCGGTGATGCGCCCTAAAGAGAGCATAAATTATGCAACCGGAAAAGCACGCTGGGATGGAGGAAAAGGATGCGACAGAGCAATAGCATCTATTTAGCTTGCAAAGAGTTTGCTGTTGCGAAACTCATACACTCGCCACGGTGTCTAGCCAATGTCTGCAACGCAACTTCCCAATTGAAACATTCGTCAGTACGCCTGGACCTTCTCAAAACAGTCCGGTCCATTTCCTTTTCGCTACCGAATCCCCGATCTCCACCTCTAGGCAAACCTTCTGTATTACAAAGTGATGCATATCGCTCTCTCTTGACGGAATGCTCTTTCAACTCACTGCGCGGACAGGTGTGCTCATAACAGGTCGTGTGTTGATCATCTGAGTTGAGGCATTTACAGCTTCGTTTTCAATAAGAAGGTTGATTTGTCACGATGTAGACTTTTGGATGCATGCGCTCACCCACGCGCTGTTTTCTCGGGTCTGGCCCGATCTTGTTGGATGCGGCAGTTGAAGGACGGTGTTGAATTGTGTAGAGTTAAAATGGATATTATCGTACTATAATGCGAATTCCATCTTCTAAAAACCACAGAGACTCCCTACTCTGTTCCATTTTGGATGGAGTTCGAGCCAGTGGTAACCAATGCGTCTGTGTTCGTTCTACAAAATCTCGCCGGGGTCTACGCATACAGCCCACATCAGTTCCATCTTCTGAGGAGGTCGAATCTATGCATCTTCGATTTTTGCGCCAACCACCGGGTAAGCGTCTTGTCTCTTTACTCCAGTTGGAGTCATATTTACTGATCCGTATGTCACTTTTTAGAGGATGTTTCGTTTTGGGAGGTGGTCGAACGTTTCAATGCCAATGTTGCCTACAGCGGACTAGTACATGCTGTCAGTCAGGACGTGAGTTGCTGTGAACCATCTTGATCAAGCCTTAAGCAGGTTCGATATTGCTTTTTCTCTGTCCTATCGTCAGGGTATTTTCACTGAAAACAAGGAACGGCTAATCAAAGACGCTCTAATCGTCCTTCTCTCTCGGTGTCCTAGTACTCATCGTTCTCTGCCTACTGACAGTGATTTTACTTATGGGAAAGGTCTTTCAGACCGTGAGGTTCGTTTGCAGTTGGACGAGGCGAGATTCCACGCGATTCGACGTCTAGTCGCGTCTAAAGCTGGTTTCGAAGCCTTTACTCAGTTGCCTGGGTCAGTAGCTGATATTTACTAACCAATCGTTTTGATTGATGGGGCTGTTATCTATTTAATGTTGCTACTAATAATGTACTAGTAAGGCTTATTTTTTGCAAATGCTAGCGTGAGGGAAAATCTCGGCAGAGCGGTAGTGGCCGCGCTAGCCCAAAATGATGATGCATTGACACACGCGGTAATTGATGCGGTGAATACGCTGATGCAACCCATGCATGAGTCACCGGATCTGCGGCAGGAACAGCTCAATAAGGCGTCAATCATGTCGAGTGCTCCGTTTATGCGACAGTTGGTCAATTTGTTCACTCTGCATGCCGTGAGTTTTACTTTCTGAGCCAGTTATCTAGAAGCAGAGACCCAGTCCTAACTCATCTTTCACCCTTTTTCATTCTTATTATTGAAGGCAATTTTTATGAGTAGTTTTTACTTTGCTCACTTCCGACCATTATGCTTGATACTGTCTTGATTGCACGCTCCCTTTGGGACGCTAACAAAAGTGCCAGCATCATTCAGAGGAGGTGGTGGATTTTCATTATATCCCACAGATGTAGCTCCCGACTTTTAAAACGCCTTTTTACGAGCACACAAAGTAGCTCAGTGTTTAGTGGCCAAGAGCGTTTCGTGTCAGATTCTCTATGGTCCTGTTACGTGGGTGGACTTTTGATTTCGTACCCATAACTTAGGATGGTGAATCGGTACTATCCAGATCGGTAGACGGCTCTTGTGCCCTATTGGTACTCCTATCAACCGGCCTGAGCCAGTCCAGGGACTCTCGTTAATCAAGGCGTTGGACTGCATTGACAGTGGACAGTTGGGCCAATGCGTGCATGCAACGAGAAGATGGTTGTGATGCTTTAGCCTGCAGATGTCTACTCTTCTCTAAGGACCTCAAATATGGTTACACACCGTAGGGAGGTAGCTAGCATCTGCGGCTAGTCATTTGAACGATTTACTTGCAATTACACATTCTTTTCCTTACAGCACACGATGTCTCCATTGCTAGCGACAATGGCTGCCACTATCAGAACGAATTCAGTTGCATATTACCCTTCTTTTCCATTTGTTCCATGCAGCTTCGTGGTACTGGCTCACTGGTCATTGCCGGCCTTCTTGATTTCTTCACCTTTGCCCTCTGTCTGCCCTACTCGGAGACCTCGGAAGGGGCGTCTTTTGAAACACTTCTGACGATGGTCGCCTCACGGGGTCGTGCCATCTTCCGACTCTTCTCGGTACATCTCTTTGTTTATCCACTTCGAGTTCGTGGTCATTTGTGTTGGTTGGTGCTTCTGAAGTCATCTTCCGAAGCTCAAACTGCTTCGTATCTGCTCACCTTCCTGCATATTCTCTGCCTATCTGTGGCGTTAGCGGTCGCAATGCATCGGTAATGGGTGTTTCCTGCTCTTGGATGCGCAGTTAAAAGTCTTGGCACCCATTTAATGGCGTCTACCTGGGGTGAAGTTCCCTTTAGGTTGATGTCTCCGAATCTGCCAACTCCCAGAACTTCACGAGAATAACCCATCAATTTGATTTATTTCATATTATTCCTTTGCTACTTGTTGTTGCTTCGGAAGATGAAAGGTCTACAGAACCAGAAGCTGTTTTATTCATGGCTTTTCGCAAAACGGTTTGAAATCCTGTAACTTGAATCCCAAGAGCTGGACTCTCCTTTCCTGCATTGATTATGGAGCGTCTTTTCTCCAAGGCACATTTTGAACTATTCCGTAGTGTTAAATAAGGCTGGGACGCTTAGCATCAAGTAATACGAATCACTCACCAAACTTCTTTTCTCTTTGAAAAGGCCCTTCGACTGAGGCCTTCAAAGTCTCCCTCTACCATCTTTTGAATCATGACTTTGAGGAATAAGACAGTTTGTTTGCTTGCTTGTCCCACCTATCCCACCGGCGTGATATTTTAACGGTGAAACGACTGTGGGTAGTGTACAATTGAGTTGTTTTCCCACTTGTTGACTTTCAAGGCCATTTTGATGTATAGCTTGTGATATTTGCTTTTCAAAGGAAGGAGAAGGTGGAGAGTTATTTTCGGTTATTCAGGGGTAGTCTGTCCTCTGTCGTTATGAAATAGGCTGCCAATGGGTAAGGCAAGCCTGTTTTCGTGCGCCTCTCTATGCCTTACCTTTCTATGCGCCCGAATATCCGCCTGCGTCCTGCCTTGGGAACATCAAAGTGATATCATTGTGGTGCTCCGCTTGTCTGCGATCTTTTGAGGTCACATTGAATGGAATCCTATCCATAATCGCATCCCTTGTGATACAAGATGTAATGCCTTTTATGCTTTTTCAATTTTAGAGTCCTGAAGCTGGTTAATAAAGAAGGAAAATGTGCGACCAGTTGAATGCCGACGATGGCACTTATCACTCATCTGTAGGGTTGATTCGAATCGCACTCATTTTCCCCGTTTTTCCCTTTAGCTTGTATTCATATGGGGAGGGAGGTGGATTGTCAAAGAAAGAAAGAAAGCTAACCATAGCCTCTTTTGCTTTTTTTTTTTACTAAGCACCCAAGTCTGGCCATAGTGAAGGGCGCAGGACTAGTAATGCGTGCGCTAATTGACGAGGCCTCGGAGGAGCTGGTGATGCAGCTGCGGCAGATGTCGTTGGCCGAGGGAGCTCTTCTACAGCACATCTTGATCGCTTGTTTCGCCAATACCAACGATCCTCGAAATCTCGTTCTCAGGTAGGCTAATGAAGAAGAGGTTATTTTGCTCCTGTAATTGTTCAGACCGACTGCGGCTCTAGTTACCGAACTACTTGCACCGTTTTCATTATCGTTCCGTGGAGGTGTTATTACGACTTAGCAGCCAGGACGTTAACTTACTATCGAAGCGTGTCGATGGTCTGAGTGTGGGGCTGCATCTCACTATCGTGAAGATCCATTTGTGAGGAGATAGACCAGAACTGCGTGTTGGCCCTCGTCTCCTAAACTACTCGTGACCACTTCCTTTTCTGATCCTTCTTCCTCTTTTGTGATTAGTTGAACGGACATAGCCTTCTTTCCTATTAACGTTCATTGCCTTGACGACTTGTTAAGCCTCCGGTAACCATTATTCCATTATCAGAGAGAGAGAGAGACAATAGGTTGAATTCGGAGGTGCCGTGAACGGTGCTCCTCCAGGAATCGTTCATCGCAACCGATCTTGCAGATGTAATTCGCGGGTGTAAGGCACACAAATAAAGCGTTGGTTATAATGAAGCCGATTTAATGGACCCATCCCCTGCCTTGTTTTATCCGTCTCTCCCAACGCCCGATTGTTTCACACACTTCTGCACATTGGCAGTCAAAACAACGACGACTCTCTACGATTACTCACTGTTGTGTTTCGTTGACTTGACAAGTTGCATTAGAAATGGCGAGAGGATCATGTGAACCGTGGACGTCGTAACCAAAAATTTTCGAGCTGAAGCACAATGTTATTGCTACTTTGTGATCCCTTCCCGTCTGTCCATTTCTAGGCAATTGAGTCGTCAACTGATCGCTCTGTGGACGGAGAACAACCCTCAAGCCCAGGATTTGCTGAAACGTATCTTTGTGAGCCATTGTGCCCTTTATGGGGAGTTGATTTCACACCGCCGGTGTCCATAACATCTTTTATGTCTATTTTTACAGCCCGAAGGTCTTCTCTCATTTTTGGAATCGCCTGATTCTCCTCCGGAAGTAGAAAAAGATCATCTTTTTGTGAGGGACAATCTTCAGCTAGCTCAAGTATGGCCACGTTATTCTGCAAATGAGTAACCAATTACTGTATTGCTATGATCAGATGTTGGGCACGTGCGATCCCTTACCTGCCACTCGGAGTCAAAAACTATCGCTCTTAAAATGGTTATTTCAAAACGTTTTACTGAAATTTAGTCAGTAGCTAATTTTTTATTTTGGTTTTAAAGCAGCTTTTCGCTTTTATTTGCCTGTAGGAACACGTGTTGCGAGTACAAAACAAAAAATCAGAACCGCTGTACATTCTGCAGGAGCATGTGGACAGCATTTTGCAGCATTGGCGAGTCAAAGTCGGTCTTCAGCCCAGGACAGTGCGTGTTTGTTGTTGTGATTCTGACTCGTTTCTGGTCTAGCATTCCAATGGAGGGTTCGGCTAAATTTCCAAACCTTCTTATTTCCTGACACAACTCGTGTAGTGTAGCCTATATTGTCAAAATTAATCCAAATTATCGTAGGACCTACCCAACTTCAGCCACGTGTTCTCTAAAATTCTTCTCTAGTTCACTGCTCTCTTTACCCATGTATTTATCTGTCTACCTCTAGGATGTGCATTCATTTCTTTCCAATTCAGCCATTCATTTCTTTTTTATTATCAGCATATTCTCGATTGACACATCTGACTTTAATCCATCCGTCCCTGATTCGCTCACATTTTCATTCCGTTCTTTGCTCTTTTTCAGACTAGATACAGCCACTTTTCTTGCCTCATTCATAAATCCACCCCTGGTTTATTCATATTTGAATTGTCAAATCATCCACCCAATCCTCTCTGCTTCATCTCTTGTGCCTTTCATCTGTTCAAATTTAAGATTAAGGGCTCTAAAACATCTACTAACTTACCGATTTCAACAGTTGAGAATGGCAAGTTGTCTTTGCAGCAAGTCTTTCCATAGTCGATTAAGTTATTCTTCACTCTTCAATAATTTATCTATCCGATTCACCTTTGAATTATTCAGCCCTAAATTATTAGTTCTCTAGCTATCCACCAAGTCAACCATCCATTAGCTTCTTACTCATCTAATCCTGGCCAGAGCTAGGAATCACCTGATTCTGCACCAGCTGGGAAGTTCATGTATGGACCGTGGCTCAACCACGGACTATCTAGTAGTTAAAATTCTGAGATTGTTTATAGTCGATTGAATTAATTTTTTGTCGTCCGGTTAATCAGCACTTCATCCCCTTACTCCCTGTTAAAGCCTTCCGCACCGAACATTGAGGACAGACCCGTGGCATTGCGCTTGACTCGCCGCATGCGAATCAAACTAGGCACCCCGGACACCCGAGTGGAGGGCAAACCGGCCGAATTGACTCGCACTCTCAACTGGCCTCTTTTCTACTACCACTTCCAGCGGGATCACGCCAAACCCGATCTGATTTGGAACCTAAGGGTGCGTGTGGATGATATTTTTGCCGATTTGGAGAGGGGTATGGTGAATTTGTTAAAATCACTTATCCGTGCATGGACCATTCAAGGCATCGCCTCCATCAAGAGGTCAGGTAACAGTGACAGTTAGTGAGTTAGTGAGAGCGCTCACCTTCAATAGTACTTTTGTTCTCATTGAAAACGAAGCTGTAAACGCCTTAACTCAGATGATCAGCACACAGCCTGTCATGTTACAGAATTGCACAGGAGTCGAGTTTGTCTGTGGCACAAACTATGAGCACACTTGTCCGCGCACTGAGTTGAAAGAGCATTCCGTCAAGAGAGAGTGATATGCATCACTTTGTAATACAAAAGGTTTGCCTAGAGGTGGGGATCGGGGATTTGGTAGCGAAAAGGAAATGGACCGGCCTGTTTTGAGAAGGTCCAGGCTTAGTGACGAATGTTTCAATTGGGAAGTTGGGTTGCAGACATTGGCTAAGCACCGTGGCGAGTGTATGAGTTTCGCAACAGGGAACCCTTCGTAGGCTGAATGCAGTTTTCTTCCCTTTAAATTTTTTTCCTGCAAGAATGTAAGAATTACGGTTTCAGCTGAATCTGCTTCGCAGGGTGAGAAAATTCACTCCTATTTCCTATTGGATATTGCTTGCAATCTCTCCTTTTTAACCTCTATCAGACTCGTGATGAACTGAAGGATGCCATTGAAAAAGAGATTGGTGAATACTCCCGTGAGTGCAGTTTCTTCTCCCATTCTCGTCGCGAAGACGAGGACGATGGCGATGTCTCTGCAGTGGATTACAGCGAAATGGAACCACTGGAGCAGGCAGAAGCAGCTGATGATTTAGAAGCTCATGAAAATGGCGACGGTGATAATGACGTCACAGTTGCATCTGACGGCAATACGGATGGCTCTTCCAAGAAGTCTGCTTCGTCTACGACACCAATTAGTCCATTTGAAAAGCAGGTCTCACGTCTGTTGGCCCAGGTAAACGAAGTCTCGTGGAATCATGCAGAATTTCGAGTTCGCTATCACAGTCTTGCTGCTGAACCTCGTGTCGGGAACTACTTCCTCCGTCTTCTCCTGGAAGAGGATAAGCGTCTAGCTTCCGTGTCTGCTGATGCTGGTGTCGACGCTTCGACGCTAGGTCTTTCCAGAATCAAGAATAGGTGCGTTTGATGATATTATTAGCAATTTCTGGAAATTTCAAGTAATGTGCACAAAGTCTGTGATCATTCTTTATTGGCTATCAGTACTTTGAAAACTATCCGCAAGCTAGGAAGGTAGGTCATTTAACGCGGAAATTTCATTCAATTACTGTGAGAAGGCACTTGACTCCAGCGGTATTGTTACTCAGTTATTTTCTTGTTGTCAATTGCATTGCGGTGGCCCAATGGCTTCGTACTACTTGTATGAGAACCATTTGCTTACAATCAGAGGCATTCAATGGGTGTGGAGTTCATGATTCGCGTTCCTCCTTATCACTCTGTTCCTCTTTTCAACGTTGTCCAGTTACTACCTTCCTCAAAAGTCGGATATCTTGTGTCACCTCTTCATGGGTAGCTCCATAGTGGACGTTCTCAGGTCTTTGAGACCTAGTATCGCTTCATTTGTTTCGGTCCTCCAAATCAGATCCTCTTTGAGCCATGCTAAAGGCATTTCGTTATGGAAGAAAGTTGTATGATCGCTGACTTTTAAAAAAGGGCTGGGAGAATCTATAGCCACCAACAGCAAACTGCGGGGACTGAATGTGCCGTGAGAGTGTCTACATGTTCACGTCACAGCAAGTTCAGTTCTCCCATCTCTCCTCCTTTAGCCGGGACTTCTTCAGCGAGCTCTTTCGGCGCTACCTACAGTACACTGCAGCATTGGGGTCGATGAATCCTTCACTTGGTAGTGGTGGTGGTGGCGGAAGGATTCCACGTGGAAAACGTGGCCGTGGTAGACGTGGAAACCACTTACTTTCAATGCGATGTCTCTGCTTGAACGCGATGACAATTGTCTATGGAAGGTGCTATGCAGAAATTGGACCGGTTTCGGATGTTCCTCTCCTAGTGCACCTTTTGGATAGAACGCCATCGGCTGCAGAACGAGACTGCCTCATTACGTTATTGGAGAAATTGGTGATTAACAAGGTATTCTTGTTTCCATCTGTGACTGAATGTCTGTTTCTTCAAAAATTTAGTGCACTAGTTGGAACGGCGAAATAGTTTGCCCTCCTGGCTAGCCACCTTTCTCCCTGTTGGTGTTTTTGAGGGTCTAGGAATTGCGAGGTTTCATCCTTAACTTGGTTGTGTAACGTCCTCAACGCTTTTAAAAGTCAGGCTTTGGGCCTTGAAGACAGTTGACTGTGGCCAAAAGAGTAATCATGACTACCGAAAGTCAATCACCAATTCCCATCCCCATGATTCGGATGTTACGTCGTTCAGCATTAGAATTAACATTACTTCATTGTTTTCGAATCTCTAACGTTCGACTCCTCCAGGTTCTTGGATTAATAGCTTCATTGAGCGGCTAGTGTGAATTTTTGCCGTTCTTATTACCCACGACCTCGACTTTAGAAGCATAATCATGATAATGGGGAATGCGAACTTCCCACCAACGTATCATTCGTGCATTCTCCTTTTATATATTTGAAGGCTAGACTTCGGGTGTTGAGAAGGAGTAGTAGACGAAGTGGGAATCAACCCTAGAACTCGTTGAGGGCCACCACCGATTCGAGGAGTTTCACTGAAGTATGGATATCCAAGACATCTGCTTCCTTTGTAGACGAATAGTTAAAACATCCAGAGAGTAATTCAGGCGTCAGAATCAATTACTGACTAAATCATTCCTTCCCTCTCCTCTTTCTTTCAGTACAACGCGGACGAGTTCCTCGAAGCCGATGGTGTGCGCGTGGTCACCGACCTCGCGTGCCTCTCACACCTGCACACCTCACGCGCACCTGTCCCCACAGCAACGAACGTGCTTAAAGGCGACGCCGACAACCCGGACGCAGCGGAGGGGGGTGGGGCGACGCAGCGTGAGTGGTGGTACTGGCGCACCACCGAACCGCGCGCCTCAGAGGGACCCTTCACCTTTGCCGAGGTCTGTCAGCCCTATTTACATCCAAATGGTCAATAGACTCCGCTAAATAATGTCGTTACGTTACATACTAATTGTATTAATGTTCAACAGTTCGTTTTGAACACAAATTAACACCTTCGCAATTGTGTCTCAAACGCCTTACTGCCTTAGCATGAAATCGGTTGTCGATAATTCTTATCACATATTTTTCACTTTTTAAAGCTAAAAATGGCGTTTTTTGGACCAAAACAGCCCTCCACCTATTCTATCGTTGTGAACTCAGACAATCTGTTTGCGACATGGTTTGATGCAGCTGCCATGACATAGTGACGGGGGTATATCGAGGAGGCATGCGTGGTGCTGGTATCTGAAGAGCCCAATGATGTGCATATTGAAGGGCTTTGGAACAGTTGCATCAGTAGCTTTTGAACATAGCAGGAAAGGATATCTAATTCTCATTAATTATCTTGATTTCACTTTAGATTCGACAAAAGCTCTCCGATGGCAGTCTCGCCAGCAACACCTACGTTTTCGCTCAGGGTCTAGACAGTCAGCCTCGCTGTCGCATAGAAGGTGTCTTTGTAGACACTGAAGAAGATGAGAATGAAGCTTTTGGCTCGAATTCCACCTCTAATTTCGCCCCGTTCGGTGCTACGACTACCGGTGCCGCTGGAACTACTAAAACTCCTTCCGCTTCCACCCTGGGCTGGATGCCGGCTAATCGAGTCACGCAGCTTCGATGGTCTGTTCCGCGACTGCTCTTTGGTGAAGATGCGGAGAGAGGAGGAGGAGGAGATGTGGATGAGTCGGAGGCGGAAAAGGGAGGTGAAGGAGATGATCTGATTAAAAAGTTGGGAGTCAGTCAGGGAGCCATCCTCGACCATACGGCACTGGCGATTCGATGTGTGGAGGTGTTACAAAGACTGTGCGAGAGCAGTGCATCTAGGGATGAGACTACAGGAGGCATTATTCGACCGCTTCCAAAGCCGAGACGAACAATTTCGAGCCCATTTAACCTGCCACATATTGTCCAGGTTAGTCAGTTGTTACTTTACCTCTGGAGAAGGAATTAGGGTATCGGAGGAAGAGTAATATGAAACTGCTGAATGGATGGCTGAGTGAGTGTGGCGTTTAATAAATGGGCGAGTCAAGGAGAGTTGGGCGAATGAAGGATGAAATGTTTGCATGTTTAGATTAGCGAATGCGTGAGTGAACGATTTGATTGATTCGTGGGTGGATTGACGTTTGAACTGATAGAATGATGGATACATTTATGGATGATTGGATAGGCGGACAGACGAATGAATTGATGCATGAGGGAAGCGATGCTTTCATTTGTGAATGAGGGATTACTAGGTTTGAGTGGTGAGCTGAATCATTGGCTGGATGGGGTGGCTGAATGGATTGCTCTATGGATGGACTGATGTCGACTAATGAAGTTGTGCACGAAAATTGCGGTCATAGCCAAATGAAATTGATGTCAAGAGGACACGACGGATGAAGGATTAAAATCTGCGGTGGTTGGGTCCATCCGAGAGACACCCAGAATTGATGAATTGATGCATCAAGAGATGGATAGGCAGATGGACGACATGATAATGTAATCCCCATCAACACGCGAATTCATTCAGGGTCTTTTTTCATCTTTCTTCAGCTCCTCCTCACCTTCGATCCACCCCTGGTGGAACGTGTTGCCAGTCTTATGCTCCACGTCGTCGATCAGAATCCCTGTCTCCCACGAATCTACCTGACTGGTGTTTTCTTCTTCATTCTCATGTACACCGGAAGTAACGTCCTTCCTATTGCTCGCTTTCTCAAAGCCACACATCTTCTTCAAGCGGAGGAAGTAGGTCGTCTTTTCTTCTCCACTCTCCACCTGTGAACAGTCTTTTTAGCAAAGGACTCACTTGTTTAAAATATTTTCCCAGCAACGTTTTAAAGCTGCTCTGGATTGTCCGTTCGCCCCAATCAGTGTGATCATCTCAGTCTAAGTTCCAGATGCCACCTCTCCTTTCTCGTTACTTTCGATGACATTTAAAAAGGGCTTGTTTAGTGGATAAGTGAAGCAATGAAAGATTGAGTTTTATAGTGAAGACGGAAGCCGTACACTGTTGGGCAAATTGAATTGAGGAAGGAGAGCGAAGAGTTATTTGGAATGCGTTCAGCTGGAGGCGCATTGACGTCCAACACACAACAATGTTGAAGGGATCTTGGAAGGATGAATTGATGGTTTAATGATTTTGTCAATGAACTTATGTATGATTAGAAGGTTTAGGTTTAATAATGTGAGAATAGCTGAATGTGTGAACGGATGGAGCATAGGGTGAGAGGGAAATCGTAGCGTAGCCTGGTTTTTTCTCCAATTGATGATATTTTTTGGTCGCTATCCTCTAAACCTTTGAGCTGTTTGATTGTAATCCCTTGACTTCCTAATTCTGCCGTCTCATGGGACTCACTAGGTCCTCTGGTCAACACCTTTCGATGTTCGATGGAGCTATTGTGAAGTTGAATTTAATAGATGAGCCATGTTGTGTAGAGTCAAAAGTTGGCCATTGTTAAACAAGGCAGCCACGATATGCAGGTTGTGGGGAGGGTGAATCCAAGGTGAACAGGTTTGAGGTAGATGAGTGAATAAATTGATAGGTGGATGCAAGATGTGGGGAAGGTGGGCAATCTGGTGGTTGAACGAGGAGCCTGAACGTAAGCAATGTGTATTTTTAGACCTCAGAGACGGGATTACCGTCAGTTCTGAGCAAAATTCTCCCCGAAGCGATGATCGCTTTCTTGGAGAATCATCCACCCGAGAAGTTTGCTGAAATCTTCCTGGGGAATTTCGACACTCCCGAGGCTATTTGGAATCAGGAAATGCGGTTAGTTGGACTCGTTACTTTTTGATCAAATTTGCATCCTGTAATTGTAGTTCCTTACGAGTTCATTCCTGCCATTCACAGGCGCTTCATGATATCACGGATAGCCGCTCATCTTGCTGATTTCACTCCTCGACTGAAGAGTAACGTGCGCTCCATCTATCACCACATCGGCATCCCGCGAATTGTCTACGCCCAACTAGAAGGTGAACTCTTCTGCAACCGTTACTACCTTCGGCATTTCTGCGACATTGCGCGCTTTCCCGATTGGCCGGTTAAGGATCCAGTGAGTTTGTCCTATTTTAGAATAAGTTTGCTTGAAATATCGGTCTAGTCTCCTTTTATTCTTTCACTTTTAGATAGCCTTATTACGAGATATCTTGGCATTTTGGCGAGTGGAAACAGAGAAGAAACCTTCAAGGATTACTTATGAAGATTCTTTGCGAGAATTGGGTTTGGAGGCTAGTCAATTGAACGAGTAAGTCGATTGGAGGGACTATAAATAAGGACGGCAGAGTAAGCGTCAGGTTCTGCAACACCAGCGCTAATGTACTTATCATCTCTCAGTCCCCGAAGTGGCAGTGGACTCAGCTCAGGATTACTTAGGTCGAAGAACTCAGGTTCTCTTTAGCCATGAAGGGGTGATTTGATGTTTGGGTTGTGAAGACAACTGGCATGGTGGCTCAAATGCAGTGAATTGAATGTCCTTTTTGAAGCTCATCAACACCTACTGCCGCATCAACAAACAAGACAGTAGCGTTGATAGCAATGGACCCATTGTAATTACCGAATCACCCACGAGACGAGAAAACTGTTGACGTGATGTGATGCATCTTGTTTGAATTCCATTTGTTTGGGTCTCCGAAAGTAGGGGGAGCGGGGGAAAGACTAAGGGTGAATTGAAGAATCCTTGGTGAACAGATTGATGCACGGGTCCGATGTGGTTCTGAATGAATTGATGGATTCGTGGGCACGTTTGGATGCATTGATGAATGTGAGCTGACTGAACTGTCTGGTAGATGGACCACTAACTATTGACGAGCAGGTAAGGCGGGTAGATGTATGAAAGAGGGGGTTGGGGCAGGCTTCACTGACTGTTGAAATTTGCGCTGGAATCGTTGTTTACGTTTCCCTTCCAATCCTAGATCTAACCAAGAGGCAAGTATTCGTCGAGCCTACTACCAATTGTCGATGAAGTATCACCCGGACAAGAATCCGAATGGCCAGGCAAAATTCCAGGCTGTCAAGGCGGCGTACAACTTCCTCTGTGAGCGTGGACTTCATTCCGATGGACCAAATCGTAGACACATTCAGCTTCTTATTCGAGCTCAGAGCATTCTCTACTCACGCTACCGAAAAGGTTGGCTTGTTGGTTTATCAGCCTAATACTTTGTCAGTCTGCTCGACGATTATTGGTGGGTGTGTTGGGCCATCAGTAGACTGATTAGTTTATCCACGATAATGAGTTGCCTGAGCGGATTGCTGGTCCGCTTTTACATCCAGTGACCTATTGCTCAGTCTTTTTGTCAGTATGTTGGTTAATCCCTTTCTTCATCGAGTAAATAGCTGACTAAGGAAGCCCTTGATTTGTCATTTACTAATTCGATTTGTCGTTCAGAGGGTCTTTTGATCCGTCCAACGCTTCACTGATCGAATTTGAGCCCTTTAACCGGTTTGGTTCATTAACTCATTAACCGTTCCATTGTTTAATTGGTCGATCCAATCTTGATTTGGTTCACCTGTTGTCCAACTGCCATTTGACAGGCCCGTAGCCTTGTTACTGCCGCAGTCAACTGGTCATTTCGGTCTCTGTTTCCCTCGCTGTATAGAACTTACCCCTCATAAGTACGCCGGATACCCTGCCCTCATCCGCACCATTCGCATGGAGGTGGAGGACGAGACGCTCTTCCAAAAGGGTCTTGACACTGCCGTCAGTGGTAGCAATGCCACCGAACTCCTCTCCTCCTCCACCGAACTCGCCTACGAAACCGTTGCCACCAGCGCGCTCAACGCTGAGGAGTTGAGACGGGAGGGTGGTCTCAAAACCCTTCAGGTGTGTGTGTTTCAAGCCACAGCTGTGGAGGTCATATTTGGGCATAAAAATAAGCGTAGCCCCTTCTCTCCCTCTCTCTGTGCGCTATATTTGGTGTCACTTCTGCCTCGGTCATCAGTTACTACAAGAAGATCTTTTATTTTAGCGATAGTTGCGTGAGCTGTTTTGTAAGGGATTATTAGCTACGCTCTGCGAAGGCCTCGATAGCCGGGCCTATTCGCGGGAAGAAGGCTCTTCTAAAAGCGTCCCATCAAACCTTCTGAATGGTACAAAATAGCTTTACGGGGAAATATTTGATACTCGATCCAAATGTAGATTAGGATCGTTTGCGTACCATTGCGCTTCGTTCCTTGACTATTCTATAAAACTCTAAATTATTAAGTATTTCCCCAAGCTCTGTGGTTTACGCCAGTTACCCTCTTTCTGTGATGCCCAAGTGTGGCGATAAGCTGCAGGAATCTGGGCTATTATCCCTTTGGAGGGGGTCGCTTACTGCTGACACCAGCGTAGTCCTCGAATCGTCTCTCTGGAACAGTGAAAGAGGCCACATGAACTAAGAAACAAGTTAGATTATCAAATTGCGGAATGGTTGGAGGATTCAAATCGTGGTATCCTCATCGTAAGGACTGGAAATCCCGCGTACTTGAGTCTTGGTACCAGGTCAAACACTCCACGAATTTACTCTCTATTTTGGGCTCACATCTGCGCCTCAATGCATCCCGGTTCATTCCATATGGAGCTTATGTCTTTTGAGGGAGAAGGCTTTAGTTTCACCTGCTTTACCGCCGTTGAAATGAGTCAAGCCATTACTCGGTTGTTTTTTTCCCTCTCTCTCTTTCTCTTTAGGATGCATTTGAGCGATGCTCTGCATTGTTGTCGCTAGACGACAATTTGAACAATCAACTCGCAACAAACGTCTGCTGTCACGTGACCGGGTTCTTTACCGTCTCGACGAAATTTCCCGCCTCGAGGGAGTGCATTCAGGAGATGCCACAGGTCGTGCGCGAAATACTTCGCCTACTTTACTACAAAGTAGGTTCTAAGGCATTGTCCCATTGCTCTGTCTCGATTTACTTGTGATTTGCTTGGTCTTGTTACATATTTGTTGGATTCTATGGTCATTCCTTTGCGTCCAGTCGTTAACAAACACTTCCACTCATCGCTTAGAGGATTGAGGCCTTAGGCAGTTGTCGATGCGCCAAAACCGCTCTCTAGCTCACCAACGTGGAGATGGCGGTGCTATCAACGCACATCTGTGAGCTTTAATGTGAACTCTGACCGTACATTCTCTCCATTAGACGAAATGCAGCTGTGGAGAAACGGGAACCTATTCGAGAAGACTACTTTTGAAGCCTGAATGTAGCATTTTAATTTACCAGTCTTCATTTTTCTCTGTCGTTTCGCATTAGGTTTCTTAACGTCCCATCTATTGTGCCCTCAGCAGCTACAGACCCAAACAATTGTCTTTGGCTCGTCGCAATCGTAGTTTTGTTGTAAGTGCCTCTTAAAGGCGCTGCTAAATAGCTTGGAGGGTAGACATTCCCGCACTATCCCATCTACCACCCTGGACGGTGTTTATAAAAGCGACTTCCTTGCCTTGTAGAATCTCTCGAGTCTTTGTTGTCAAGCTGCTGCCTGTATTGCCGCCTTCTGCGATGAATTTTGGCTCTGCACTAGTGTTTATCGAAGTGGTGGCGTTTTCATGCTCCTTTACCATGTTCTCGCCTACGATTTCACGCTGGAAGAAAGTGGTGTTGAGGCCTCCAGCACAACCAACAAGCAGGTTGATGCCCATATCTTTGGCCCTAGTGTTGTCATGAGTAGCTACGCTTCTACCAAATCTGTTGTTTCGTTTCAGATTACACTGAATCAACTCTCACTGCTGTGTCTATGGGCTCTAGCACGTCTCCTCAATGGAATCGTCTCCAACGAATCGCAATGCAAGGAGGGTGCTCCGTCCACTTCGGCAGAATTTACTCTCAATCGTCTCCTAACACCTCATATCACGAGAAAGTTGTTGGATCTAGCCCAGGCGACTAAACCGCCACCACCAGTAGCCAATATTGACATCCTTCTGGCGTCTCCTTTTCTCTCCCCCACTTCAGAGAGTGGACGAACGTTGAGGCAGTTGGCCAAACTGCTAACAACGAACAGTGCGACGCCTTGCTTCATTTGGGATAATCAGTGCAGGGCACAGATGAGTGGATTCTTGGACGAACAGGTCTTGCACCTAGTGAAGACGGTGCGTTTTCTTCATCATTCTTGTCCATTCAAGCTGAGTTGATAGGAAGTTCTGAAAGTTTGTTCACGTGGAATTGGCTAGGTGTCTAATTGAAAGCCCCGTGATTGGATGTGCGGAAAATGAGAATAAAAACGGGATATTTTGTTCATTCCCAAGAGCTGAAACGCTGTTTATGTTTCACTGCTGGAAGCCTACCAACCACCACGACAACAACGGCAGCCGATGGATGTAAGACAGTAGGCGTGATAAGATGCGACACGATGCAATGAACAGGCAGTTCATTTGAAGTTGGGTAGCACTCAGTACACGTCTTGTTAGGTTTTCGATTGGGTTCATCTCCTCACACGCCTCTTCTGTTAGACTAAACGCATCGCTAACCTCACCTGGTTTGCCTATTCATACCATTTCATATTAAGCGATTCTAAAATCCACCTTGAACGATGGGTATCGCGCTTTAAGTGAGCAGCGGCGAATGGAAAACTTTGCTTGAAATGGCCATCTCGCCTAGCAAACTCGTTCTCACCTTATGCCTGCGTATGCTAAACACTTTTCAACCAATGAAAACTCTAAAAAAACTCCTCTCAACCTATGTCTATACTCAGAATGCATTCATTGTTTCACATGGACAAAAAATTCCTCCTCTTTATAGCGTTGTTGTTCTCAGGCTCACAAGTGAATGCCCATTTTAAGTTATTTATTTTCGAACGCGCTGATTGGTGGTTTATTGAATTGCTGATTTCTCATTGGTCAACTAGTCATTACTCGTTCGGCCCCTTTCCAAGGACCGAATTAGACGGCTTATAAAGTTTTATTTTTGTTCCTATATCCGTTTCCAATCTATTATTAAAGAGTAAACTTTCGGAAGACTGACACTCAACTTGCTACGATATAAAAGGAGTCTTTTATTTAAATAGGGTGAGGCTGATTTGGACGCTGTGAAGACCTTCGAGCACAAAACCTTCCAAGGTGAACTTCTGGTTGGTGAAATCTTTGTTCGCATCTTCAATAAACAGCCCACCTTCCCACTAGACGTGAGTCAAGGCTTTTTTATTTAACTATTTTGATTTACCGCCTTATAATGTTTTACTGAAAGCTGAATGGTGGTTAGTAGAAATACGAAATTTGACTGACCTCAGTGAGGGTCAACAGTTAACTTCCCATTTTTATTGATGTTGTTTATAGGCCCAGTAGAAAATTTGGAATGTGATTGTTGAATATTGCCGGTTTGGAAGGCGATCGGTTTTCGAAATTCTAGAGGACAGCTTGTTTGCAAGACTTGCAGTGAATGCACATGCCAGTTTCGAGGGTCTCTGGGTAGCGCAAACACACCATCCCTTGACAGCATTTGCTGTCAGCAGTGTGACATGTGCGTCCATATTTGAGGCATCTTTTCTGTCTTCTCACCGACTCGCAGCAGTTTGTTGGATCTGCAGAAAGATGTAGTGAACCGAATTCTCATTCTTTGACTTAATATAGTATGAAAGAGAAGTTATCTACCCGCTCATCTCTGCAGCCTTTAACTCATCCCTGATCCATCTATTCATTCTCGACCTAATTATTCATCTCAAATCCGTTCGTTCGCCACTGATTCCTCTAGCCGGGTCTGGAGTATTTGCCTTTCTTTGAAAGAGCCGTCTCGAAACTATGCGAGGTGCTACCATTTCGGTAAAAATCCCTTTTTGCTCATTAATATGTGTGGAGACTAGCCTAATCATTAGAGCAATTGCTGTTTTCTGTAATCTTTGGACTCGTAGAGAAAAGTTAGCTTAGCCTGTCATATAGTTGCTTTGTACAGAAAGGTGTGACTCTTAGCCTGTTGACGCAAAACGAATAATACATGAAGCATGTCTCAGTAAAATGAAATTTTCTGCATAAAAACCGCGATTTTTTTCCACAAAGTACTGAAATGTTCAATAAAATGTTGAGGCTTTTGCACGAAAGTGTGCTTACTCAAGGATGTTGTAAGCGCGATGATAAGGAGGACGGTGAGTGTTGTCGACATTTCGGTACTGCTTTGGTGCAATACTTGACTGGTCTGTACTCTTTCCCTCTCAAAAAGGCACACCTGCATAGGTATTCCTGGTTTTGCAACAGTTAAGTGCGAATTAATCGCATTAACGTCGTAGAAGGTAGTCTTTCCACGCCTACCTCTATTCTAAGCTCCTCTATCAGGTGGCTTTCCATTGGGCCAGTAGTTGTTACTATGATCTGAGCGAATAGTGTGTGTGTTGGTGGCCACGAAATTGTCAAGGAGGTTTGCTTGATTGATTGATTGATTGATTGATTGATAGGATGGATTCTCAGTGGAAGAGTAGGTGAATGGTTTGGTGAAGGATTGAGTGGATGGACAGATGGATGAGTTAGAAGTGTACCAGTGAGGACAACACCCGGAGTGGATGAACCGGGAGATGGATAGACGAACTTGGAGCTGATTAAACAAATGAACATTGAATTCGATGAATGATACAAGGTTTGACGAAAAGAGAGCCCATCTTTGAAAATGAGGAAACGTGGATGGTAGAACTGCTGTAGTGAGGAAAGGTGAAAGGGTATGAACAAAGTCTAGAGACGCACAAAGGGCTGATCAACGATTTTCATGAAACACTGATGACTGAACGGAGGTATGAGTACAAAAGTCGAAAGTTAATGCGTCAATGAGTGCGAGTGAATGAATGGACGGATGCATTAGGAATGGATGACATGATAGGTTAGCAAATATGCGAAATGTTGTCAGGGCAACCGAATGAGTACGCATACGAGTTGAGTTGGGATCAGTGCATGAACAGGTAACTCATTTGAAGTTTCCACTAAGAACTATTAATCGTGCAAGTGTTGGACGAAAGGATGAAATGTTGGATGTCGACTGGCAGTGCACTAGTAAGAACCCTCAGGTAGTTGAAAGAGATGTGAGTGGGGGGATCAAGGGTTGGGATGTTGACCTTAATGATTAGACAAAGGGGTGGATTCATGAGCGATTGACAGGTTCATTTAAGGTGAATGGATGGATGTTAAATAATTAATTTAAGTGAACGATTTCGGGATGGACATACCTGAGGTGGATGGAGGAACTCAGGAAGGATTAATAGATCTGGATTTTATTTACATGGATTCGCGAGCAAGTATCCTTTTGCATCTTCTATGCCTTTCTACCCTTTCTCAAAACAGAATCCCAAAGGTTTCGTCATTGATCTGCTGAATTACCTCAAGACAGAACTGGCTCTACTTCCAAAATCCTCTGATGGTCTCCTAACCACTACCAAACGTGTCACCCACCTCGAGTACGCATTAGAAGCTCTCCGCAACGTCGTCCGCAGCTATGCTGGTGAGCTTTTTACCAGACAAAAATTACCTCTACTGAAGTTAAATAAATAGCAATTATTTTTTTCTCGAATTACAGGCGTTGAACTGCAGTGCATCGGCCACTTCGATATCCTCTTCCGAATTCTCGAGCTAGAGGGCTATACTGATCTCAAACTGCGGTCCATTGAAGCTCTTCACGCTGCGGCAAAGAATCCAGAGTGTCTGAACGATATCCACGCATCAAATCTTCTTGTTGTGGCTGTTATTCTGTTCCGTGCCCTACCTCTTGGTTGGTTCATGTGGACCAATATGCTTACTTCTGATTTGTGTCAAGTAGCAAATCATTCGCATCAATTTTTTCTTTCAGCACATCTACCACTGCTGGATTTCTTCACTAACGCAGTCGCAATAAACTCGTTGTTGAAGGAACTCGTGTATGCTGGAGGGTTGATATATCTCTTAGAAGCAATCGCAACCTCAGAAGTGCCTGAGGTACGACGTGGATCCGCGGAATTGCTTAGTCGATGTCTGGCTAATCCGCAATTGGGGCGACGGATTCAGGCTCTTTTGGGGCAGTTCCTACCCTCCATATTTCCCGAAACTATCCGAGGCTCACCGGAACAGTTTGTTGCGCTCTATGATTGTAAGTGTCATTTTGTTTGGTGAGAAGTGTGCCTTTGAAATAATTGGAGCTACTTTTGATGCTCTTTTTTGGTCTATTATCAGTTGTCATTAGTAGCGATCTCTCATGGCTATTCATTGCACGGCCTTACACTTTTATTATTCAAAACGAACAGAAACTTCTTTTTGCCTAAAATCTACTAGATCTTACTTTCTCCCAAATCCAGCCGACCATTTCAATCCAGAACTGATTTGGAACCAGGATTGTCGAGATCACTTGACCGAGGCTATCATCGACATGTGCAACCGGTAAGCTTACTGGACCATCGTCTCCAAATCTATTTTCATTCCTCCTTATTGGCTGTCTCCCAAAGTCGCGAATCGGCCAAGAAGGGAACGATTTTGTTTCTCTTTTCTACCTGAAATCGCCATTTACATTTGCTTCCTATTGTTCCTTTGTTAACGCCAAACTGCTGGAATCACCATTTTGATTTACACTCCTCAAGATTCCGCACTGGTTTACGTCTGACAGTCATTTTCGCATTCCTAATCGTATTGTCTCTCCTCAGGTTTAATCGTCAACAGGAGAAGAACCACACCCTTAAGTGGTCTCTTCCCGACGCCTACGCCGTCTCTTATGCCACCGCCATAACCGCTGCCCTCCGCGCTCATAATCTCATTGACACAAATGGAGACGGTGTTGGAACAGAAGCATCACTTTCTAATTCTTTGGAGGTTGTCTGTGTGGGAGGCGTGTACCTCCAACTCTACGTCTCCCAAGCTGCAGGTCGTTGGATGCTACGTCAACCGGAGGCCTTTCTGGAGGCTCTGATGAATCGGATTCTAGAAACTTTCAGCCGGAAGTCGTCAGGAACGGATCCAGGCTTGCTGCGATTGCTTAGTCGAGCAGCGCTGCAACTGCTGGCAGATCGACCCGGATTGTTGGATGGACTACCGAAGAAGGGATTTGCTCATAGAATACTGGATCTGTGTCCCACGGTGAATGAACCGGAGGAGGCAAGGACGTGTGCTCTCTTGATGCATGCTATGTCATCTAGCAAGGTGAGGCAGTTTGAAAATGCAGTCTTTTTCTTTTTGCGGAATCTAAAACCTATTTGATGGTTCCACTTCGCCCCTTAAGCGTTGTTTGCTGCTTTAGGGCCCCCCTTGCGTACCATTTGTTGATTTAAGGTCAGAAATTAGGACGATAGATAGGATTTCTTCGCTGTACACCTCTCAAGTCCTTCAGGCCAACTGTCTTTACGCTGTGCTGCCATTCTTGGTTGTGACCAGGCTTTCTGTTTGTAGGATTATGTTCGCAAAATAACTTTTTTGACTTTCCAATAGTTGTCACCTCAAATTCTTCAGCTTTTCTTTTTAAAGGAATCGTTCGTTGTCGTTTCCTACTTCTTACTGTTCTTCCTTTGTTGATCAGCTTTGTGTCGGTGCGATGATAGAAAGAGAGACGATAGCTGGCTACCGGCATGCGATTAGCTATTGTGTCGGCGAAGAGTTGGGCACAATGGGGGAGACCTTTTTCAACATCTTCAATACTACCGGCTGTGATCCTCTCGTTGCTCAAGTGAGTCGCACTAACTTCTTTTGGTTCCATAATATTGCTGTTCTACCATCCATGTTTTGTGGACATTAATGAAGGGAATAAATAGTACCTACTGCTTTTATTTCAGCAGCAATATTTTTTCATCCTTTCAGGCGCTCAAATGCGATCTCATCGATTTCCTACTGCAGACACTGCAGCGCGGCCTACCGGTAACCGTTCGTGAGCCGGGTCAGTGTCGCGCCTACATCGTGAAGGCTCTCAAGGCAATGCAAAAGAATCCTCTCTATGGGATGCAGGTAGGTGCTGTGGCATTGTCATTATTTTTTTTCTAATGGAAGAATTGTGCGGAACGTGTTGTTCAAATCCTCTAGGTGAGTGCGAAGCTAGACGCGGAGAGCGATAGGTGGTCGGAATTTAGGGATCAGAGTCACGCTCTCTTTCTGACTAATGCGCCACAGTCAGCCGCTCTAGCCTCTGCCTACCTAACTGCCGGAGCGGGCGGATCCAGCATGCATGCTGGATTCCTTACCGGCGGTGTCAGCTCTGGCGCCACAGGCACTGGCGCTGCTGCTTCTACGGGTGGTACCGGTGCTGCCGTAGCCACTAATGCTACTGCCGCCAGTACAGTGTTGGGTCCTGGTGGAGTACCCATAGCTCCACCGCAGCCACGACCTTGATCAAAGATATTTCTGACATACTGTCTCTCTTCCTACCTATTCTCTAGCTGTCCACCCATCTTTTTCAATTTTTTTGAAACTCTGAATGTGTTTGTGTGAATGTACTTTTATCGGTGATTTATATACAAAATGGGAAGGAGATGTGTATTGCAACTGGTCTAGTCTTTTTGATCCGCTATCCCGTCCGTTGAAAACAGTATACTAAATGTGGATACTGACCGTAGAAGCTGCTGTGTTGATGGTTGAATTGAACAGCAACTGAATATTCGCGGTCAACTTTGTAGTGCAAAGACAGTGCCTCTTCATTCTCATGTTCTGTGAGCCATCTCAAGTGCAATCGGAAAGCGAAATTGAGATGGCGTAGCCTTTTTCTCAAGTATATCAGTTCCCTACTTTGCTGTTGTCCTGACCCCTTTTCATATGCTGCTTGGGTGAAACTGATGACCGGCTTGAACTTATTGTCGATATCTCTTCATCAGTCTCGCTATTCTAGCATTTGGAGAATGTGTGGCAAGATTAACGCGGGTGTCTACATCGGCAGGGATGGAATTCGTGTTAAAGGCCCGCAATCAGCCGAATAGCAAGCTACTATACCGCAACAAGTGATGATAGCCTCCGACGCCTATCTGTGCGTTGCCAAATGACTTGCGATGGGGAATTGTTGCTGCTTATCCCCAAATGATCAGCTCATTATCTCTGTTGACAACTTCGTTTCCAGGTCATGCTTGATTTCTGTGGGTGTGGCAGGCCATACACATGTACTAGCGACACGTACGCACAATCATAAACGGTAATTAAACTTGATCAAAGACTAATTCAACTTTGGTCTACTGAATGTGGAGTCCACAACACCTCAATTTACTAGCTCCCCTTACAGGCTCTCCACTCATCCACACACTCACCCTCCAGGAAGTGCTGTCAAACAACTCTGTGAGATACGAGACCCGACGGTCCTAGCCCGGGGTCAATTTGAATGAGTGAATTGTTGACGCAGGTTTAAGTTTCACTTCCTCAAAAAAGCCAATTCCCGTGTACACACATACTCAACATATTCCACACAGCAATACAACAATGGAGGCAGTTCTTGTCTACGCGAAAGTAGTGGAGGGATGCTGGTGTGCGGAGTTCCTTGAACAGTTGCTTCAATCTTCTGTTGTCCCCAACATTTAGCTACACACGAATCGTGAGCAGCACAATCAGGAGAACAGCAGTCTAGAAGATGAACAAAGTGTTTTACGGACGGCGCTTAGGCTCGCATCCAGCCTTGACTGCTGGTGTGGAAGAGAGGGACCCTCGTGACTCACCTGTAGCAGAATCGCAACAATGGAGCCATACAATAGAAACTTCAAATTATCTGTGGTAAATTGTACAATCTTCTCTCTGCATCCCGGCATTTTAGTGCTTTCGGCTGTGTTTGGAGTGCAATTCCCAGTCTTCCTGCTGCAACATTGTGGAGGCAGAGTTTTGCCTCGAATCACTAAAAAATGGGATGGGACTGTGTGAATTCGTGGAAAAACTCAAACATTGGCATTGATAAAGCTGTCCTTAAACCCACTGAAGTCCTCATAGCCATCCATGCCGCAGCAAAGCGAGTCTATCTGTTACAAAAAACGGAAGCTCTACATAAATATAGGGGAGGCGGGTTTTAGTAAAAGGAGGAGAGCGATTCGTACCGTCATTAGCACATTCCAGACAGCAGTTGACATTCGTCCTTCCTCACTCCTACCACCATATTTCGAAAGAATACCTTCCATTGAGTTCGCAAGCTGAGAGGTAAGCCTTGTGGAATCGGAGAAGAGCACTGCGACAATGATTACCTCTGCGACAAGTAGAATGAGCAGAATGATGGCGTACTGGCAGAGAGAAGGGAAAGTTGTTGTCGTCAATTTAAGGGTTTATTTGCCACCAAACCATCTTACCAAGAGCACTCACAATCTTTAGTAGCATCTTGAACCCGCAGCACGAAGCAATGTACCCGACTAGACAGAGAGCTGCTAGAGTTAATCCAACTACAATGAGGGCTACAGCGATGCCATCTGAAGGAGATAAGCAATTGCTAGTTTATCCCAAATAGGAGGCACTGGAGGTCATTACGGTATTCTCTGGCCTAGAGTATTACATACCGGCATTGTCAGTGATAAATTTGGCCATCTCGCGTAAGTCGCTATTACCAACTTCGAATCTGTCGAAAATCTTTTCCAGTAGCTGTTTAACTACTGGTCTCGATGATTTTAGAAGAATACCGAACAACGCTACGGCCAAGAAGGCCACCTAAAATGAAGAATTTAAGTACTTCTTCAAAAAAAGTTGCATGGCCTATCCCCTTTCTATCAAAGCACTTACGCAGAGGACGGCATTGAAGACTTGAAGAACAAGCTTCAGACTGCACGAAATAAGACCACCCATACTGAGGAGGATTAAAGAATTTCAAAGGAGAGAGAGAATTTCGCGCCATCCTAAATACAGACGAAGGGGTAATGAACTCACCTCGGTTAAATAGCCTATAAACTAGAAATGAAACATGGACAAATTTAAATTTGGCACCAAATCTTTTAAAGCCAATGGCCTTCACGCTACCACGGTGATTGTGTACAGAGTTGGCCTTGAAATGACCAATAGGGGGGAGAGAACAGTCACCTGTGTATGTGATTGGCTACCTGCCTGATTAACCAACTGCCCAGTAGGTAGGCTTATCCGACAACCCGGCTAAATTCGGAGACCTGTCAACCGTGTGAGTCAAATGCGCGATATCGATTTATCGAATTTT
Organism: Taenia hydatigena; assembly: GCA_036345935.2. Lineage (NCBI taxonomy): Eukaryota > Metazoa > Platyhelminthes > Cestoda > Cyclophyllidea > Taeniidae > Taenia > Taenia hydatigena. The sequence continues at coordinate 19,924,630 of JADWOT020000002.1, read as the reverse complement.
ATTTGATTTGTGGGTTATCTTGTCGTTGAGCTACTGCTCTCGTTCTGGTTCTGTATTGATGCAAAATGAGGCGAATCTTCCTACCAAGTCCAAAATTCACTGGAAATACGACGAACAGCGATCATACCGAAATTCATAACCAAGTTAGAAGCATGAATTGTGTTTGGCTGGAGGGCGAAAAAGTGGGCGACGATATACCGGTGGGTGGTCGCAGCGGAGGAGAGTATGAATCTAATGCTAGAAGTGGATTTGGATGACCGCTTTTATGCTTATAGGTCAGGTGAAGTCGGAAAGTGGTTTGTCGTTTTGTGAGAACGCGGTCATTGAAACGGCCAAAGGGTCACTAAGTTGGTGAGGAGATTGTTAGGTGGAAGGCGTACTCTTCGACTACTCATCAACCTGTGAGCTGTGAAGCCACACATTTCATCCACCGTCCCATCCCATTGTCATCTACCCTTACACCACTCGCAATTGGATCCAATGTTCCAATCCAATTCCAGTCATGAGTTTCATCCATCCCTTAGTCCACCTAAAGAACCGGAGGTGAAATAACTTATTCAAGTGGTTTTACTTGCTGACGGGTTCGAGGAAGCGTCCCAGCCAGTGAAGGAACTGAACGAGAACCAACTATCCAAGAGTGTCATAACAAAGCTGAAATACAACAGACGAGGAGTGTTCTTTCCAGTGCTGTAGGCAAAACCAGCAACTCTCCCAGCGGAGGAAGTCGGTTGAGACAGTTTCTAGGGCAAACTTGCAACCGTTCCGTTCCACGATTTCCTCTGGGCGGCCTCTAACCTGGACATTGTTCTTTATTGCATTCTGTAAAGCCGATTCTATTAGCAGTGATGATGGATTGAAAGGGTTCCACGGCTCTTCCACCGATGGAGTACCGTGTTGAGCTGCTAGTTCCTCAATGTATCGCGGGCACGGACGGCTCCAATCTCTCATCCAGGAGTAAATTGCTTCTGTACGGACCAACAATTACGGCGATGCATTCTTTGAATCCGCTCAAAGTTCTAGGTTCATGGCCTTTGGAGAGCCAGTTTTTGACCCCAGAAACGCCTCCACCAATAGCGCTTTGACTGCCGATAGGCGAAGTCATACAGAAGTGTTCGGAATTGTAAGAAACAGGGAGTCGCTCATCCCCTTACGACTTCAGTAGCACTCGCCTCAATGTGTCAAATGGGCCTCCCTGTTCGTCGGTTGAATTGACGGTGAAATGGCGGAGAGGGAATGTACATCAAAGGCGCATCGACAACAACAGTCAGTGAGTGGCGCACCCTTGAGGTGTTGACATTTGAATATGCGATGCAGCAATTAAAGCATTTAGATAACAAAAAAAGACACCCACACATGCATCCGCCAAAACACCGATCCATTCAGTATCCATCTACTCATCCCGTGGGACCATCCATATTGTAACCACTCGCGCTTGTATCCAAATTTCTGTCCATCAATGTCGCAGCTACTTTCCCTCCTCTATCCTGTTAAGCAAACCTCTAAAAAAATAGTCCAAGCAAAAGAGGAGTGTATTTTGTGAATTGAGGATAAAAGTTCAAGTTCTGTCGATTGTGCTTTAAAACGTAGTCCCAAGGCAGAGGCGACGCAGCGAGGAGGAGGAGGAGGAGGAGGAAACAAGTAACTGTGCAGTTACCCGGAGGCACTCTGTCATCCTCCTTGCGCTTCCGAGAGCTGCGATTCGTCTGTTTCGGCAAGGACCGTTTTTTTCTTCCCTTTTCGTGCATCTAAACGGCTGGAATAAGGAGAGAAATCAACTAAGTCATAGAAGAACTATAGAATTTCCGGCCTATTCGTTCCAAAGTCATCGATTCATACATTCAATGACTCAGCCGTTCATTCACTCAACAACCCATCCATTTACCCACCCATATGTCTATCTATTCATTTGGTGTTTCTTACGTCCACCCATCAATGCAGCTTGCTACGCATTCGTCTGCCGACCAAACAAATTAATTGATCATCCCCACAAAACCAACAATTTACAGCCCACCAGGAGTAGCGCCAGGTGAGAATGGCGATAAGAATGCTGAGACACTTGAAGACCGTCACTCCACCAAGCCAGGCGAAGGGCAGCGCATGCACATCGTACTCCAGACAGGCCCCCTCCAGTGGAGCCAACTTCGTCGCCGACAGGAGGAGGAGGTGGTGCTGCTGCGACTCACAAATCAGTCGTTGGGGCAACGCTCGTACACGGCAAGTGCGATCCATTAGGGCGCCGAAGTAGATAGGAGTTGGAATGAAGGCTGACATGGAGTAGAACGAAATCAATGATTGAGACTTTGTAGCTATTTGAAGGAGGTGAATGTTTCCCCATTGGCAGACAAAGTCGGCAGATGGAGGGAGGTTTGTTTAGACTAAAATATCATTTCTACTAACAAAGTTTCAGTAACGTATAGATCTTAAGCCACTTGACTGATAAAGGCTGATGAAGGCAGATTCGTTCTTGATGAATTCACCAGGTTCTCTCTTGAAAGAAACGCAAAAAATGCCAACTAACCGAGGGTTCGGGAAAAGAAGACCTGAAGACCAAGTGCTGCCGTTCCATCCTCTGGAGCAACGCAGCTGGTAATTGAAATAAAAAAAGAAGTTCGTGAGTGAGGAACCCTGACAAGAAAAACGGCATTAGCGCAACAGGACCTCGATAGGTGATATTCAAGACTGCCACTTGGTCATTTTGTCACATCTTTCGTACTATTTACGAGAAGACTTCTTGGTCATCTTCACCCCAAGAACTACCCACTCTTATCAATATTATCTTGCTGTTGCAAGAACTGCAAGCCTTATGGGCAGAAGGAATTCCCTTGGCTTGGCATCTTGTTGCTCATGATAAAATTTTTGCATGGATAGGATAAATCAGAGCTAAAAACACCAAAAAGTGATATTAGTCCCTCAAACAGTCGGATTTGCAGGTGGAGAGGTATCAATTCAAGTCTTACCAACTATTTAAGCTGTAAAACCAGAAGAGTGAAATGTGACCCAGGCACAGTAGCGATAACTCTTAACCGTTTACTGTTTAGTGCGCCATACAGTGATCTAGAGGCGTTAAGTAATTGAAGAGAAACCCTAAGTAAAATTAAAGCAGGAAACAAGCGTGATAAATCAAGCATCTAAATTATCTGGTTGCAAAACAAGTGAAGAAAAAAGACCGAGAGGCTTTGACAAAGTACTTAAATGTGTGATAAAAAGCCTTGTCAAGGAGCATGCAAGATTTGTTTATAAAAAGGATAGAATGATAGAGAAGGTTATCAAATCTCGAAAAAGAGCAGTTAAAGTGGGGCAAAACCTACCTCAGAGTGATCACATTGCTGGGATTCTGATTTACACTGGTGAGAAAGATTGTGAGAAAGGTAACGATGAGGAAGGGCGCGTAGCGTAGACATTGGGGCCTACAGACGCCCTTTTTAGTGGTCCCGCGGATATCACTGCCGCCGAGGGAGTGGACACCCTCTGGCACAAGGCTGGTGTTGGTGACGCAATTACAATCGGTGTAAACCTAACAATGGTTATAAAAAATTGCTACTTAAACAAAATCAGTACTACCGCAGGCAGACGCAAATTGAGCATCATAAGTCTTCGATTATCTTTCCATTCTTCCGCGGTTTGACCCCCAGGACGACAACATTCAATACGTCGTCGGATAAAGGTGATTTGAAACTAGCCCAACTAACAACGTCTTCAGACGCTTTGGCCGTTGTTGATGGGATACACACGAAACCCTCCATAAAATAAAATGCAGTCGTTTGCAATGCTTATGGAAACGGTCAACAACAACAATGATCCAACAAACGACCGGAAAAGCGGCAATGAAGAGGAAATAATGGATTGAAATTAGTGGAAATCCCACGGTGGTTGAGAGTGTGGTGGGTAGACAAACGTAAATGCACCAAAGCCGTACAAATCTAGCGCTTTCCACGGTAGCTGCCACTTGGACGCTTTCAATTTCAATGACTGCTGCCACCACGGACGACACAGAAAAGCAATCACTGATGGCGTCAAAATCAACACTCGAAGCTGATTATCAAGTAAAAACGAAAGCTTCAACCGGCTTTCGACATGATCCACCGCATAAAAACCTGTTGCAATTTGGGAGAGCTTGCAAGGCACTGATAACAGAATGCCAGCGATTTGATCAATTCGACTTTGCAGACCAAATTTAACACGATTTCGAAGCTGTGCCTACAGAACTTGGCTTATCGTCAGGATAATAGTAGAGCACTTGAAGATGTGCCACAGCGTTCATTAAGATCTTCTGTGCGTGACCTTCAGTAGAGGGCTACACATGTTGCTGCTTAGCTTGACTACCCATTACGCAACATTCAGTCACGTTTAGGGTAAACAATGAAACAAAGATAACCATGATGCCACACACCACCAATGTGGGAGGTAGGTAGGTAACAGATGAGGCCGAAGCAGAGATCACCAATGCAGCGTTTCCACTTGAGCCAAACAAACAAGTAAAAAAACGCAAATCACAAGTTAGCGACCCACCTCCACCACTTTGCCATCAGGCTCGGTGTAAAAGCTCTGCGAGGCACAGCCGGCGAGGCATGGATTAAGGAAAGACATTTGCACCTTTGCTTCCTCCTTCCCCAAGATTGGTGAGGATGACTCCCAACACACCGGGTTGTAGTCAGAGGCATGCGGACAGGAGAACAGCTCCTCGCCGCTATTAGTGAGAACTCGCACTCGGCACACGGAGTTGCAGGCAGCTGTGAGGTTGAAAGGATGTCGAAGAAAGGATCCGCCTAACCGCCAGTTATTCGGGCTAGCAAGAGGTGGACAAAAAGATGCAATTAGGGGGAGGAAGCCCAGTAATTTACACGGTAAGTAGGGTTACTAAAGGGCAAGCATGGCTCCAAAAATTAAATGTTTTGTATGAACAAGGGAGCTGGACCTTTAAGCGGCCACCCGATTCGTATGAATAGGATGCATGGAAGGAGTGCCAATTACAACAGTCAAGAGGGAGAAAGACATTTGACTTCAGTGCCGAGTTCTTTGATAACCAACGTAAAGAGCACCCAAAAGAGGCGAACGTACAGTCGGCCTCTAAGTGCCTGGTAGGTAGAGCACAGAAACTGGATCTGCGTCAGTGACATCGGCTAATTGCCTTCATGACCACGGAATAGCCCTGATTTGTTCTCAAATGGCTGTCAGTGGGGCTCTACTATATCTCCGCTACATGTGGAAGTGGTTGAGAGCACGACATTCTGCGACCTTGGGAGACTAGGCATCTATCAGAACTCCTGGGAAGTCGAGCATGAATACACCTCCTGAGTTGCAGGCATCCTCAGCAGACACTGAGATGGAGGCAGAAGTGACAGTTGATCGAGTAACCAGCAGGCCATGCACAACCGCACCAAGTATAACAGGTTAAACAAGAAGCAGAGGACTGTACTCAGCTTCGACTCTGAATAACGCATTCTCGTGGTTGGGACGAATTCAACTCGAGAAGCAAACGAGGAAGGGAGGAAGGGGAGGAGGAGGAGGAGGAGGGAAGAGAAGAGGGGAAAGCACGATTATATTGCCTTCATATTGCGCCTTAAACTTCTTCAAATGAATTTGAGGTGAGCGTACTAGAAGTGAACACTAATGACGCGTGAATAACAACTAGCCTCGTTCCCCACCGCTTGATATCTGACCTCACAGATGTAGAGCAAAAGTGCGGTCGTGTGAGTGTAATCCCAGTCGAAGCGTAGGTGAGTGGGTGAGTGAGTGAGAGAGTGGGTGTTGACTTGTGTTGTCAATCAGTTGGTTCTGTGCGTAGAGTCGGAATCACGATCAGATCTTGTGTTGCGCGTTGGTTCAATTTACCAAATGGAGTGGTGTAGTTGGATGGGTGAGGATCTGGCCACAATCATTGGGTGGAATTGATGTCCTCTCTCTCTCCTCCTCCTCTTCTCCATCAAATCGTCTCGTTCCACGTTAACGCAAGTGACGTTGGAATGACCAAGCCTCCTTGTGTATGGTTTGTTTTCGATGCAAAGTGAAAAAGGCCATTACGACAGCGTCACTGAAAACAGTCAGTGGCGTCTGAAGACGAAGCAATGAAAGACGTCTTCCGTGTAACACACACACACTCTCCACGACCAGTGAGACGTGCACCAGGATGTCAACGATTTGTCGTCCATAGGAATGGGAGGAGCACTGTGCTTCGTTCAGTCGTACAACGAGGGTGCGAAGAGCTCAACCCCCTTACCTTGACAACAGAGGGAGAGGGGATGGGAAGTGGAGAATGAGGTGTGCTGGAGCATATTGGCAGTGTCACGTGCTCATTTTAGTGTGGCAAAGTGGTCGGTGGCGAAGTAATGCAGTTGAGGTGAGAGTTGTCACTGACTGAGACGAAGACGCTTGCGACAAAAGGACGTGAATCGTACCAGGGCTATGCACACCTGTGGCATGAGCGCCTACTGTAAATGCAGTTTCGTCCATCAGGTGCACGAAAAACTAGGGCGATAAAGTCGGACTCTTCAAACTCCCCATCGGCTCCAGCCACCAACAGGAGAAATGACAACAGAAAGAATGACCACGAACGCCAGGTCTACCCCCAGTAACACAGCATGCGCGTTTTGAATGAGTGACCAAGGAATTGACGAAATACGCTCACAGTGAATTGACTTCGCTCGGTCAAAAATCGTAGGAAAAGCGGATGGCATACACATGCGCAGAAGAGTAATACTACTTATTTCAGGAACCGAATGGCAGATCCAAAAGGAAATTTTACACTTCCTTACACATGAAACGCTGTAAAGTGGGTTCAGGGGCAAAAACTTTGACGCCTAACCTCCAAAGTCGATGGATGTATCCACCATCCATAGAATCGGGTAAGCAGCAGTAGATTCCTCAAATAGCTCAATAATATAGATAATAATCACTACGAAGCATAAAATCCTTCCGAAAAAGCCATAAACTTCCTTTTACTTATGAAGGAGGCAAGCAAGCCTAGCCCTAGCCACCTGTCTTTCTGCATAGTCGCTTTCATTTGCAAATTATTCGGTTTGCTGCGCATAAGACAGACAGGGGAATAAGAGTCTCGCATTAACCTAAATTAAAAGAACCGGTAGTTTCGGAAAAAGAAATCCCACTTAGTCAGATCCGGGTTTTAACAATAACGATACATTAAGTAAACAATCTCCTCTTCAATTCACCAAACACAAATAGCTAAATTTACTCAAAAGTGGAAGCTATTTCTCATCACAGCTCAGCTGTTCGGCCAACTAACAACCAATTCTGCCGCAAAGGATCACTCCCATCCGTCGGCAGACGTTGAAGCTTGATGGCATTTATTAATGCCCACTGTGTGATTGCTCACTACACCTCACTCATCCCATCCTCACTCCCAGTTCAAGTTTGTGCCACCTAACAAACTGGCGCATCATCTAGAGTCATCAACGCTCACCACGTCAATTCCCTCCTGTCTTTCCAAAACTCGACGGTTCATCTCAACCACCTCAACCACTTCCACATCACACACTGTTCCGCCACCACACTTTCTCCAATCGCTGGCCAGTAAAACTAATGAGATGAAGTCGGTCGATGTAGTCACAACTGCGAAAGCGCACTAAGCTCCCTTGGCTGCTTCGTGAAGCAGACGAGTTCAAAGTGCCTGCATCAGGTTCGTTCAAGTGACACTTGGTGAGGGTTAGAGGCAACAGTAGTGAGCGAAATTCCGCAGTGGCGGGAAGAGACACCGACACACATCAATCTATGCTTCACCATGCAAACGCACCAACCAATAACAATGCCGAAAAGGCAGTTAGTTGTTCACTTGATGAGTGATTGACGAGGTGATTCACTTAGAGTAGGACAAACCTTCCCACAAACACATGGATTGACACACTTTAATGCATGCACATAAACAATCACAGCAAGTACTACCAGAAACTGGAGAGCGCTTTTCCCACCTATGAAATGCAAGCCCCTTTCACAACTTCCTCCCCATAGCGCTTCTTATGCATTTAGGGATGTTCATAACACCCTTCAGTCACGCGACAAATCTGCTGATTACCAGAGGAATGCAAACAATCAAGTGGAGGAGCATTTCGACCCACGTCGTTCAGGCGCGTGAACGACCAGTACTACACACTTCATTTCAGAACTCTAGATCAACCATTACTAGATGATGCAAGTTGCAGACGTCTCGATCGCACTCCTCAAGTGCAATCGAGGCTGGCCAATGAAGCAACTCTTCTCTTGTACCACTTTGGGCCGAATAGCTAACAAATTCTCAAATTCTCTGCCCCCAAATGTAGAGTTACTGCCACCTGCTTGAATCGTATCCAATTTACTCTTGGAGCTCATTTCTACGTGCTATAGGGACACAAATCAACACATCTGCCCTTCACATGAAATGCACACACAAATGCTCATAGGCACTTCGCAGTCTGGTGCAAGTGGAAAGTACCGAAATACCAAAATACATCAACATAAAGGTGGATCATCTTCAGTTGACACAAGACTCGACACACCGATTTAACATTGACCTGATTGAAAAGAAGGAAAGTAAATGCGAAAAAAAGCTTGCCACCAGTCATGGCGAAATGGCAAGCACTTGGACTACCGGAATCGACAAACAAAAAAAAAACCGACCGCATAGAATTATTTAGCCGTCAGTTCCACGCTTGTCAAAGAGCATCTCATTCCCTGTGCAATGCAGTTCATCTAACAAAAGTAGACGGCGTGTGTCACAAGGCATCTACCGCTAATTGGCATCGGAAATGTACGCATTGTGATGCATTCTGCATAATTGTCACCGGAAAAAATACACTCACACTACTGCTGAATCTAATAATACTTCGACGTCTCTAACGAACCTGCAAGCTACTCAAGCAATGGATCGTAACTCTCCACCTTGAGGAATTTTCAAGCAAATAACAAAGAGGATGCTGGTTGAAGTTTATAGGTGGAAAGATCCAATTCTCCATTGAGAAAAAAAAACTAAATGTAAGTGTAATAAAGAGATGGTAATCAAATCATCAGTAGATGTTTGCATTTACATTAGTTTTAACGATGCATAGCCATCATAAAGTCACTTTTGAACTCACGATATTCCGTCATACGTGGCAGTCACTCCGGCCATCTGATTGGCCGAACAGTTGAGTCCCAGCATAAGTATGAGCACTGTTGCCAAGGTCGCGAATAGGGGTATAAGAGAGGAGAGGAGAGTTTGTGTGATAGAGGGACGAAAGTGCCGCATCAGAAGGGCACCCGTAAGGACACCCAGCACGGCACTAGGAACGACCACGGCACCTTTAAGGACGCAATTTGATTGGTTAACTCTCATAAAACGTTTTTCTGGGCGGGAAGGTTTGTTCTACTCTAAGTGAACCACCTCTTCAATCGTTCATCAAGTGAACAACTAACTGCCTTCTCGGCATTATTATTGGTTAATGTGTTTGCATGATGAAGCATAGATTGATGTGTGTCGGTGTCTCTTCACGCCACTGCGGAGTTTAGCTCACTACTGTTGCCTCCACCCCTCACCAAGTGTCACTTGAACGAACCTGATGCAGGCACTTCGAACTCGTCTGCTTCACGAAGCAGCCAAGGGAGCTTAGTGCGCTTTCACGGTCGTGGCTACATCGACCGACTTCGTCTCGTTGGTTTCACTGGCCAGTGTGCCGTCCGGAAGTGGTTGTAGAGAGGGGGATGAGATGTTTGAGATGGGTCGGTGGAAGAGAGAGGCGTTATTAACTGGTGGAGATGAACCGTGGAGTTTTGAAAACACAGAAGGACATTGACGTGGTGCATGTTGATGACTCTGGGTGATGTGACGGCTGGTTAGCTGGCACAATCATCAAATGGACGCCAAAATGGGGTGATCTTGTGCATTACTGTCCCTCAACGGATAGAAGTGCATCGTTGGCGAGAGATTATTTGCTACATGACCGACTGGCTTCCCTTATGCCTGCTGCGGATGTATCTCCTCCTCACCCCTATTGGTACTTCCGTAGGAGATTATTATCTTCTTTATTGGCACTAGCGTTTGACGCTCAGGGGTAAAAAAAAATGAAACCTAAGGAGAGATGGTTGGGACCAGCCTGTGAGTGAAGTGCTCAGCAGGATTTTACCTCAGTGAAAAACGACTAAGGATTGTGGAACTGGTGTCTACTTCAACAAATCCATTCAAACGCCCAATGGAATGGTGTTTACTGCTGCTATGTACTTGGCTATGTGAACCTCCCAATTCTTCTGTATCTATTGCTAACAAAGCCGCTTCCAACCCCTCAAGGTTTACAGCTTCCTTTAAAGCAGTAATTCAGACCGGACATGCGGCCATTTCCGCTGACACCTCAAAGAGAGCTTACTTCTGACCTGATGAGTTGTTTGATCCAGAGGGAGGGAGCTATTAAACCACGTCAATGTTAACATTCATTATTTAGAGGCTCTGGATGAAGCAAAGCTATTTCTTTCCATGGATTACGACGGAGACAACTTCAAAGCGCCAATAACTTTGGTCATTTAGCAACAAACAGTTTTTTACTAGGTAAATGTTGACGACGAGTCATCCAAACTTCCGAGTGACAAGTTGATCTATGAATCGCGGTAACAACTACGTACTGGTTTGTCTAATTTGTCGTCGAAAAGACAATTAAAATAACTCGTTGAAGGCCAAACTTGAACTTTTTTAAATCATCCAACCCTCCGATTAACCTCTTGACCTTACAATTCCGATACAACAGTCCCAACTAACAGAACACATATTAAGGTTTAAATGAACTTACATTTTTACAAATTCGAATGCAGATTTTTTACCGCTCTAGTGACCTTTGACCTGAAAATTTTGATGTCAAACGAATAAGGTGGATACCCATTTACCCTCAAATTTTAGCGACATTGGCTCCTTTGGGGTATGAATCAAGAGCTACATGAAATCCGATGTTCATCGCACAGAGCAAACCTCCTCTTCAAATGACCTTTAACCCCATGTCTTCCACACAATGCACCTACCCGTATGAATGCTTGCGAGATGAGCGGGTGTGCGAAACTGGGCCTGCAGGTATTTGGCCGCGTAGGTGAGGTAGGCCGAGACGATGGTGTTCTCGGTCACCGTGGTGGCTGTTACACCCAACCAAATAGGGTTGGTTACTACGCGCCAGAAAACACGAGTTCGACCTACGAGAGAAGGTAACACATTGCTACAATTCATTGACCAAATACAAAGTGGATTCGTGGAACTCGGGTTCACCAAAAGGCGATATCGGTGGGGTTTCGAAAAAGAACTTGCTTAGTTAAACTAAGCCCTACCACCCTGGAAGGAAAAAAAATATATTTGACCTGCGAATTATCATCGAAATGGCCAAGTTAGCAGCACTTTAGACAACAATGATTGACCAAATAAAGGGATTGCAAGTTGCGACTTCTGTCAAGCAATCACACAAATGAGAGATTCGCCTCACACGAATTCCCGAAGACCACCGTGAATGACCATTGTTTGGACGCACAATGCAATCTAATGCACTAAAATAAGAGCGAAAATTCAGCCTACCCATGTTAGAAGTCCTTGTAGCATTCGCACCTCGGGAATGGTAAACTTATTCCAAAAGAGGCGAATTTTGAGAGCAGTTACGAGAGAGAGATTTATCCCATTTACGCAAAAAATGCACTTCTTATGAGAGGTTCAAAAAAAATCCCTCCTCAAGCTTCGAGGCACCGCACTGCCGCACCAAGACTGATTCCTAACTGGGCACTGAGGATCTCAGCAAGAATCTTAACTCTCAATGAAACGCCATCCACTTCCAAAGTAAACCGGATTGCGATGAGCGAACCACTACGAATAAGTGGGATAGGACCCCAAAGCCTTGGTAACCCAGACAGGGGGTTGGCGGTGAACTCACCACCACCACGCATCGGGGGTGGAGCCAAATTTGACCTCACGCCTTGCATGGTCATTGGCCAGTTCTACATCTGGGTCGGTTTGCAAATGGTCATCAGCATGCCGGTGAGTTTATTACGCATTAAACTGCCTTCAGTAAAAATTTTACGGCCTACAATAATAATAGCACAACAAATGACCTCAATTCACGATGATCTAGACGTCGAGTAATAAGAAGAGCTCCAAATTTGACCAACTTTACCAATTAACATACTACTTAAAACACCAAATTCAGCGGCATACACGACAAAATGCAGTGAAGGCCACAACAAATGATCAAGTTGAAAACAAACTGATGCTCAATTTCAACACTAAGTTCAGCAGCAAACACACACAAACCTCTAAACTTTCCCGAGGTATTTGCTCGTAAGTAAGCACACATCGAAGCAAAGTTCTTTTCTCGACGTCTCTTCAACGGAGGTGTCAAAAACGCAGGCGAAGGTGACGTTGGCGTCGGTTGTAGAGCCTTCGATGTTGGTGATTGCTGCGTTGTTGTCTGCATCACTCCCCTTGACCCCTGTCTTCGATGCAGTTTGCATTCCACCTCAGGACTCGGTGGCGGTGGTGAATGCAACACGAGAGACTCGCTGGCCTCTGAAATGGGTTCAGGAAAGCGGCCCGGAATGGCAGTGGATGTAGGATGGAGTGACGTGATGACGACGTCACCTGTGGCCAAGCCGCCCTTGTCGTTGTTTTCAGGAGTAGAAAGCTGATAAGGAAAAAAAAACCTCAAAGACGGATAATTCGACTCATTCGTCATTAGTAAACCAAATAACTGGTGAAAGGACCTAGAAAGTTTAGCTGATTTTGAAAGAATGCTGAGCTCTCATTTCACGGGTTCCTTACCTTGAAATGTTGCAACTTCGGTTACATTTCAAAGAGCAAATGTATAAATTAGATGTAAGCTCCAGGTAAGCTGATACTTGCACGTTTGCATGACAGTACAAGCCACAAACACTATTGAAATCAGGAACGACACAAATCAGAGCATCAGAGGTCCATTTTGCACTTAAAATGTCAAATGAAATAAATAAATACAACAAGTTTATGCGCTTCAGATGATCAAGTAGGTATCAGAGGTCAACACGTCGAAAGGATAACGCTTTACATTCGCACGGAAGAGGAAACACACCCAAAACATATACACGTACAGAGCACAGGACACGAAAAAAGATTGCTCTTTTCATTATTTCCTACTCCATGGTACAATGAGCGCTCCTTTGTGGCAAGCATCTTCGCCCCAGTCAGTGACAACTCTCACCTGAACTGCACCACTTCTCCACCGACCACTTTGCCACACTGAAATGAGCACGTGACACCGCCAATATGCTCCAGCACACCCCATTCTCCAATTCCCATCCCCTCTCCCTCTGTTGTCAAGGTAAGGGGGTTGAGCTCTTCGCACCCTCGTTGTACGACTGAACGAAACACACTACTCCTCCCATTCCTATGGACGACAAATCGTTGACGTCCTGGTGCACGTCTCACTGGTCGTCTTTCATTGCTTCGTCTTCAGACGCCACTGACTGTTTTCAGTGACGCTGCTGTAATGGTCTTTTTCAATTTGCATTGAAATCAAACCATACACAAGGAGACCTGGTCATTCCAACGTCACTTGCGTTAACGTGGAAGGAAAAGATTTGATGGAGAGGAGGAGGAGGAGGATGAGGTGAGAGAGAGGACATCAATTCCACCTAATGATTGCGGCCAGATCCTCACTCCTCCAACTACACCACCCCATTTGGTACATTGAACCAACGCACAACACAAGGTCGGATCGTGATTCCGACTCCACACACAGAACCAATTGATTGACAACACAAGTCAACACTCTCTCACCTACTCACCCACTCACTCACCTACGCTTCGACTGGGATTACGCCCACAGGACCGCACTTTTGCTCTGCATCTGTGAGGTCAGATATCAAGCGGCGGGAAACAAGGCTAGTTGTTTTCACTTCTAGTACGCACACCACTTAAATCCATTTGAAGAAGCTTAAGGCTCAATATGAACGCAATATAATCGTGCTGTCCTCTGTTCTCCCTCTCCTCCTCCTTCTCCCCTTCCCGGTTTGATTCTCATTGCGTTATACAGAGTCAAAGCTGAGTAAAGTCCTCTGCTTCTTGTTTAACCTGTCATAGTTGGTGCGGTTTTGCATGGTTTGCTGGTTACTCGACTGAATGATTGATTGGAGTGCCTCGATCAACTGTCACTTCGGCCTCCATCGCAGTGTCTGCTGAGGATGCCTGCAACTCAGGAGGTGTATTCATGCTCGACTTCCCAGGAGTTCTGATAGATGCCTAGTCTCCCAAGGTCGCAGAATGTTGTGCTCTCGACCACTTCCACATGCTGCGGAGATACAGTTGAGCCTCACTGACAGCTATTAAAGAACAGCTCAGGGCTATTCCGTGGTCATGAATGCACTTAAGCGACGTCACTGACGCAGATCCAGTTTCTGTGCTCTACCTACCAGGCACTTAGAGACTGACTGCACATTCGCCTCTTTTGGGTGCTCTTTACGTTGGTTATCAAAGAACTCGATATTGAAGTCTTTTCCTATCACATATCTGGTTGGAAGCTTCGAGAGGACACAGGCAACTTGGTCGTAGAAACTCCAAGTCATAACAGCAGCAGCACACTTTATGTTAGTACCGGGTTAATCTCATCTTCTGCGTGGAGACATTGTTAGTGAAGCCTTATTAGTTCAGTATTTCTGGCGTGTGATACTATCAGGTAGATATGGTTTCCGATCTACCGAAATGCCAAAGTTAATGAAACCAGGAGAATTCATGCATCGCAGCCCGCAAAACAGAGACCACAGCACCGTTGTCTGCTGCGCGTTCAGGTCGTTAGGTAGCCACAGTTTCACTTCACTCGTCTTCTCTTTCACCCACTTCAGGGTGCTTTTTTGTGCCACGCTGCACCGCATTGCGTTGTATTTCGGTTCGCTGCACAGCGGCACACACGGTAAACATTCTTACTGGCCAAACAGTGAAGACGTAAATGACAAATCAAAGCGGAATGGCTCATTACAGACTCGTATTAAACGACGTCATGAAAGCAAACGTCCCTGTCGGACTTTCAATGCAACAGTTGCTACAAATGGGTCCCACAATTGATCCTGGGGGAGACATTTAACACGATCTTGATTATCACTTGGCTGATCGAATCGCTCCAGTCCTGGTGTCGTGTGACCGTTTTGCGATGCCTTCAGTGCATCTTCCTGTGCAGGCTGCTGTTTTCCACACAAAGCGGCATTTCACAGTGCCTCAACGAGGTTAACAATGCTGAGAAGATGCTTGCCTTAAGGTCTGCCTCGCAGGTGTGCGTGTGAAACTGATCTACCTCAGGCCACAACTTCCGTAGGACTCATTTAGATCCGTGACATATTTGTAAATGCATGCATAAAGCGGTAGTGGAGCACGTCTGAAGTCCAAAAACACGCTGAGTGGATCTTGAATGATTCCTCCCCCAAATCAGTGGGCACTTCGCATGAGGAGAAATGAAACACGACACAGTAATCATTGAGCGCAAAAGTGAATAGTCCAAAGATAGAAATCGGTGCCTAGGTCTACAGTTAGTAACAGCAGTAGGTAGATGCGGTTAGAAAAGTATAAAAGATCGCACAAACATCGAGGCATCCATCTACAATGTAGACACGAGCACGGCGTCATACATGAAACGCGGCTTCCCTACTGAACTCCCAGTGGACCTTGGGTGCACTGTGCGATCACTGTTGTCGCCGTTGAATGAGTCCGTTTCATGGAAGGTTACGCGGCTTTTAGCAAAAGACCCTGTAGAGTGGTCGATGAGGTTGAGGTAATGAGGAGGCAGTGTCCGTCCTTTTCGTTCCTCGTGGTCGTGAATAGGCGGCTGGATGTCCGAAATGCTATGCATGCCTTATATCAACACAATTCCATTTGTGTCGTTGTACTTGTTCAAGACAAAACTCAGAAGCCCATACTAAGATACACACCTGTGATCGTGGCACAATGCCCATCTGCTTGCAACATCTAGCGCACAAGAAAGTGGTGTCCTCCTTTAATCTTTGGTGTACTTTCACGCAACTTGAGTAGCGGTCTTCACCATAGAGGGGAACAACTTTTGTACAAAAATTATTGCACTTCCCTTTAGCCTTTGAGGGATTGAGAAAAAATGGAGAAACACTTGAACGACTCCAATTAAATGAATCTCTGAACCGGAACCTCGGAGTTGTATTTTGACAAGCCTTTTTCTGTTAATTCAATTAGCCAGCTAGATACTAAGGACTTTTTCTTACCGAATTTATTGTACTTTAACAGTATGAAAGAGCAAGTAACAGAGCAAATTGATCAGTACAGAGGACTGAAAAACAACAAGAATTTTTTGTACTTACTGCAGTTGTGTTGGCGGTAGGAGGTTCCGATGGGCACGGAATGCCTCCCTCGGCTTCCGCCTCACCACATTCACCATTGCCTGAGAGATTTGGAAGACGTCGAGGGAAGGCAAGAACAGGAAATGCAGGTAGGCAGGCGACAACACCGAAGATGATCATGCCCAACCACCAGGCGCCAAGCCAGGATTGGCTGTAGAGGTCCAACTGGGAGGCGGATGGCGGCTGAATGGAGGGGGCGTCAATGTAGATCTGCAGGATGGCTGCACCTGCCATGAAACCGAAGGCAGGACCTAGACCCGCACTGCTATACAGGAGACCTGAGACAATAAAACATAAGGAGTGCTCATGTAAGGAGAGGAGCTGTACAGTAACACAATCAGTGAAGCTTATCAGCCAGAAGGAGAAGTGTCGATCGATTCAGAAACTTACGACTAAAAGACGCCTTCACTGGGGGGTCTGTTGAAGGCAAAGAACTAATTGCCAAAGCTTAACACCGGTAAAAAAAGCAGGAGATTAACAATGCCAACTGGGATGTTAAACATACTGTAACAGGTTGTTGATGCCTGCCTCTGATCAATTTTGACAACAATGCCGGCTACCTCGGTAGTATTTGAGACCCGGGTAATCCTCGACGAAGTAAAAAAAATTGAATAGCCGTTTTGACAACAAAAAGTATTTTGAGCACAAAGTGCACAGATCACATTTCATGTTCACTCCTGCAATGCTAAGTAGTTAGTTTGATAGGCTGTGCGGACGTCAGATTGCAATATAAATTTCAAACAATGAATTTAGTACACATTAAAGACAATCACATTGGGTGAGACGTAAAACGATGTACATTTTGAAAGCCGCGCTTCCGGTAGGAAATTGACAATTACACTATGTCCATCGCATGACAAAAGCGAAGTCTTCTCTTTAATTTTTTTTTCACTTCTAAGTTTCACATACACCTACATCCCAAGGAGCAATAAATGATCTGACAAGCCGCTGCATTAAGCACTAAGCTAAGATCAGTTAAGACTCCTCATCCACCTGCTTTTTTGGCCTTCCTAAAGGGACGCGCAAAAGCAGGCAGAAAGTGGTGGATGAAGTCGGCTCGATCAACAGACGTTGAAGCTTGATGGCATTTATTAATGCCCACTGTGGGACACCCACTCGTTTGCTCACTACACCTCACTCATCCCATCCTCACTCCCAATTCAAGTTTGTGCCACCTGACAAACTGGCGCACCACCCAGAGTCACCAACGCTCACCACGTCAATTTCCTCCTGTCTTTCCAAAACTCGACGGTTCACCTCAACCACCACAACCACAACCACTTCCACATCACACACTGTTCCGCCACCACACTTTCTCCAATCGCTGGCCAGTAAAACTAATGAGATGAAGTCGGTCGATGTAGTCACAACTGCGAAAGCGCACTAAGCTCCCTTGGCTGCTTCGTGAAGCAGACGACTTCGAAGCGAATGCATCAGGTTCGTTCAAGTGATACTTGGTAAGTGTTGGAGGCAACAGTAGTGAGCGAAATTCCGCAGTGGCGGGAAGAGACACCGACACACATCAATCTATGCTTCATCATATAAACGCACTAACCAATAACAATGCCAAAAAGGCAGTTAGTTGTTCACTTAATGAGTGACTGAAGAGATGATTCACTTAGAGTAGGACAAACCTCCCCACAAGCACATGGATTGACACACTTTAATACATGCACATAAACAATCACAGCAAGTACTACCAGAAACTGGAGAGCGCTTTTCCCACCTATGAAATGCAAGCCCCTTTCACAACTTCCTCCCCATACCGCTTCTTATGCATTTAGGGATGTTCATAACACCCTTCAGTCACGCGACAAATCTGCTGATTACCAGAGGAATGCAAACAATCAAGTGGAGGAGCATTTCGATCCCCGTCTTTCAGGCGCGTGAACGACCAGTACCACACACTTCATTTCAGAACTCTAGATCAACCATTTATACAAGCATTTGAATTTAACATGTATAAAAGAACCAAAAAATGCCTTAACGTTTCAGAGTCGAGCTAGGTGAGTAACAGTTAAGGTTTTAGACTGCGTATTTGATAAAGAATGATTTTAGCGAATTTTGCTTTGAATTCTATGAAATCACTACCAACCATCAATTTACCGACTGCCTTTCGTCCAACTATCCGCCTGGCTATGTATACATCTATTGAACATGGATTAGCAACCTTAATCTTCACCAAAAGATCAACGACCCAGATCTCGATGACTGAATGCTACGCCATCAAGTCGCTGATGCGAGAGCTCTGATGGCAATATCTTAACCTGGGGAAGTTTATTGGAGAAGAGCTATCGTCGCGTCAAAACGCGATAGCCAACCTAGTCTAGTGTAGGGCAGTAAGATCCGATTCGAGTAAGTTATAAACATCCCCCAGAAAATGGTCTACTACTCTCCCACCCACACAGTTATTTATTTATCATGACCTGAGAATACGATACTTTCGTACTCTCGCAGTAGAACACCACCTGTCCCTTAGCTTTAGTTCTCGAATGGATCGGTCTACCCTCCAGAGAAAGGAATGCCCAAGAGTACAAATTGATTCCATAACAGACACTACTACGAGTTAAACAAACAGCAATCCTCTTTAACGTATGCTGCTATTCACCATAAATCAGTAGGCTTTGTGACCGATTCGGCGCTCCGGATCTAAGTGAAATCTATAGTTAAAGGTCCAAGGTTATTTGCAATGGAACTTCCTTCGTTTCAGCACCTAACAATTCGTCATTGATTTGTGTTCTATTGATTCTTCCATTAGCCCGACCCTGACCCAAGCATCCGGCTACTCATCACTTCATTCATGCATCAATTTATCCGCGTCCGGTTATCCCGAATCCACGGTATCCACCCGTCCCAGGTCTATCAATCAGTCAATCAGGAGTACACCGTTTACGACCGCTTATCCATTCACTCGTCTAGTTATCATGCGTCTATGGCCTATCAGTTCGCTCACTAATACATTCACTGTATCTACAGACAGAGGAATAGATGGACAAAGTCGATGATAAAAACGGCCTAGATCAATTTATTTTTACCAATTCATAAAAAAGTGCTCCTAAAACCGATCCAATCACTTTATTTAATAAATCCTTTTAAAGTATGCAATAATAACTGATTTCACTCACCTGAGTAGAGTGGATATTGCTTAGGGGATAAATTGTCCCAAAAGAACGTCGGTGCAAGAACAAACAACGAACTGGATCCGAAACCCGCCAGAGCCATGGCACAACAAAATACCGGCAATGCCACCGTATAGTCCGAAGCAATCACTGACTCCTGACCAATCCGCAGCAAGGTCACTTCTGTCTGGTTGCAGTAAGATCGATCGATAAACGGATGAGGTTGCGGGCCGTCACCACTAGTGTCCATAATAGAACACAGGACTTCGTTATTGCGCCTACTTCGCAAGCCCACCTTTCCCGGATTATAGGGACCCGAGAGCCAGTGTGGCAGGGCGAATAGGCCAAAACCCAGCCCAAGGACGATACCCAGGAGACCAATAATCCTTGGCCTATTGTGCTGACGAGCGTTGACAAAAGAGAACCAGATGGTGGAAAAGACGGATGTCACTTCGTAGCAGCAGTACATGTAGCCCACTTGCCGACTAGTGAGGTCAAACCTCCGCTCTAGGGTAGTGATTATACTACTTAAGTAGCCTGAGGAGACGAGGGCCTGAAAGAATGCCATAGCACAGAGAGAGATAAGAAGAACGACCGAATTAGCCCAAGGCTGAAGGCATGAAATCAGACAAGCCGTATCTGTGGCTGCAACTTCGTCAATGATAGTCGGAAGAGACGGGGACTTCGGAGCATTGATGTCTACCTTATCGATACTGTCGGATAATGGAGGCGGTGGAGGAGGCGAAGGAGGCGGTAGCCGAGGGGGAGTGTCCACATTGGAGAGATTGCGTTCTTTCTCATCCACAATAGTTGCGGCGGTGGAAGGAAGGAAAAGGGGTGGAGGTGGAGGAAAGTAGATGTGCATTCCCGGGTCGGAAGCATTGCGATAGTGGCCCCGAACGTGAGCAACGACCAGACGCGAGGGTTTGGTCTGGAAGGTGTGGGGAGAGGTGGCTGAAACTATGCGTCGGTGGGCTTTGCGGAAGACGGTGTTGGGATGATGGTGGTGGGGTGTGGAACGATGAGGAGGAAGAGAAGGTTCGGGATGCATGCACGCGTAGACGTAGTTGATGACACTCTTGTCCCAATCAATGAGACTAGTGTTGGAGGCGTCCTTGGCGCCACTTCCAGCACTACCAACACGTCCGTGGTTCGGATGACCATTCCAAGAGGGTGAATTCATCCTATAAAACCGGGATTGACCTATTAATACCTTTCAGAGATAGAATGCCAAAGTCAAAGGGGTATTTGCGCACCATGCTAAAATACAGAGTTCGATAAGTATTCATCATTACTGGTTTGGAGAGAAATCGCACATTTGTAATACCTTAAATAACCGAGAATAATTGATCCCAATGTTGATGCTAATCAACAATCCATTTAAAAAACTATGGTCGAAAATAATTCCCTCAAAACTTGCTCTAAGACAGTGAACTATTTAATGATCCTAACATACTCCAAAGAGCTTTTGACAATCATCAATTGTGTGCAAAAAGACAAAGGGGAATACATCTAGGAAAAAATATGCCAATTTTTATTTGCGAAGTGGTTAGTGATCAAGTCTAATAAGCACTTTAAAAAAAATAGGAAAAAAAAAACAGAAAAGGGGTAAGTTCAACCTCGATGAGAAGAGAAAAGAAAAGTGAACTCAGATGATGTTCTACTACTTTGGCCCGAAATCCGGCAATTCATTGCAACAAAGTGACTAATGACGAGCGAAATGTTGAGAGAAAAGTTGAGATGGGACCAAGAGGGCTACTGTGGGTGTTCAAGCACAGTAAAGGAGAGATTTCAAGGATGAATTTGGTCTAGAAAATTTGGAGAATGAAATCCAAAGAAGCGGATCGCCAGAAAGTTGAATGTATCATAGACTGGAAACAAACATCTTGCCAAAAATAAAATCCTTAGAAAGCTTTTGACAAAGTGACTCGTATTATTCCATAGAAGCCAAACAAACTACAAGCGATTCACAAGTGAAGTAAAAAGTGACAATAGCTACTGTTTGAAATTGATAAGTACCAAAAAGGCTGGTCTGTAATAAAAAACCAAGGACGAATAGAAATACAATTACTCTAGAACACTGAAAGAATTCCAGGAAATCGAAGAAAATATTAGAACAGCTCAAAGATAGCAACACCAAGCAGATTAACTCCACAAACTATTTAAATCAAAAGGGTTTCTATTTAGGAAGCCTTGAAAAATTACACTAAGATGAAAGGTACAAAGTCAAATCAGTAAATAAGCATGCGAAAGAAAATCAATGCAATACAAATGTGTGAATCGAATGCCATAGAAAATTCACCAGTGATAAAGAATGGCGATGATGACGTATCGATGCATGCATTCAGTGTAAACTATAAACTGCATGATTTATAATAAAAAAACCCGCCTGACTATACGGGCATGTCTACGAGTCAGAAATTATTTAGACGCCCACTGTTGTAATAACTCAAAAATGCTGCGAACCTTCAGTCCACGACAGATGTGTGTGTAGTGCAGCTTAATGATATTGACGCGATCGTTCCCCAGATGCAAAGCTTGTGCAACGAAAGCATCTCGACCACACCATCAAAGGTCTACGTTACAAGTAAAAATGGATCTGAAGTGCGCGCTCATCAGTGGTAAATGCAGGTAGGCCAAATTGCCTGTGATGTTGTTAAAAAATGCGTATTGCTAAGATCGGCTCTAAAAAAGCGTCAGGTCAAAATTAGAAAGGACAATAAATGTAATTCTGCTTTTCAGCAGCTTTTAAGGGAAGTAGAAATGCTCGCGTCGATGGAGTAAATGACATTGTCAAAACTTGCAAAAAATCATAAAAAGGCAAACAACTAGCACAAAAATAAGGCAAAGTTACGTAAATGATAAAAAAAGTAATAATTTTCATTGGCAATTTCTTAAACATCCAACGTTCAGATTTTACCTTTAGGATATCGTAGTATTTCCAAAATACCTTATTGCGGGAGCGAGTCCTTACATTTCATATGCAAGTTGCCACAGATTAACAAGTAAAGGCGCGATGCAATAAGTTTACTATTTGTTCAAATCTGAGTTTCAGTTTACCTTCGGCGTGCTTAAGCCATTAGCTTAAGCGCCAACTCTTTCTGTGCGCCTATTATACACTCTGCCCGAATAATGCGACTCTCTTATTCTAAAGGAAGACCCATGGTGTAGCACTTTGTTTGTTGGAACTACCGGTTTCGGACAAGGTCACAGTGGTGGCCATATTGCCTTAGCTGCGTGGGCTAGCCTCCGGGCCATGCCAGCGGCCTATTTCCCTCTGTCCGGTGAGTATATGTATTCTACCCTAGCATTCTGCCTTCTTTTGTCTTCGAGGGAGCCTTGGGACGCTACACATGGTACTAAGCATGCTTTGTATTTGCCTTGAATGTAACGAGTATGACGGGCTTCAATTTCTAGGAAGACACAACAACTCTACTGTGATCCCATATTAATAATAAATTGCATGCGAATTTCAAACTACACTGCACTCTTTTGCTGTTAGAACTAATCTTATAGCATTCTTTTGAGTACGTTAGCAAGCTTATGTATCTCTGTAAAACAAAACCACGGAGCCCTCATGAATAAGTCAATCGGTGATAACGGTTCACTTAGATAAATCTTCAAAACGTTACTGCCGTTCCTTTGAAAGTCCCATTTAGCCAGACTAACAGTAAACCAGCCTGTCAACGAGCTAATTGAGCTGTTTCTTACTAAAGGAGAACGCAACGCTACCTTTGTAGCGTTCCAAAGCTGCCTCGAAGGCAAAAGAGAGCAGAATGCTAGGGCAGAATATATATATTTAACGGACATGGGCAAATAGGCTGCTGGCATGGCCCAGAGGTCAACCTACGCAGCTAAGGCAATACGGTCACCTCTGTGACTTTGACCGAAACCGGTAGTTCCAACGAACAAAGTACTACAACCTCCACGCGCTATCTCCCTAAACGTATGGTCAGGCTCTTTGGCTATCGTTGTAATGCTTTACCTGTTCTGACTGCCGGTTCCGGTCACTTAGGTGGCCAAAGTGCCCTAGTCGGTTTAACTGACCTCCAAGCCATGCTAGCAGCCTTAATCCCTCCATTTGCTGAACACGAATTCTGCCCTGGCATTATGCCTTCTTTTGTTTTCAAGGAAGTCCTGGTAACTTATTGGTAATGTTAAATATCAAGGTAAAGGTTATGGTACTACGTCGTTAAAGCTCTATTGTCGTAATCCCCTGCGTCAATTCATTTAAGGCATTGCATGCATTAAAGAAAAAGAGAAAAACGTAGGCCATGATCTTTATTAGTTATAAAGCACAAGATTGTTGTTGATCAGCTTGAGGATCAGTGAACCAAGTTCCTGCGAATAATCTGACACCAGTTTTATCAATCGCAGCAGATTCGTTGAGCTCACGCAAATCACCCATCCGCACATGCGAAACATGCACAAAAAGGCATACAGAAGTGCAGCTTGTAGAGCATCAAGCAGGCGCACAAACTGACGAAGCAGTTAGTTATTACCTTAGTCCAGCATTCATTTGGGCATTGTCATCTGTGCTCCTCTTAATTACTCATCTGTGGTGACTGCTTAAGGTAGTCGAGGATTTAAAAAATCACTTATAGACCGTGTGCATGAGGATCGTGGCATCTTCAAATCCCCATACATACAAAGCAATGTGTAATGCTTAGGCTGAATATAGATATAGAGCGAAGAGAAGAAGATTGGTGCTTCTGGCACCACCCAGAGGTCAGCCCACTCGGAAGAGGCAATATAACCAGCCAAATGACCGTAACTAGAGCCAGTAGTCAAACAAGCATAGCATTACTGTAATACTTTGTTCGTTAGAACTGCCGGTTTCGGTCAAGGTCAGAGGGGTGGCCGTACTGGCCTAGTTGCGTGAGCTGGCCTCCGGGCCATGCCAGCAGCCTATTTCCCTCTGTCCGGTGAATATATGTATTCTACCCTGCCACTTTGCCTTTTTTTGCCTTAAGGGATCCTCGGGACGCTACAATTACAATAACTGTGGCACTCCAGATGGATAATACTGGAGTGGGATATATATATATATATATATATATATATATATATTCGGTAAACAGAGGGAACGGGGTTGTTGGCATTACCTGAAGGGCAGCCCAAGCGGCTAGATCAATATGGCCCCCTAAGTGACTAAAACTGGAACCAACAGACAACAAACAAAGTATTACAATGACTATGGTCAAAAGTATCTCACAGTTACATTATGGGTCGAAAAATAGGGTCATTTCCTAATTCTCCTCCAACAAGACAGCTTTGTTGCATCAATTATAAATGCAAAATGGTCTTAGAACAATAATCTACTTGCACTAGGTAACTTAAGATTCGATTGCTTAAAAGTTTGCCAATAAAATTCAGGAATCGAAACCTAACTTGCCATCTAAGCAAGTTTCTCTATGATTTAGAAACCAAATGCTTGTCTGTCTGACAAGCCTCAATCGGAATATTTTTTTATTTGAGAAGGTTAAAAAATATCGTTATAATGTCAAATTTCGTTTTTAACGCTGTGATTCGCTGCGTGATTAGTCTGCCTTTACCGTCGAAATAGCCGTTTGTTGTCTGTGAATGGCACTGTTTTACTCTTTCTCGTGTAAGTCGTTATTTTTTGTCCGGTCGCCATCGAAATTGGCTTTCCGTGGTCTGCAACTAGCTGCCCAAGCGGATTTCGAGCCTAAGAAACCACCACCGTTTGATTTCCTTAGCACGGGGTACCCACAATGGCTCATGTTCGACAAGACCAAACACCGATTCACCGAAAACACAAAGTTCATCTGCGTTGAGGGTAATATAGCTAGTGGAAAAGGATACATTGCGAAGAAGATTGCTGAGTATTTTGGAATGGATTATCGTCCGGACCCCACTGATGATACGATATTTACGCTAAAGAACTACAATCCACCGGTTGATGTCCGAATGCACAATACCATGCTGCCGAAAGGGGCTCAATACTATACTACCGAAATGTTTTGGACTGAAGAAAACCTTAAGGAAAATGGCAAGCCCATGTACTTGCAATACCAGTATTATCTAAACCGATATTGGAATTATCTTATCGGTCTTTGCACTCTATTCAACACTGGGAAGGGAGTTGTTACGGATCGCAGTCACTTTTCTGATATGGTTTTTGTTGAAGCTCTTCTAAATTGTGGATACATCTCAGAGTATGGTAATCACTTACTTTCCGGCTATCTCCATCTCAGCTCATGACTGGTTTGGCTATCTGCATGCCAACACCGCGATAAATCTGTGGAAGCCCCATCTCATTGTGTATATTAAAGCAAGCAACGACCAAATTCGGGAGGCCATCAGGAAAAAGGGAATCGTAAGTACTTGGGATCGTTGTGATTTTGTTTCTGATAGGCATGGCAAATCAATGCAAAGAACCTGAATGACGACTTCTTCTTTGAGTACAAAAAATCCCTTGAGATGTATTTGGAGAAGATGTCTCGTTACTCCGAGATTTTCGTTATTGATCGCACCAATACAGATATCTATAATGAGGATGAACTCTTTATTGTAGGTTATATTGAATTGTTTCACTAAATCCTGTTTCTTTTTAAACACTTTAAGCGCATTTGTCTCTTTCCAGATTATGGAAAAGTTGGCCGATATTGATTACGAAGGTACGCGTTTAATTCGTGATGACTACAAGTTTCTTGAATGGCGAAACGGTCTGTTCAACGAGCGATCTGCCACTGTCAACCGGTCAATGTGGGTATTACCGATTTCTCTCTTTTATTCGACTTCGCTTTCATGACTGTGCCATAATTGCTTTCCCAACGCCTCTCAGATTCTCCTCTGCAGTGATGAAATTCACGACGCAATTCAAGAAATTCCACATGCCCTTGGATATGACCGACGGCGTTTACAGTTTTGATGCCAAAGAGCTTCAATATCTCATTTATAAAAGGGTAAGTTTCGTTTCGGACGCCATTCTTGCCCCCTACTTGCACTAATTTAATACTTGTTTGGACGGTGTTTTGTGATTTGTGTCTTTTCAAAAGCATTAGGGACACTTTTAGCTCTTCTCGTTGCCGTTTTGATTGTGGTTTTGCTTTGTCCTTACCTATTACCTGTGCGATGGGCATTGACTTAAGGTCGAAGCTGGTCGGATTTTTCTGTTCTTATTGTGCGCGCCTTCAGTGGCATTGAACTATTCACCATTAGGCATTAATGTTGCACCGTTTCGGTTCCATACGCGAGCAACAGGTGCCGTTTTGAGGTTAAATCTCGTCTCAAGTGTTTCTCTTGCTCCCTAGCCGTACTTTTCTAGCGTGGGGCAACTTGGATGCATTAGTGGTTTTGTGTCTCTTCAGACACATAAGCATCGGACTCTGGTTTTTGGGTTTAAAACCGATCAGATTTATTCATTTAAATCCCATGCAAGTGTATTTGGTCTGTTATTATCTTCATTAGCATCGTCTTGATTTCCCCTCCCATCCTGCTTGCATTTCCAGTAACCGAACATCCTGTCTTCATCTAGTTAAGCCCGTACTCGAGTTGATGTATCACTTCAGTTTGATGGCATAGATGAATTATGGTGATCCGGACCTCGAGATGTAATTTTTACCATAAGGAGAAGTCCGCCCATACTTCTAGCTCCTCTCTCAGTGCTCCGCATAAGCTAACTCTAATAACTTATAAAAACTAATGGAGTTTAATTTCAAATTTTTGCGTGTCATTGGCTTTCATTTCAGTAGTTTGCAGTAAATGTGGCATTACGGCCTCACTGAATTCACTTTTTTCCGTCTGCAATAATCTCCCCAAATTTTTTGCATTCCCCGCATTTACTTTTGTGCAAAAAAACTGTCTCCATCTCCTCCTTCTGCCTTTTCGTCCCATGCTGGTGAGCACGATTTAAGAAGTTGGCTCATTTCTTTGCACACGGCTCAGAAAAATGTCTCATTTTGATTGCATTTAGATTGTAATAATGGTCTATCAGTGCGTCTTTAATGACTGGCATTGTTTGACTTAGTGACTGCTACTTTTAAATCAGTTTGTAATTATCCACATTCATTCGAACATGTCCTCGAGGAGTGAAACCACCGGGACCGGTCGAGGATGCGTAGCCCATACAGCGATGGTGTGGATCTAAAACCCTCCTACCGATGTGATCCTCCTCCTTATGGCAGCCTTTTCCTAGACTCTTAAGTAAAGTATAATCCTTTGTGCATTGGAAATTTCCAAGATTAAAATCACCATTCCAGGCAGAATGCTTGTCTCAAAATAGCTGATTCATAAACAAAATAAGTTTGGCATCCACGTCCTAGGAATTTCGAGATGGAATTCAAACGGGTCTGGATATGCGGTCTAAACAATGATCCAAGCCTGTAGAGATCTGCCAGTGACATTTAAATTATTGAGAATTTGCTTTTCTCATTTGAGCAGCAATGAGGTGATGTGCATTTCTTGCCTTTGAAGGATCCTAGATTGAAGTACCGGGCGGGCTATGATCCCTCAAAAGACAGTATAACTCGAATCCTCTTTGATCCCTGGCTGGAGAAGCGAAACTTTCGCAAAGACTGGCCCGCCTACTTCCTCACGTTCTACTAGTCCCCCTCGTCCCTGAATCAACTAGGCTTCTGTAGAAAATCTCAATATCATCCTTTTTACAGCGTCTTTTTGTGCCTCCTTACGTGTCTCTTGAAGGGACCGAACTCGCAAATTATACCCTTAAAACCTATCCCGAAGTGAGGACCTCAGTACTAGGCGAATCTGCAATGGTAAGGTCCCGAGTAATTTCTTTCGTCAAAAAGTTGGCTTATTGCATAGACTTGTTTCTCGTGTCATTTACTTGCTGAACAGGATGGCAAAAGCCTAGATGTGTGGAAATGGCGCCATCAAATTGCCTATTTAGCCCTGTAAGGCAAAACGGGTTCAGTGGGGGAAGAAAATTAGGATGCTAGGGTAATTGCTTCTCAATGTAGGTGTTCACATGATTTGCCGAGGCAAGGCGCACCACAGTCAAAGCTTGCTTGATCAATTTCCCACCAAATTATCTTTTATGATTTACACCGCTATTCCGTTGTATTACATTGGGATAAAGGTTGCCACCGCCTCCTTTTCAGAAAGTGTGAGTTGATCATTCAACCCAGCGTTAAAGTTACAACCAGTAGATAAGGCTGAGAGTTCGATACGAAATAGTGGAAGGGCTTGGCTCCTGTCTGCTCCAAACTTCCTGAAGGATTCCTGCCTTAGTGTTCAACTACCGAAAACGAGCAGTCCGGCAATAACCAGCTTTATCTGTTCTCGGGGACCTGGTTGCCATTGAAGCATCTAAATTGTAAGAAATTAATGAATTCCGCCTCCTGTGGTCGATACACGAACAATAACAGAAGACCTTCGACGGGTCTTAGTTGCGAGCCCTCGACTTCGAAGATTACTCGACTTGGCTAAACGGTTAATAGCATTGCAATCGGGATTAAAGAAAGGCACTGGAGCTTCACTCTCTGATCCACACGGAGAACCATTGAAACACTTATTTCGCCTTACGCTCGACATTGCTCCCTCTTGCAGTCATTACAGACATTCTGACGCCATCTACCTGAGCCAACCTGACAACCACTGAGAGGCTTACACCACACACCTTCAAATCCCAGTTGCAAGTGATACACATATCATCAACGTGCATTTCGCGCATTGTCACCATCAGCACAAAATTTGTCTCATCCTCTCAAAGTAGACGCATTCGAAGCCAGCGAGAGTGGGGGACTTCGGGGCGAGTGAGGAAACTCGACGGAGAAATGGGGAAATAAGAGGGTAAGAAGGGTAACAGGTGGACGCACTTGTGGTTGCTTTTGGCTGGCGGTGGAGGTGGTAGAAGATTTTCCATGACACAAAAAAGTGACCGCCGAATCGCAGACACGCACATACAAGCAGATAAACAACCAAACACAAAGACGCCAGGTGGGATGGGTGGGCTAAGGGATTGGGGAGACGGATTGGAGTGGTAAGTACTTTTCATTGCTAATTGTCACCGTGTTCGCGGAGTCTACTTGAATCGTGATCGTTGACGCCGGTTACGAGAACGACCCAGGCAGGAGCAGCAGCTGAGGCAAGGGACGAAGAAAAGGAGTGAGACTTGATTACACTAAAAAAATTCATCAATCAATACGACTCAAAATAAAGGCCCAGTCACAAAAAAAAGCCTCTGGTTCATCACCGAGGCTTAACCGACACACCGGCTGGTCGCGTCAAAATCAAATCAAACTCACCCACAAGCCTGTGACCCAGAAGAGGTATCACCCGTACCTGGTGTAGCTGCCTTGTTGGCCACGGTGGCGAGGTTCACGGGGGTGGATTGTGGGTTGCCACCGCCAACCGCAGGGGGATGGGAGTATCCAATGTTGGCGGGGTTGGCGGCAGATGGGGAGGTAGGTGGTTGACCGTGTGGCACCTCGGAGAGCGGCATGTCACTGGGCCGCATGGATTCGCCTCCCAACAACTGCTACAGGGAACCGTGAATCGTTATTGATATTACTTATCACACAAGTGCATGTTCCTGAATGTAGTCACAGATTTGACTGTACAGGTCTAATCAGCCTCCCACAAATGAGTCTCCAGGGTGGTAGCACAGGTCACTGCTTCGAATCATCCAATCGTTCTGTACAAGTCAATGATAAAGTCGATCGAACAAATGGCACTTAGACTTCGATTACTGCCTAACACGCCGAAATACCAAAGAGGAGTCAGCTCTATTTCCATCACGTGGATGATTTCAATCCACCCATATGAGCACGCGAAAAGCCGACAAGGGCGTCCAATTCAGGACGCCTTTGAATTCAATTCATGGCGATGACATGGGGCTCAAACCCCCTCCCCTCTCTCCTTCACTAAGACGGAGGTGGTCCTCAACCCACACACAATTTACTGGTGGAACTTTAGACCCTGGATGTCTGGGTGATAGACACATGATCTGTCCGGTACCGAGAGTACACAAAATACAGATCTTTCAACAACAGGAAGGACTAGCACAATCATTCACGAGCATTTACACTGTCAAAAAGTCAACAAACGCCCGATTCCAAGACATCGATGGTTCAGCAGTGGCGACTAGTCTTGTGCTGGAAATGCTTTACGAGATTAAGGTAAATGCTGGAGAGTATCAATTTATCGGAATCGCCTTCGGAAACAGCTCATACTAATCACCTTATAACTATAAACCCTACTGAGGGCTTAGAAGTAAGGAGCGCCTTTTTATTGCATCTCACCTGTTCATCACCATTGGCATGTAACTTTCGCTGCTCACTGGGTCGCCGACCTGTGTGGGCAGTGTCACCTCCCACCGCCGGCGTTGCTGCACCCGACCAATAGGCGGAGGAGTTGGGAGGGGGATGGGGACCGGGGTGGCTGGAATGACCCGCATTGACGGCGTTTGAGCTGATAGGATCTGTCGTAGGTGCTTGCGCTGCCGGAGTAGTGTTGGCGACCAGGTTATTCTGATGGCCCGACGAGCTGCCCTTCAACAGACAGTTTTAAAACAATAATTAAAATGAACTTTTAAGCATGGACATACCAGAAACTTTTTAATTCTTGGGAGTTACGAAAGGAGAGATGTTAAGATATTATAAAAGCATCATCGAAATGACCATTCAGAAAGCAGAGACGTACTCGGGGAGCACCTGGAAGTGGACGATAGCACCAATCAAACTCCCAATCGCACTCCCATCGCTGACGCTTCATGAGATCAGTGAAAATCCACCGCAAGTATTCGTAGTTGGGCACTTCAAAGAAGTCCAGACTTCGCACGTAGCGCAGGTACGTGGCCATCTCTAATAGAGATAAAAATAAGAACCCAGCTAGGTGATGGGTTAGGTGGAAGGCTACCCGCCAAATATGGACTGCTCCACCCCATGGGTTGCTTTTGTTAAGCACTGCGGGATCACGACAATCGAGCCCAGGCGATTGGTGTCTTAAAAGGAATCTACCAAGTGGTTCAAAGTTTTCACACAAGTAAAGCATCCCCTATGGAATGCAAAATCCATGTTTAATTAAGCGTGTTGAACCGAATAATTAGGGCTAAACGCGAGTCCAGTACGCAAAACAGTCTGAAAGTTACCAAAATGCCTTGTCTTACCATTGTCATCACCGCTTTTCGCCAATACACATTCTCGGTGCCTCGTAGTGCAGCACAATTTCACTGAAAGGTCACTTGTCAAGTACAATGATCGAAAAGGACAATTTAGTCAATGCTGGGTTGGTTTTACAGTCGATGGGAACTTTTAATTCACCATCTATCGAAGCGGAGGAGGCAAACCTTCCACATCGTTTTCACTGTCTTAGAGCAGGTGATTGAAAACATAACCACAGAGTAGGCTCAATTTATTCGTCGAGAGGTCACCCTTTTCCTACGCTCGAAAAGAATGACCCAGTTAGTGCTGTTCCAGACAGACGGAATTAAAAGGAGTAAGGACTGCTCTAGAACAAATCGAAAAAGCAGTAGGATCGGGGGAAAAAAATTTCAGAAAGGAAATTGGACTTAAGAGGATCCTCGAAGCCAGAAGAAATGGGGATAAGAATTACGCTTAGAAAACAGCTTCACACCTATTAAGGTGGAGTGCAAAAAAAGCCTTTCCCAATCACCGGATCCCGTGGAAACGGGGTGAGGGCAGCCCTCAATCCCAGCATTGTTTTTCCATTGGGTAAAAAAAACAGGGTGACCAAAATTACTGCGCAAGAGAGAGACAGGAAATGGGAATTCACTCTGGGTAAGCAAAACCAAGTACCCGAGTTGAGAGTTGTCTAATTGACACAAGAAATACTCCTTCTTTAAGACGCACTTATAGAAGAGGAGGAGGAGGAGGAGGAGGAGGAGGAGGACGTAAACATTGCATCAGCGTTAAAACTGCGCGAAACAGTGCCGACTGAAAGACGCAAATTCGTGTCTTCGAAAAGAAGAAACGGTTCCCTCAAAAGTAACCGTAGAACGAGACCGAATCCACCGCGAATCGAACTCAGCACCAATTCCGAATTCAACGGAGGGAGAGGGATCAGACCTGAATTAGAATAATCAACAACAGACAAAGCCCTGAAACTGGTCTCAAAGGAGGGCGGGAGGGAAGGTCATCCCAATATTAGAGGCCCTTTGAGTGCCATCAGACCTCTTCGTTTCGGCGAGGGGTTGGAGAAAGCCAGTTGAGGCTTTGCTCCCACAATAATGCAGATTACGAGACGACGGAGTCAGGACGGGCATAAATTAAGCCTGATTGATATCGAGAGCAATGAGATTGGCAGATTTGTTGGTAGAACCGGTTGGACAGGCTTGATGAAAGCAAGTAACCTTAGAAACCAACTAGCGCGAGGGCATCGAAGATGGATGAGATGAAAAATGGAATCAGGAGTTGCTACGGCAGAAAAAAAGGGTACCACTCACTTTTTTTCTAAAATATAAACTTGATGAAGTCAAGACGTCCAAAAATGCGCTCTCAAGGGTGGATAAAGGGTATGAAAGTGAATTGAAACAGCAAATAAAAAGGCACAAGGTAATGCAGGTAACGCTAAGAGGTGTTGGGTATCAAATGACCTCAAATGCTAAAAAAAACTTGTATTTTTAGAACAAAAATGATGTAGATGGAGGTTAGGACAGAGAACAGCCCCAGATAACAGTCGAATACGCTAGATTGGGTAGTGCACCAATACAAATTTGGCCAAAATAAACCCTTAAAGGCTAACAAGCAGTGCTCTCCCGATTACTCAATTCAAAGCCCAATTGTGCATTTGTGTTGACGAAATAAAGAGGAGACTAACAGGAAGGAAAGGACCGACTTAGGCACACGTGCAGTTTAGCGTCCCTTCAAAATAGTAAGCATTTTTAGACCAAGAAACGTAGACAAGTGAAGTACAGAGCTTCTGTACTGAAGAAAAGTGTCAATTTAGCTAACGCCGAGGAGCAAAGCGCCCCACGGGTCGACACGGTCGACCCGAAAGACTTTTAAGCCGTGTAAAATAAGGACTTGAACATTTAGAAACAGAACCAAAAGTGGGGCCTGGATTAGAGTGATGTGAGACGTTAGAGAACGGAGCTTCAACACTAAAAATGCAAAGAATTGAAGGCAAATAAAACATCAGAAAATTAGCATTAATTAAGATGGGTGCTCCTAGCGCCTTAAGGTGAGATCAAAGCACAACAAAACAACATCGAGAAGAAGCACATCAGAAGCAAGCCTGGATCAGTTGGAACCTCTCAAATTCAGCCACCATTTATGCGCCGCAAATGACCGAGAGTGGTCTACGACAGAGGAACGAATTGCAGACGAAGGGTACTTTGACCGGGACCACCCAATAGAAGCATAGATTCGGACAGAAAAGTAGCGAAAAGTCATTCATTTGAACCAAACCGATGGCCGAAGTAGGGTCTTGGACAGGGACTTTGGCCACATGGCCAAAGACAGCACTCGCTCTCCCGGCTAATTGGATTGGGGAAGTGGATCATGATTGTGGAGAGGTGAATAGCAAAAGGGTGTAATGTGCCCAAAAGCACCAGTCGAAGTGGAATACAAAACCAAAGGACAAGGAATGAGTAAATTAATGATTCTGTAGCATTCCGATAATGACCGCATCGAATGGTCGTAGAATCAGCAAGTAAAAGATTAAATCTCTTTATTAAGAGACCAGTGGTGGGGTGGAAACCAGCACCCGCCAGTCCGACTTTAACCCATAAAGATGCGTGAAAACCACTCTAGTGCCATTAATTAAAGATTAATGAAAATGGAGTAGTTGTAAGTAACCGTAAACAAGTGTGGTGCGTTGATTGTTTGTCTAAATCTCGGGACTTGGTAAAGGTTCACTTTGTGTCTTGGCCAGCTGCCTCAACCGCTTCTATTTGTTTTTCTTTCGTCTCCATGGCAGTCTCGGGGCGCTGCACGACCTCAAGTGAATTGGGAGAGAGAAAAGAGACCAAACTCAAAGTTCAAGCGGTTGAAAAACCAAGCCAGACAACTCTAGCCGGAACCTCGGTTCGAAGAGAAGATCGTTTTACTGGTGCCACAAAAACACGTCCCGAAGTTTTTTAAACGTGGGCCTGAATACTTTTGAAAAAAAAAGTTGACAGTAAGAATGTGAAAAACACACTTAAGCAGTCGAAATAAACACTTCGAGTTGGATAAAATTTAGCCATTAAAAAATCCCTTTCCCCCCCCCCTCCCCCCAGGTAAATGAGTAGACTCGGATGGAGACAACTTAAAAACAGCCTCAAAATAACAAATTAGCCAAGTCAGAAAGCAGAGAGACAGACAACCGAGAGTGTGCCTTAAAAATTAGCTCAGAAAGTTAAAACCTCGATTTTAAGCAAAACTCTTCTTAAAGCCACCATTAATTTGGATAAACCTTAACAAGGGGTTACGTTTGCAGGGAATACAGGAGCCCCTAAAATTAGGTTAAAAGTAATCCAGCGGTAGATTAACGGCTGATCAGAAGTGGACTTTTAGCATGAGCAATAAATTAAACCCCAAATGGCTCGAAAACACCGCAACTGGGAGGAAACGAAAACCTACAGAAAAAAAAAGAGATGGAAACTGGGAGACAGACAAACCTGGATAGCCCTGACAGAGGACTTCAATAGGCGTGGCACACTTTGTGTCGCCGATCTTCTGATACCGCTCGCGAAGATTGTCCGCCTTGAGGCCCTGCCAGGGCAGGCAACCACGGAGGAAGTAGAGGAACATGTGACCCAAAGCCTCTAGGTCGTCACGACGCGATTGCTCTGCGAGGGTAATTTAAGAGAGAGAAATGAGGCGAAAGTAACTAGAAGAGAGGTCCAGTATACTCGTCCACACATCCGTCCGCCCATTCATTCATATGCCCGAAATTCTCTCATTTGTCTACTCATCTACCCATTTCAGTTGGCGATACAAAGTGTGCTGACTCCCCTCCTCCCAACATCAAGCGTTCGTACATCCCACATCCATAGCCACACACTCTAGATCTGTCCCCTAGCCATTGATCCACTAACACAAGAATTCATTCGTTCGCTAAGCTGCAAATTAGCCCATGGAATAAACATCCCCCTATTTTTTCGCCCTTTCCAGCCAGACAATTCCACTGACCAGCCGATACGTCTCTTACTCATCCCAAACCATCCATATACGCATTACGATGTTTTTGCCTTGTCTACCTCTCGCTCAGATCCACACGTTTGTTTATGCATCCATTCATTCATTTACAGACAACCTCAGCAGACCCCTCTATTTCACCCATCTGCTCCAGAACTTTCCAACCATCAACATACTAGAACACTCATTTAACGCTCCACTCGACTAGCCATCAAATTACCCTGGCTTCAGCTACCTGGCATGAATGTATCCATCTCCGGGGCACACTAAACGCCGTCCAACCTTCAATTCTGAACATGAGCAATTTCATCAAAACCCACGCCAGATGCATTACTGCTGCAGCCGGTTGAAAGACAATTTCAGCATTGCGTCTTTAGGGTTAGCAGAACTGCAACGGAAACCGCAAATTCTAATCTACTCTCGAAAATCATGAGATAGATGAGTGATAAATCATGTGAAGCTAACTTTGGCAACTACACACACACACCTAAACAGGTTCGCGCCCGGCGATGTGCGATAGAGCTGGCTGAGGTGACAGAAGTGGGACAACAAAGGAGAACTTGGCCCCAAGCCGTCAATGAATCTCCCTATGCATTAGGCTTTTGTCAGGGAGATGATCGTGAACAACAATCAAACGTTGAACACACCCTGCAAGATTAAAGGTGGAAAACACCTCAGACATGAACTTCCAGACAAAGTAAGTTATTCGAAATGGTGGAATCAGGCGGAATTACCTTTAAAAATGACTAAATGAAAACGAGGTCCTTTTAAATCCCTTTAACGCCCCATTTTCACCAGAAAAAGATGAAAAGGGAAGGCAATTAGCCACGTCTGGGGGATGTTATACAGCCATTCCTGTCAGACAAATCGGCCGACTTTACGATTCAGTTTTGCAATGGCGAGGCTTGCCGCTCCCAAAGCGAATATCATTCTGAGAGTGGCAAATGAAGTAAACTGCTATAGAAGGACAGAAACGCGTCTCGTTGCCTGCCAAACGCTGAGTAAGCAGCTGAGGCAAAATTAGACCCCATTGGATGCTATCGACACGAAAAATCGCACTCTGTCCCACAAACAACAGGTTGGCCAGGATTTGGGGAGCAAAAAGGCAGAAAGACTGAGCTAGAGCGCTTGGCATCTGCACAACTTATCGACCAATTAACACTTTCAGTGGGACAAATAGAACAATAATTCAATCCCCAATCGCCAGCAGGCGCCCATACCGCAGGAAGAACGAGCTTCTGCAGACGAGAAAACGAGGCAATTTTAAATTTTGCAGACCTCTGTAAAAGTGGTCACTACAGTAACGGTGTTACATGAAGTTAGGAGATTGGAGCAGTCTATTTCAGATGCCGTTCGGCAATGCGGTAGAGTGAGGCCGTGCATAAAAAGAATAAAATGACGATGAAGTACCGTGTGAACGAGATGGCGAGCACTTTAAACGCAGGGAATGCGATGGGAACGCTGGGTGGGTAGAGGCAAAGCCTACCATTACATTGCGCAAAAGACATCTTTTTGTTGCAACGATGGATCCCATTTATTAGCAGCACCATTATCGAAGTAAAGTGAGCTAGTCTTGCCCGCTCCAGCTGTAATGAAAACTCGTTCGGGTATAATTCAAACTCTGGAGATCGTGTCGAAACCGCAGTCTTTGCACCCCGAATTCCATTTCCTTTTAGTAACCTCAAAGGCCCCAGAACAACTTAAGCGACTCATTTGGGGCATTTAAAAAACACCTCAAATGAATGATTAATCAACTCAGAGGGCATCTTGCATAAACATCTCAGTGTGAACCACCTAATGCGGCCATAACAGCAAACCGTCAATCAAACATAAATGAGAGAGCATCAAATTGACAAATGGAAGAAAGAACAAACCTTTGCCGAGATGCGTATTGATACTCATATAGCGCGCGGTGCCAGTAAGACTCTTGTGGTCCTTGAAGGGGATGTGCTTTCCCGTATCCTGATCAATGTACTCCTTGGCAAGCCCAAAATCGATCATGTAGATGATGCGGTGGCGGTCGTAGGATTGGCGTCCAATAAGAAAGTTCTCTGGTTTCACATCCCTGTATATTAGGTGGTGCGAGTGGACGTATTCGATTCTCTGCAGCTGCATAAAATCACCGAAAACACACGAATAATTTATCACAGATAAAGCAAGCTCACTCTTCCTTAAAGGGGATAACTCGAGTAGAAAGAGAAACAAGACTCGGAGTTGCACAATGACATGTGGCTTCATCCACCTATCACTCACTAGAGCATCTGTCCAAAAACTGCCCGCTAATTTGTTTCAGACCCACCCTTTCATTCATTCATCTAGGAGCCTTTCACGACCCACACGTCCACTACCGATGCAACAATCCGCCCAACGTCCATGCAACAAGAGGAACCATATCCACCCGTCCATGATTGCTACATCCACCTGACTCAAAATCACTAAGTTTGCACTGAGAATTGCCATTAATTTGTCAGCTCAATTCTAGGCTCATAATACAGCTACTTCAAGACTTGTAAACCTCTATAGTGGTTTAGATAAGAGAACTCGGAAGCTACACTAGTGGAATACACATTGATAAAGTTTCAAAGAAGGAACCACTTCTAAGTGGGTCAAACGGCTACTATAGAGGATTGTAGCGGATAGCTGATTCCAAGGTGGCTCAAAACAGGGAAACTACAGCACCTAAGTTCTGCTTCGTAAAGAGGAATGTAGCAAGAATTACTCGCTCATAAAAGGAACATATACTACCAGGCTGGGAACCCAAAGGCAGCATCGTCTATGTTCTTTGTCTTGGTTACCCGCAGACTTGCATGCTCTATAACCTCGTTTACCCTAGCCATGCTTCAAAAAAGATTGCGTTTAGCGCTTCAGAGACAAATGAGGAATGCACAACAAGAATGGCCCAGGAAAACGAATGAGATTACCTAAGTAGAATACAGAACTATTCAAGCCTCATCGCGAATCTATTTGGTGATCAGCAGACCAAAAAAACTGGACTAAGTGAGT
This sequence comes from Taenia hydatigena, assembly GCA_036345935.2. Lineage (NCBI taxonomy): Eukaryota > Metazoa > Platyhelminthes > Cestoda > Cyclophyllidea > Taeniidae > Taenia > Taenia hydatigena. Next base: position 19,886,133 of record JADWOT020000002.1, on the reverse strand, counting down.
TCATGTCGTTAATGAAAAAAGTCTGGCTAGCATTGCCTTCGTGTAAGAAGGGAGCGACTGACACCATCACAACACAGCCAAGATAGGATAGGGGAGTAGCATTCACGATGCTGCGAAGGGGATGAGAGAAAAGAAATCGGAAATAATGTCTACTTAACGGGATGGGTAACTTTTTCACCCTACGATCATCAATTGGTGCATAGAATATCTTCACTGCTAAAAACAGTTGGTCCTACACAATGCCTTTAAAATGAACCCCAATGAGATCTTAAAGATGTATCTCCATCGTGGAGCTCAGAATTCTTTCCACTGCAATGAGGCTCATGCCTGTTTCACAAAAGATTGGTCACAGGGAGGGTCAAGGAACGCGGAAAGTTGAGCAAATTATGCAGCAAAACTGCATCTACTCTTGAGCACTGACTCGTGATTTTTCCTTTACGAGGGCAGCGTGGAGTTCCGCCACTCGCCTATAGGGTATTCTACACACTTCAGAAGTTCCTGGAGCGTTATATCAGTGGAATAGTAATAATATGTTGTGGGATGGATAACCGTAGGGGGCTAACAAAAGAAAAGTCATCGAAACCGAGTCAACTTCGGGGGAGTAACTTAATGGCCAATGAAGAGATGAGACAAGCATTGGATGCGTTTAAATCGGCCATAGGAGGGGCTTTGAATGCTTGCACAAATAACTGATTCCAAGGTCATCAAATGAAGCATCCAATCGCTTTCAAACAAGTAAAATAAATCAACTTACTAATTGAAGGGCGATCATAATGACCGTTTTGAGAGAAAACTGGCGATTACAAATTTCGAATAGATCTTCCAGAGAGGGGCCGAGGAGTTCCATTACGAGGGCATTATGTCGTCCCACCGGGCCGAAGTAGTAGACCATGGGAAAACCGACTACGGGGATTGGGAAAGTGGGGTCACGTAAGAAATGCGCAACTATTACCACATGGCATCATTAGTGGTAATGGCAATTATTTATGAAAAATATTACTTCGCCGAATCTCGGTGCGACGCCAATGGGACATTAATAGTACAGCTCAGCGAAGCTAGTAAAGGCCAAAATTTCACACAGACAAGCCTAGAGGTTTAGTTAAATGGAACTGAAGGGGTGATCGTATTCATCTTTGGAGAGGCGAATAGGATGATGATTTTGTTTATTTATAGTGAACAGATACCCCCATAACGATCAAAGATGGTTTTGCGGCATTAGTGGTTGGTTATCACTTTGTTTGTTTGTATCCTGGCAGAACTGATCTACCACAAAGGAACTGTTTCACGATGTGATGGAGAGAGGAAAAACGGTGCTACAAAGTTGATCGTTTCAATGGAGGTAAATGCGCCAGCAGGCTAAGAGAGATTCATCCGAATTGATCCCTGAAAGAGAACTTTTGAAGAGCACAAGGCATTAAAAATGAGCGGAAATCGGCAATAAAATTGGCGGAAACCGAGTCACAACGCGATGAAAAGTCTAAAGGGGGTTAATAAATGGCCAAGTACTAATTCCATGCGATTAAACAATTCTCAGGACTACGTATTAAAAGGTTTGAAGAATTATAAAATTTAAATAGAGTCGGAGGAAAGCTAGCTGTTTGTGTTGTACGAAAACAAAGGATTTTACCTACAAAATTGATATCCTGCGATTTTATATGAGTTTGGAATCTTCGTAGACCTAGAGAATCAGCTAAAATTGTCATCAAAAGCACCAGTCAACGGAGCCTTACACTGAAAAATCAGTAGATGCATTTAAAAGGAAAAAAAGTTGCGGTGACGACTGAATTTGGCCGCAATAAGGTGCTAGACTAGGACAAAAAAGGCGAGCAAAATACACTTGTAGACAAAACGCCATTACCCAATGTGGTCAATTGACTTTGTAAACAAAAATGAATTAAATGAGTAAACTTTGGACGCTCGCAAGAGGAAGTCAATTAAGCAAACCCCAAGACACGTTGGAGAATCAAGCAACCAGGTACCGAATCGGTGACGATTTCAATGTTGTCGAAATCTGAGGGTTTGTCTTCGTCGTGATTAAAGTGATAGACACTGAGTCATGATTTTGAACGAAATAAAGCCAATTCAGAGAAAATTTTCGCCCCTTTTAACTTCAGAAGACAAACCTATAATCAAACTTGATTCTCGATAAATGATTTTGGTAAACGCATCAAGAATCAAGAACATCACAGACAATCAAAAGTCGACAAACGATAACACAACACCAAAGAGCTTCATCCATCAAAAAATCAGCGCGTAAGAGATGCACCCACGAAACAGAAATGGCGTCTCGATTTCATGCGCAATTCATTTAGCATAATCATGCGCAAAACAAAGCGGCGTTTAATCACGACATTAGAAAAACAACGTACACCAATCTGAGACAAGAGGTTGTAGTCAGTTTCATCGCTAATGAACGCACACTGACTTAATGAATAGCAGAAATCAGCCCCTGAAATTTCCGACAATGGTATCTGAGTTATGCATTTACTCAGCAATCGTCAGTTAATAGGCAAACACTTTAGCGACAGAATAAACAAAACCCAATACCCCCAAAAGTTGTTTAGTGTTACTGATAACAAATCAACACATAGAGACCAGCCCAAAGTCAACCAATGAAAATACGATCATTTGAGCAGCACCGATTAATAAAGAGATGAAGGAGTAAAAGACTTTTTCAGCGCCCACTTCATACGGTTAACCAGCCGGTAGCGCAAAGATATGATGAACCTATGTAATTGGCTTGATTAAAAGGATAAAATAGATTTCACTAACAATGACGGCGTCATCAGCGTTTCCCTCTTTACAATTTAAAGATTATGGAGGTAACATGAAGTCAGCCGGATAGTAAAAAGAAGTGTTATGGCCCCCAAATCTGAGCGATGAAAATTCTAAACACATGGCTCTTTGCATCATTTAAGATTATGCCTCTAACAGGGAATAATCAAGTAGCACTCCAAGCCGTTCACCAAATTGCTCACGCTACTTGTGGCTATGTGGCTGATTAAAGTCTGAATCCGTGATGGCATAGATTAGTGCAGTCACAAAATGTAAATTAATGGTGAAATTTGATTCGTTTCATTCGGCACCAACAAAACAACAGAAACGGTAGCGACTACCAATCAAAATCTAAGGTCTACTGCTCGACCAACCAATGAAAAAAGCCAATGGCCAAAAGAGAAACGCGAGCCAATGGCAGCCTTCCAAGCAAAAAAACGCGTACACTGTCAGCAAGATGACCTTCTTAGGATTCAATCAAGTGAATGACGCACTGACGATGAACAGCGGAGGAATGCCTGGGTAAAATTATTCTATTGATGCCTTACAGCTGTGAATAACGCGGTAATAAACAACCTCCTGTTACAGGACTGGCCTCTACACGAAGCCAGTACCCAATCAGCTAGTTGGGAAATGAACGTCTTCGGGTCTCCTAAAGGGAGCATTACCAGCCAAAAGCAAACCCTCAAGCAATGACAATGCAGCCAGCGAATTGCATCTTTTCAGATGTTCGTGTAGGTCAAGTTGTCAACCAGCTAGTTAGCTGATAGTTAGGTAACCAGAGGACACCTAGTAATAAATAGTCCATCAATTCATTAGGTCAAGTGGCGATATCTGCATCGCCATTGGAAAATTGAATTGCGCAAAGCTAAAGTCAGCGGTTAACCTGTAAGCAAAAGAGTTTATTTAAATTCCCAACTAGGGTTTTGTAAATTGTTGCTTCTCATCATAATTTTGACTATAATCGGAGCAATCTACGGGGAGATTGACCGAATAAAACGTATTTTTTTCACACCATAGCAACAGCTAAAGAAAATCAAACGTTTAATTGGTTTTATAAAAAAAAACAGTAATGTAACCAAGGGAAATCCAGAGATTGCGGCGCCATCAACCAACAAAAGTACAACCCATTGACGAGCGGCACTGGCCAATAGCCTTCCGGCAAGCGAAACGCCACGCATTCACACATGAACAGAGAAATGCGACTTCTTGGCGTTTGCGTCACTCCGTTCAGGTCGTCAGCCTAGCAAGCGTAAGCGGCCGAGTACGTAAGTGTCGCGACGGCAGCGGGCAAACAACGCGAGCGCACGCCTACACACACGCTGAGCTAGGCGACCAAGGCCTCTCTCTGCGCATGAGCATGGGTGTGCGCGGCTTATTCACGCGCACCGACGTCACCCCGCCGGGTAAGTCAGGAGACAAATGGGCGACTAGCGAACCCATCTGCATGTTGACTTCCTTTCGTGCTAGCTAGTATCCCCGCCGCTCTGGCTATTCCGCTCCATCCCGACTGCACAAATGGGCCAACCATGATATTAAACATAGGGCCGAAAAAGGCGATAGACATACGCGGATTTTTCTCAATCTAAGCGGCAATTGCAGTGGACATGGTTTCAGTCATTGATAATCTTTCCGATTTTCATGTGTGTCCCTTTTAGGTACAGTGGTATTACTCCATGGGCAGACCAGAAGAGAGCCACTGGCGACTGGCGGTTTACGTGCTTGACTGGTTTGCCTGCCCTGTGAGGCCAGTAATGAAAACGTTCAACTATGACAACTATAAAATGTCCCACGACTTAATTCGCGGCAGTAAAAAGACCTAAACTGACCAATTTTGCAAAATCCCGGTTCTGTAGCACTGTAGCCTCCCACCGGTATGTCAGAAGGCGAGCCAAGGGCGCAAACAGCGGGCTCGCTTACAAACTTCTTTCCTTCCCCGCCGGCTAACTAATTGTGCTTGACTAACACCTCTTCCTAAGGCCATGGAAGGGAGTGGGAACATAAAGGAACAAAACTTGTGAGTGCGCCAATAACATTAAAGATCTTCAAATTAGATTTCCCTCAAATCAATTCGCATCTGTACAGACAATTTCGACTTCCGATTGGGTCCGTGGCTATCACTGTTGGTGTCGAATCTAATCCCTCCAAGGTGGTTCCCACGTGAATCCATCGGCGACCCTTGTAAGCTTCGGTTCAAAGTTCGGAAGAAATATCACCATGCACCTCCAAGCACAACCCACTGAAGTATCCAAATCCGGCGCTTCAATCTGAACATCCCGTTTATGACATTTGCTGCTACCACGATTCCTTTCTTTTTTTTTCTAACTGTCCCATTTGGAGCATTATTCAGTGCAAGCCACTTCGTAATTCGTGTCCAACACCAACCGAGGGTTCGGAGTAAATGAACAAACAGATGGGGCTTTTGGTGAGGTGAATATACAGCTAGCGCGGAGATAGGTGCAAGAAGCGCCTTTCAAGCAGACACTTAGCCCAGTCCTGTGGCATTGGGTGGGATCAGCTGAGGTCAAGCCGGTGATGAATTGAAAGCGGGTGTAACTAGTGGCAGCAAATCCACTAGATCAAAGGCGAATTGGGCGTAGCAGTCTTCGATCACTTAAACTACTTGAATTGCTGATTGAGTTCAATTGTCACATACATTGAACATGAACAAGCGTCAGATAGGAAATAAATCACCCACTCGAAATACACCTGTTTGCCGCTCTTTGACATTATCACGATAAAAAGAGAACCTTACATGTCTCTCACCATGCTGTTTTGGAGTAGTCAGAAGAAGTATCAAAAAATGGTTCGCAAATCGAAAATGAACTAGAAACTTCTGACCCGTCGGCAGACCAATCAGTCAAACGAGTTGATGGCAGGGGTCAAAAATATCGTCCAACTTCGTTTCACCTGTAACACCTCTGCTAAATTGCACGACAAATTTATCATCCAAACATACACAGCGTTCACTTTCTAATGAGCAGCTACCATCTAAATAGGAGACGTAAATCAACACTGAATACGACAGTTGACAATAGACACGAAACCCTGCTTCGTAGCGGGACGCATTCTCTTTCTGTTTCGGCATTCGTTTGACCGCCAACAAGGAGCACCTAACCGACGCTGCAATGCTAATGATGCATTACCGTGGTGTTGGAAATGCAAGCTTAGTGACTTGGCGGCAAGAACAAAAATCAGATTTACCGGACAATTACCATACCTGAGAGGCATTGATGGGATAACGCAGCAGAAACAATCGTCATTCAAGCTAGCTCCTCTTCAGAATGCATTGCTACTGGTGTTAGTCGTCTACCCAAAGGGCATGGGTCAACTCAGTTGACTAGAGCGGTGGAAATGCCTCACAACATTAACCGTTAAATTTAGGGGAATTTAATGAGGTAAAAAACTTGCCCCTTTCAGTAAGGTATTTCGGCACGCCATCTGTCGAAAAAGTGATTTTCTCCGATTCCTTTTTTTGGACACGCAACCATTATAAACGATGAGAATGCACAGGACCCATGACATTGAATTTCTACTCCAATGATGCAGTTTTGCCAACCAACTATCAGGTATGTCCAGTTCAAGCCAACAAAAGAGGCATCATTATCAAAAATATCAGGAGTGAATGCATACTAGGCAAAGGTGGTAATATTGTTCTGTCTGAAGGAACTGCACCGAACAACTAATGGGGAACGCTGCTAAACTTGACTAAAAGAGCTTCATCGCATCCAGCAATCAGCCCCTGCCCTTCAATATGCACTTCTATTAGCAGCAAATACGTCTGGGTTTTCCCTCTCGGAGGAGATAAGATGCTGACAACAAACGTTCAACCATGCGTAAATGCCAGCCCCTACAACTTTGGTGATGTACAGAGACGCACTTTTCATCCCGGCTAGCTTAGTCAGCGCACTTCACTGTTTCCACGCCATTTTCCCAAACTCTCCTCATTCAGGTAAGTTTTTTGTTTCAGACAAAGGCAATACAGTGGAGACAGCCAGTCGAAATCGGCACTTCCCATCGTTCCTTGAGATTGGTTAATTTTTAAATTGAATTAGCAAATTGTAGAGTGAATTTCTGTGCCAACGTTTTGAAATGGATAACCTTTACAAAGTGCAAGAAATCTAAACTTTGACAAGCTCTCATCTCCAGCCGACAGACGTGTAGCTGATAGCGGACAATGATGCAAGAATGTTCCACGTCACCGGCTGATCAAAGATTAAACAAACAATGGTATTTGATCGAAAAGGATCAAAGTGACTCCAATAGACTTCTGGGATAAGGAGGATAGACTTGCAGACTACTGACAAATATAACGAATCATTTCAATTCTTATACTCACGGTAACAGCCCTACACTAAAAAGGTCAAATGTTTATCAAGAGGATAGACGAAGAAGACAACACAACTGCCAATCGGAACACTCGGTGGTGACACCGACGTTCACTTTGTCGTGCTAAGCCAACTCTCAGTACACCTTTTGTGCCAGCATCAAAAATTGGAACCAAAAAAAAACTGGCGAGTAACTTCCAGGGGATGAGATTTGGCAAAAGCGACAGCGATTTTCAGATGGCAAAATCAAGTACAGGTGAATCCAGAATCGCACCAAGACCACGATTTCGCCGGTTACTATAACCACAACCTGTAGCAACGCTAAGAAGCGAAAAGTGCGTACACATATGCACACACGCGAATGCGTATGCGTGCATGTTAAATACCAAGGGATAAACACAACTAAGGATGGACAGTCAGAGGATCTAATGCAAATCGCCAATAGTTGGTACGACAACATCAAGAGTCATCTTTGCCCCGGGGTGGAGAGAAAACTATCAACACAGTAGCATCTGAACTCACTGTTTACTTTGTTCTCAATTAGCCATGCTCAACACCGATGCCATCAAGGTTTTGCATTGAAAAAAAAAATGAATTTTAAGAGCTACATCTACGTGGACACCTTCGCTAGCTACCCAGACGTTTTATTGTTCTAATGTAGGGCTAATTGTCATCACCACCGGCCGTTTGAAACGTCCTTCCTCCTCCCAAAGAGCACACTTTATCCTCAGGTCAAGAGCAGCTATGGATAGCTGTTGTTCTAAACTAGGTCAGTCTGGTCACGACAAGCCTCCGTGCCAAAAGAGTGGGATCGTCAGAGTGGAGCTCCAAGGCTGGGATTTTTTCCAGGGAATTTTGACTAGCTTTCTAGACGATGGGAAAAAATTCAGTCGCAACAAACATACAAACAGAGTAGGCATATTAATATCAAACGAGATACTGCGAACCAGCCTACATAGAAGTGGATTGACCTTGGTAGACACCTCGAAAGAACGTCACTCAAACTTTGATGCCTCGTATGCTATTGGATGCAATAATTATGCACAGACTTTGTGCGTTATCTCCCATGGATCTCGAGGAAAAGAATCACTATTTGGTAATAAGATAGATTGTGATTTCCAGTAACACACACCTCTTCCATTACAGATCGAGTGTAAGTCGTAAGGCCGTTGTTCATCGTTAAAATTCCCACATGTTGAACAGAACTCTATGAACTGTTTATGGATAATTGTGGTACAAAATGCTACAGCTTTTTAATTACAAACCTGACATTTTACAAGCGCAGGTATGTAATGATTCCTACACTCCATTTTCGTAAAAATTCGGAAAAAAAACAAGAGTGAGAGAGGACACTCACTGGCATTGCCTGTCTGCAACATGCGGTAGAACCGGTACTCCAAATGCAACTGGGGTGCCCGTGTCTTCATTGGTTCCAGTTTAATTGCGACGTGCTCGTTGGTGTAGAGGTTTTTACCTACAATGTGAACCAAAATGACTGAGACAATTACCAGTCCCATTGCCCATCCCCTGCTTGAGACACACGGGCACAAATGGAGACAAATGGCTGCATAACAGATCATACAAAGTAACATTTTACGGTGCTAATTAGCTTACACATGGGTAGCATGAGATGTCAATAGGATTTGTTAAGACTAGAATCGTACACTGCAGCAACAGCGGTAGTGAGCAAACCAAACCCGAGAGAGAAAAGTCCCAGCTTTTACCAAAGGGGTGCTGCACCACGCCATCACAAAAAGAATGGCGTTGGATTTTGAAACCTACTTCAACCACCGATTTTGCAATAGTGACCGGTAAAGATGGACAGTGACTCAACTACTCATAGGAATTCTTGAAGGAATTCGTGTGTTGCCAGTGGCAACGGGTAACTATCACTGATCCGACGACTAGATAACAATTACGTCAAGTGAGGAAAGTAGCCCCGGCAGGGCTCTGAACGGCGTTAAGGTGGAGAAAGAAAGACGGTGTACAAGAATAATGGTTTTGATATTTAACACTAACCGATCTTCCCCGTTCTCTGTTGAATAGAGGGACACCAGGGGCATGAGGCACTTCGGGCTTAATATCCCAGTCCCAGTATAAGCTGATATTAAGGCTACCTACAGACTTTTAATCGTCTTCAATAACTTCAAAAAGGCATTGATGATGCCGTTGGTGAGACCACCTTACCCAACACCAAAACGGAAGACAAAATGCACAACAACCCAATAGAAACGCCATTAGATCGGGGTGGATTTTCGGCAACTGCTCCGAACCCAAATTCTACATAATGGCCAGGGTTGAGGAGTCAAGACTAGAGGTAAATGAAGTGAAAATGAGATCGAAGGAGTGTATAAAATACCGACAATTGAGATAGTTAGGTATGATGGGGATGCAAGTTCGGAATCCTTTATCATACTGAAAAACGAGAATACAGAAATTTGGACACCAAGGGGATGTCAAAAAACTTGTAAGAACAGACCAGTGGTTGCTTAACTTTCACACAATGTTTATCGGTCCTATTCGGTCCCTCGCGAATCGGTTTTCTTCCTAAGATAACACGAGGTTTAGATCTGCTAAACCTTAAACCGTTTTATACGTTAAAAATAAACGTACTTCAGCACGCAGGCCCGAAAACAATGCATTGATAACATCGGTAAACGAAGTCAAACCAAAAGGTAAACAATAATCAGCTTATATCCGATGAGATGCTGCGCAAAAATATCATAGAAGGATTTCTGAATCTGTTAAAAATCGTATCAGGACTGTTAAAACCACTCCAGTCCATGGTGCTGTAAAAGGAATGGTACTAATGAAGTGAGACCATGCTTTGACGAGTCTATCTTTAAATTGCTTACAAAATTGACAAGAAGAGTATGAAATGAAGAGTAGACACACCCTCTCATTCTGCAAGAAACTGAGAATAACCCACAGAGACTTCCGAGTGCCGACAAAGTGGGACCGCAGGACTGCTCTTTAGCTATAGCACCATGCAGCTCGATCCCCCAATTTCTTCGAACTCAGCTGATGCTGCTACTCTCAAGCACCTCTGCTGACACCGAAAACAAGGCTGAGGGGGAAACTGAGGCGGAGGCAACGAAGTGAGTATGGATGCACAAACATCGCGTACGCACGCACACGCTTACGAGAAGTTGTGCAAGGGATTGAAATACGTAAGTCGTTTACATGGGAACAATGATACTGACAGAGGTGCTATCACATCGAAGCAGTAAATTTCAGGTGACAAAGTTAAGTACAAAGTCATTCAGTAGGGAGTCGATCTATGAGACCAATGACCTGTGTATCCTGGCGAGCAGACACGCAGGTCCAAAATGACGCAGTGTTCGCACATTTGTGGGACATGAGGAAAATGTGTATGGGCCATGGAAAAGGCTCTGTGGCTTTTAAATGGATGCGCCGCAATATGAACGGACGATTGGCAAAAGGGCACATGGATCAGGAGTAACCGTTTCCAGAAAATACGAGACACAAGACCAATCGTTCAACACCACTTTGCCACAAATTACACGACTTCGATTCACATGCATTAGTCGAAAACGCACTTAGGCAACCCGAAATAAAGGGATAAAAAGCATTTAGGATATATGAAGAAGAATACCGTAGCTTTAAAATAGATGATGGACTACGCCCTTTGGGAGACGACACAGGTTTTATATGAGGAATAGGAACCCAAAAATGGAGTTGCGATGAGGTAGAGTGTTCAAAGAAAGCACAGTCAAGTAAAAAATGCAAAGCCAAAGGGCTTAGTTTCTACACGAATCTCATGGTTACGCGCGCGCGACATACAAAAGCCCCACACAATGGGTTAAAGCTCGAAAGAGCCCTAAGAGAAGCAAGAGACGTTATAGGTGGTTGAAGGAAATCATCCAATCGTGCTATTTTAGGCACGGATTAAACAAACGAACATTTTGTATTGAGTTATAATACGTTGTTGCTTAGTGAAGTACCTGTGCACCCTGTTAGCATTTAAAAGAACATAGGAATAAGTTAATTGAATAAAACGGACCTACCACTAGCGAGACATGCTAGGTCATAGTCCATAATGTTTACGACCAGGAAGGGAATGGTGTGAGCCATTAAACTAAAATAACCATCCAGCGATTTAATGAAAAATGAATTTGAGACTTAATAGGTTTGAAAAAATGTGGGACCAAACACATATATGCACGACCTTTTCCCAGGGATTTTATGAATATTAGGCGAAATCGAGTAGCAAATAAAATCACAGCTTGATTCACGAAAGAATTGTGAAGCAATAGGATTCGACGAATGTACACCACAGAAGGAAACTGTTCAGCAGTGAGCCAAAGGGCTGAACCGTTCTTATGATTTAAGAATAACCTACTATCCAATTTTCCGCAAGTCATACAGTGCTACTCATAATATGATGATTCATGACATCTGCAAAGGTAACAATACGTAGTGACAGACTGACTCGGGACCGAATTCGCAATGTGAATAACGCAATAAAATAAATGCCTACCTCTGTCAGCATTGAAATCCAAATGATATCAAACACAGGTAATGGCAAGTCACTGATTACGAGTCAATTAAAAACTGACTATTACGTGTCAGCAAGAGTGTGAACGCGAAACAGCCATCTAGACAACCAATAGTAACAACCCAAACAGAAAAGGAGGATGATTTTGCAGTGCGATATAGTGGTGAGGCAGGAATCAAGTAGACAATTAAAACACCCAGGTTTAATCGTTCCATGCCAATTCATGGCGAAATGGTCTTACAAACAATGCATTAACCCAAAAGAAAATTCGGGGGCGGGCAAGGAGCTCGCATAAGTAAAATACGGAGGTCTTCCTAAGAAAACACTTCAGCTAAGCGGAAGTGGATTTACTAAAGAGAGATCATCGGACGTTATAGCTGAATTCATCACAGGGATGAAAAAACCGGGAAATAGCTTTTAAGACAATGAGATGGAGAATACACCAAAAAATTATATTTTTTGAAAACCACTTGCTTTCATTTCATCATAAATCGCATATTCATGTAAAAAATACCGAGTGACAGAACTTGACAAGGAATGAAAACACCTATTTAAGTCTAAGAAGTCCGAGAATCAGTTTGCGACAAAACGACACAAGAACAAAGAAAAAAGCCGACGAGCTCAAACGCGACCACAAATAATTATTACAAATAAGTCGTCATTTAGAGCTATGGAATTCAGACGTCATATACAAGCAACCTTGATCTAAACGTATAAAGCTAACATGAAAATAAATATTTAGAGAGGTCGAATGCGACAAGAGGCTGAGACTGGGAAATACATAATACTGTAATCGCATGGCTACACAGTACTAATGGAGCTAAAACTGGTACTGACAAAATCAAAGAATATTTTAGGCAACGTAGACCACATTTGAGCTTGAAATATGACTAACCGAGTCGAATTTCACCGAAATTCCCACACCCGATTTTCTTGCCAACACGGAAATTGGGACCAACAAACAAAGAGTTTGAGTCACGGGAGGAGCGGAGGCCGTCTTGTTGATGGTTTGAGGACATATTATGATAAAAAAAGTCGGAGTTATATTCCAAATGTGTGCACGAGAATCATACACTAATTACAGGAGGTAGGAGCGATCCGCATGCTCCGAAAATGGCGGATTTAATTGAAGTTGGCGACTCAAATGCTCAGTGGAAATTAAAATCCATAAAAAGCGAAAGGTTCCACAAATTCAACGCAAAATAACGGAGAAAGCAAAGCAGAGCAAACTGTCCATGTTGAACTGAATAGACCAATCAATTTAGTGACGTGAGATAGCCAAACAAAAATACAAAAGAACACATTTGATAAAAAAGTTGTTAATGGCTTGCAGTCTGGAAGCAGATAGTAACTCTACCGATAACAAAATACAATAATTTGAAAATTGATTGTTAACACCTTATTTGCCCACTTAAGAATTGTAATTAATCCGCAAGCAGAAAGAACAAAAGCAATAGCGTCAAATCACAGGAATCGAAATTGAAACTTTCATTTTATGTCTCGTTGTGTGACATCAATTTTTGGGTAAAGTGACTTCCAGCCTCCGCCCTCACTGGCTTCCCCAGGTGGGCCGATCTCTTAGTCCCAATGGTCCCAGCCCAACCGCACGTCGAATATTTTGTTTACATTCGACTTTACAAGAGTCATGAGGTGCCACACATCACTTGTCTAAAATATGTCTTCATTCCAGAAAATCCTGGAAATTTTTTTCGGATGGAGTGTCCTGTCGGATTCACAAAACTCCTAATTTTTTGCCGTGAGTGGTTTCTATTAAAATTGTTTTGCCCGTAGTGTGAACCCTTAAGCACACATTTTAACATCAGTGAAGCATCTTGTCAAAAGAAGGCATAATGCCCTACTCTACTATGCTGTATATATGCAATAAACAGAGGGAATGGAGCTGTTTGCACGGCCCGGAGGCCAGCCCATGCGGCTAGGGCAATATGGCCACCTAAGTCACCGAACTTAAAACCAGCAGTCAGAACAAGTAAGGCATAGCTAAGGATTGTGCTTTTGAAGAATACGTACAACAAAAGTCTGATAAAACTGGTAAAATTTATGGGTGGTCTACTAAAGTTTAAGCGAGAAATTCAAGATCCAGCATTTCTATGCCTCCTTCAAGCAAAATTTGTGTCGTTTGAAGCACGCTGCAATGCAAATAAAAATTAACTACTAATTTAGAGGAGTATGCTATCGTTGCAATAGAATCGTTGTTGCAAATTTCCCTTCCTTTATATAATCGGAGGCATTAAAAGAGGCATGTCAGTAGGCGGTTCTCCCCTCTCCTCCTCCTCCTTTCTGTCACCCTTGCTATGAGGGGGCTGGATGTTTCCAGATACCTCCATTAAAGCAGGGCAGATGTGCCGCAACAGGGCCAAATTAATCACGACTGGGGAGCCTCTATCTCGGCGGACCTACCCCATGCGTCCACAACAAAGTTAAAGGTGTTCTCCCACTTTTCGCCTTCAAAGCGCATTTAGAGAACATAAGCGGTACACAATCCACTCGTCTTTCAAGCGCCGTATCCCGTGCTACTCCCGCTTGTTCCCTTAATGAATGCTGTCGTGTGGTTTTCTTTCTTCTACAATCGCGCAGTCTTTATCCTCGTAATTGACCGGTGGAACACCTTTATAAGGTCGAATTGTAATACTCTGTTTGTTTGGACTGCCAGTTTCGGTCAGGCTCACAGAGACGGCAAAATTACCCTAGCCGCCCTGGTATTTTGCATTCTTTTGCCTTCAAGGGCGCCTCAAGACGCTACACGAATTTTATTGTGATGGAAGATTCTTGGCTGGGTACCGATTTGTACATTCCGGATGAGGTTGTTCCTGGGAGGAAGAGAACTTTCACTACACGGAAGGAGTCTTTACTCTAAGAATGGCAAACTTTACGATGCGTTCCGCGTGAGAAAATCGGCCTATATATTTGAACGAGATCTTCTTCGTGGCAGACGCTGGGTCTACTGTGCTTGTCGTTGCATTTTATTTGTATAGTATGAGAGGTTTGCAAGTGTCGCTAGGCAATGTTAAGAGCCTTTCTTATCTCTTCGTTTCGATGTATTCCGTACTATGGGGCATTATCGGTTGCCACTTCCTTGCTCGGCAAAATGATGCTGCAGAGGTTCCTCATTTCGAGGCCCATGGGCATCTTAAACGGGAAAAACACAAATTGACGCTTTAACCGTAGCTCTATACGCGAAAAGAAGGGTACATACGCCCGGTTTAAGCGAGTTCATAGTGCACTCCTTACTTCGCTTATTATGTTCGATTCAAAATGAGTTTGTATTTACTAACATGCGCTTAATTTCTCAACCAACACTTAAAGGTCATCTTCATCTAAAACTCAGCTCGCGCACAACTAGTCTAAAGTAAATGGACTAAGTTCAATCACTCGTCTTCATGTGTTTTCGAAGCGCACTGTTAATTAAAGGCAGCTTGAACACAATCGCTGTGCAAGACTAACGCTGCCACTTAATACATACATACACCGATCCAGCGACAAATTTACAGAGGATGCATTTTGTACTGCGACCTGGCTCTTTGACTACCTGTACGCTCTTGGTATGCACACTTCCTTAGTGTTTGTGTCTTTCATGAAATCGGAGTAAACCTAAGTCCTTTTTCGATTAACTACGCACGTAATACGGAGCATTCATAGTGTGCTTTTCATTATTGACTAAGAACTATTAAATCGATCCACGTTAAATCATAGTAAAAAAGCCAATTTTGATAAAAATAACAACTGAAACACCATCGTAAAGTCTGTGTTGCTCTTTTTAGAAGTAGGCATTTAAAATTGTGTAGACAAAAGCAGCCATGGCAATCACTTTAAGGTTAAAAGTGAGTGGAACTTAGAGTACGAAGCCAAAAGATCTGTTTAGTCCGCAGTTTTTTCCAAAGACACGTTGCCGTGTTATTAAAGCGATTCTAAAACAATTATTTATGTCGTTGTCAATGATCTTTAAAGTAAGTGCGCTGTTTTAGCGATTATTATGTGGTCGAGTGATTCGTTCGTGTCGTCGGAACACTTAGCATTTTCACCGTTCTTGGGAAGCAAATTAAGCTTGCTTACCTAATAAGCTGCTAAGCGAGTAAAAAATTTTCATTCTTAAGAGGTCATTTTTTCTACCTCCTTGCATTATTTATTCGTTCCGATTTCTGAGGCGCGTGTTCTGGTGGGTAGGCGTGATTTGTGAGTGGTCTGGTTCTCGTCCTCTTTTTACTTCGTTCGATTGGAGTAGTTTTGTGTAGTTCCGCAATATAAAACTACTAGGTGTTTTTGGATGCGCTTTTTGTTGTTAATTAATAGAGGTTTGGTTCTTCCGCAAGACATTCAATGAAGTCGGAAACTTGTCTGGATTACATGCTTATTTGGTTTTTATGGTTGCCCCTCTAGACTGCCAATGTGTAAAACCTGGGCGGATCTAAACCTTACCTCTGAGTGCCTGCGGGGCATCGATTATCTTGGATTCGCTCACCCTCTGCCTGTCCAATCCGCCGTGGTCCCTCTTCTTCTCGGTCGTAAAGACGTTGCTGCCGAAGCAGTCACGGGGTCGGGCAAGACCCTCGCCTTTATTCTACCGATTCTAGAAATCCTTACAAAGCGTCATAATGCCTGGAAGGCGCATGAGGTATAATTTGTGCTTTGGTTGATATTCACTCCTGGCGTTGGATACAATGCCGCTTTTTGCATTATGCCTCGGAGGAGCTTTTTGTTCGTAAAAATTTGTGTGGAACACTTTTATCCCGTGTACTAGTGATTGTCTGTAGTTGATCGGCATTTAAATGGCTCAGTCTGGTGGTGCTAATATTACCCATGTTACCACGAGAGAATTTCTTGGCTTTTTGATCGACGGAACTGAGCCACGGCATTGCTAGGGAATAAGCGTTTAGAACAGACCTGGCAATAGGAGGCACATACATTCCTGCTTTCTCCTGCCGGTTCCTGCTCATTGATGTTCAAGTTTGTAATCTGAGGAATTGGCACCTCCAGAATTTCTGGTGAATCGTCTATT
The DNA here is from genome assembly GCA_036345935.2 of Taenia hydatigena. Lineage (NCBI taxonomy): Eukaryota > Metazoa > Platyhelminthes > Cestoda > Cyclophyllidea > Taeniidae > Taenia > Taenia hydatigena. Next base: position 19,869,497 of record JADWOT020000002.1, on the reverse strand, counting down.
TATCTTCGTGAATAGAAATGTTTCTTAGATAGATCATTAGCCTCACGCCAAAGATGACTCGGCGATGGGCTCATTTCGATTTAGAAGGGTTTGACCTTATTGTTTAGCTATCTTTATAGTTCAATTTACAGCATCCAATGGGGATGAATCCGCGTCTGTTGATAATGTTCAGCGTTTCATAATTCAGATATACGCCAGCAGAAACAAACACTATCAAATTTCAAGTCCCTTTTCTTTGATTCGGACTTTGCAGATCGGCGCATTGATACTGTCACCGACGTACGAGCTAACAGTTCAAATACACAGCGTACTTACAAGCTTTCTGCAGTTCTTTAAACGCGAAGATGGGTATGCAACTTTTTATTTGCAAGGCGCAGTACTTTCTTTTCAAAAATGTTGTTCCATGTCCTCAAGCAGTACGGCTAAGATCCAGATACTTCAAACCTCGATTTGCTTGATTAAGTTTGTTCTATGATTTTAACTTTTAGTGTCTTTATTTCGTCCATAAATATCCTTTAGAAAGATTTTTAGGAAAATAGATACTTTTAACGATGCCTCACTTCGCATAGGTTGCAGTGCCTCCATTTGGTCGAACACACTTAATATGCACAAAACTTGCCGAATGGGACTCTGAACGCAATAGCTTTGTTATTAGGAATGCATTGATGGAATCCCATGTTTCTACTTCCCATCATGAAACCTCTCATTGTGAGTTTCCGGAATCCACGATGCTACGAGCAATTTCTACTAATTTTTTCCGACTCACCTTGTCAAAAAACATTTATTCATCCTGATAGGTGGGTTTATTGCAGTTTTGTGATAGACGCCAATTTCCGAGGGCCAGTTTGGACACTGTCAGTCAGGATGAAGGGCAGCAGCGCTAGTGCGTACCTGGAAACGTGGTAGTGTATTGATGAGGCTTTGTTTGACGAAAACACCTGCAAATAATTGGAGTTGCAAAGAAATCTCAACACTGGATGGTGTTGTGAGGTTAAGTCGCAGTGAGGAATTTGATCTGGCAATGTTAACGTTTCCAATGCACATGTACACCGGTGTTGATCCAAGCGTTGGTATTTCCAATAGCCTCAGTAGATGTACTTGTGAACAGTCAACGTACAAGTTATGCCTAATTAACGCATGATTTGCCGTCATGAAATTACATAAGAGGCGTATCGTCAAGACTTTAAACACCGACGCTTTCTTCGGCTGCGGAGATGGCATTAACGTGGAGTTTGGCCAAGGAGTTGATTCAGACTCGACGGTTTGACGCGAGCTCAGATCGTAGTGTTCCCCTTGGAAGCGGAGGTTCAAATGCACTTTTGTAATTATTCAATCGGCGTTTGGACTATCTTGTCATCGACACTGTCTAGGATGCCAACAGGAAGGTTGGCCTTGATTCTTTTCTACTTTCATGGTCCGTCTCTGGAACTCTCTGGTCATTGCAGATCTCCCCGCTTCACTTCGCTTGTTCTGAGTGGTGGTGCTGCCCATACTAAGCGTCTAGAGGATCTTCAGCGCTTTCAAGCCACCGGCGCAACCATTCTCGTGGCTACTCCGGGTCGCCTGGTCGATCTCGTCCAAAAGGCACCCCTATTCCTGGGTCAGGCATCCAACAACCAGACTTTTAATCCTATTGTTCGGGGACTTCGCAGCCTGGTAAGACCGATTGCATTCACTTATTCAATTCTTTTAATGCCTTCAGGAGATCCTGATACTGGATGAGGCTGACCGCCTACTGGACATGGGATTTGAACCACAGTAAGGACTGCTTTCCTAGCATCTCAGTCTCTAGATTGAACGCGATACTTGGTATGCTACCGAAGCAGCGACGGACGGGTCTGTTTTCCGCCACACAGACGAACCAACTGGACGATTTGTTGCGGGCGGGACTGAGAAATCCAGTCAGAATTGTAGTGCGAGAGAAGGAAGCGCCTTCAATGACGCATCAACAAAGAACTCCGTCGACTTTGGAAAACTATTTCGTGGTGAGTTAATATTTTAGTTCCTCCTAGGAAGGGGGAAGTGGCCTCGTTTTTACTAGCTTGCGAATTTTGGCAAAACTGCCAAATAACTTTGCACTTCTTTGTTGACTCTATCGATAATTCCTTGAATCGGATGGTTCCTGAATTAGCAAGATAATGTCTGGAATGCATAGGGTAGATCCAAATTGCATTAGGGATCCAGAACGAATGGATGTACTGGAGGTGCTTCGTAAATAGATCGATGGGTGGGTGACCGAATAGACTCAGACTGGGTTTTTACCTAATTTCACCGTCTTGAATCTCTCCGTCTGTTCGTTATCACGTAGATTTTCCTGCGTAGGTTGTCGACCCTGCTGACAAGCTTCGTGTCCTCGTCACCTTTCTTCGAAGCCACGCGTCCACAGAGAAGATTATCGTCTTCCTCGCTTCTTGTGCAGCTGTCGACTACTTTGGTCGCCTTCTTCGTGGCGGCCTCCTCCCTCCCAGCCAGGCCTCCCTTGTTCACGTCCTCCATCGCAAAATGCGCTCGAAACGGGTTGCCGAATTCGACAAATTTCGCTCCACTGAGAGGTATTTTGGCAAAGTCTATTGATACAATTGATGTCAGGGTGTCCGAGGTGAATCGGTCACCACGTTCTAGTGCTCAGTGTCGTGTTTTAGGGGCGTCCTGCTCTGCACAGACGTGATGGCGCGAGGAATCGACGTGCCAGGGGTGGATTGGGTGCTGCAATGGGACCCACCCTCCAACGCCAAGTAAATGGACTTTTTTCGTTAATTTTACCCGTTTTTGTCCAGGATTTTAAGGTTGAGTCACTAAAACTTTCACCACGGGTTTTTTGTGCATCAATTTAGGGTCAAACCTCACGCCTTTTTACATTTATTATTCATTTCGTCTCAATAACCCAATAATCTAAACTTTCCTTTTTAATCTACCTTCCAAAATGTGACACCATTGTGCAAACTTGATCGTTGGAGACATCAGAATTCAAAGCAGGCATTTTTTGGCTCCTCACTTGTGGAAGCTGGAGGTATACTTGACTGAGGATTTGGGTAATCGGGCAAATTTTATCGTCTCTCCACCTCACCACTCTTTACCAATGTCATTGTGCTCAATTTATGTGGGTTTGCACTTTGTGCTGAGATTCAATCGAGCGTCCAATCCTTCTACTTGTTTTGGTATTTGGTCGACTAATACCGCGCAGCCTCGCGATGGGTCTTTGTCTACTTAAATTAGCAAGTGAGTAGCATGTAGTAGTAATAACACGAAAGGAGGATCGCCCATTACCGAACTGGACCGATTGAGCTGCTGTTTACTCGTGAGGGCTTTTGACTCCTCTGGTGGAACATTATCGACCATTTACACTTATTGAATGATCTTGAACAGCAACTACATCGGCGACATCGCGTATAAAATGAGCCTCTCTTACCTTCTTAACTATCCAGATGGAAGAGTTGAAAGCACTGCTCTCTGTAATGCTGTTCGAACCCTTCGCAATTTGAAGTGTCGGCGACGAGGTCCACTTGAAATTGTTTTAGAAGACTGGACAGTAAGTGCAAACATTTTAGTTCTTCGTCATTCCAATAGACGTCCTGGTTTGCCTATGTTAAGCGACCCAAATAATTCTTGGCCCCCTCGGTATAGATGACCCGCTATAGATTTTGGGTACTTGCGAATGGATGCAGGTGTTCACGAGCCCTACAAAGTCCATTTGCGCGTTAGTCCATCGGCGAGGTACTCAGCACTGTCCTCTCCAATGCCCCTTCTGACTTTGACTTCCCGTTTCTTCAGAATGCTGCTCGAGTTTGGTGGGTGCGATTTCAACTGGTGTATTTGACGAAGTATGGAAGAGCTTCCCGTAAGATTTGTTCAACACTTGGAGGTGCGATTGCGGTAAAAGTGGTTATGGTGCTGAAGCATTTCAAGGTAGACGCTGTATCATGCTCTTTCCAGTACTAGTCCATTGGTGGTGGTTCAATGTGCTTGGATAAACTAGCAGTTTGTATCTACGTCAAGTGGGAAGGAAAAGTTGCTTGCGTCAATCGTCGCCATTTGGAGGCATTAAACAATTACAAACAATCGACTGTTTGCTGTTCGTGATCTCTTTCATGTATGTTATAAGAAGCTTGCCAGGCGCTCCAAATTGGTCGCCGACTGACTGATTTTTGATGGGAAGTGAATTTTGTGCCTCTAAGCATACGAACGTACCCACTCACTGCCCAAACCACACGTCCGAGCCGAGTAGCGCTTCATCTCCGCTCGACTGATCCGTCTGGGTGTGTGCGTGTGGCGGACTGGAAAGTGATCGCTCACTACCTGAAGACCGGACAACAATCCCACCTGAGACCTGTCTACTCGAAACGATGCATTTCGAACAAATTCCATGGGTGACTCCTCCTTCAGAAAGAGGCAAAAATTATCCGCAAGAGGGCTTTAACTTTTTTGGCTAGAATGGGGGAAAAAAGAGTACAGAAACCAAGTCTTGTTCGCCCAAATTATTTCCGATGGCGATAGGTCGGGCGGGTTGGCGCGTAGGAGGAGCAGATGGTGTGCTTTGGCACTAGTGATCATTTATTTCTCCTCTGATTTGCAGTTTCTTCGTACACCGCTGCGGTAGAACAGCACGATGCGGAGCGGAGGGTCGAGCAGTTCTCTTCCTTGCACCCACCGAAGTCGCCTACGTGGATTTTCTTCGCATCAACCAAAACGTGTGTTTGATTTTGTCATTGCTCTTATTGTGCGAAGTTTTTCATCTACGCCCATGCAACATGAAGTGCTTTCGAAGCGTTGCAATAACGTGAAAGCTGAATTGCGGAGGCTCTAAAAGCTACTTAGACTGCTTTTTTCGGTTCATTGCGTTGTTCTTGGCGCCGTCCGGCCTGATATTTATGCTGGAGTGAATTAGAATCGACTGCGGAGCAAGGGCGGTTTTGGACTGCTTTCTCAGTGCCTACCGCCTTGGCCATCGAATCCATCGGCGATCGTGTGCCCCTTAGATCCTTAACGGAGTGTTTTCTTGTATTCACATTAAATTATTGGCTTGGCTGTCTTAATCATTGTCAGATTCTTCGTAATATTGGAGGAGTTCAAAGTTGCCACGCCGCAGTTATTATTCACCACTTTCGTGAATGCTTTTGACTCGTTTAATGCTAGGCCCCAGCGGTTCCTAACTGACTGCATAAAGTGTTTCGTTCAGTCTTCTTGTCTGAATGCCCTGTTCACCCATCTGTGGCCGTAGCCTTGCTTTAATAGTGGCCAGCCGCTTCATTCATGGTTGTTAGTCTTTGCGAGGACTCAATGAGCCTGGTCACATCCTTCACAAGGCGTGAACAGAGGGCAACACCTCTCCCCTCATCGCCACTTGTATGGAACCTGAGATGCCCTTGGCTAAGCGGATCGTAAATCAAGCACAGGAGGTCTAGGCACCACAATGGCTTAACTTTTAAAAAACTGGTTGGAGTTCTGAATGCGCCTCATCAAAATTACCTCAATAGTTGGGTTTTGCACTGAGTGCAAGTTTCCAACCATTTCAATGTTGAGAAGGAGTCGGCGATCGACCTTCACGAGCCCTTATTAGTCTCCTTCAAGAACAGGAGTAAAACTTCTCGAATGACAGGACTCGCCATCGCAAAAACGCCGAGTTTTAAAAGCTAGTGGACGGGTGCATGGGGAAGTTTTGCATTACTTCGCAGTACTCACGCACTTGGCTCCTCCTCTTCCTGCCCCAATGTCAGGTCACCCTTGTTGAGAAGGCTCTCCTCGATCTGGCGGACGCCTCCATTCTGGCGGAATTCACAAGCGAATCGATCCGTGCAAAAGTCCAGCAAATCTGCATCAAAGACAGGTGAGTGGCAGCACGATTTAGTACATCAACAACGTTGGCCTTTTTTTGTTTAGGCTGCTCTACGAGAAGAGCATCAAGGCTTTTGTCTCCTTCGCTCAATTCTATCGCAAGCACGACTGCAGTTTGCTCTTCAAGACTCAAGGCAGGTGCTGTTTCTTTTTTTTTACAAAATAGCATCCACTGTTTCACATTTACATCTGCCCTGCTGTTTATCCTTCCACTGCTTGTGATTTTTTGAATGTGCGACATCTGGAAATAACTGTCTCCACCAGCCTAAAACAGAAGGAAGATGCAGCTCACTAGCACCGCATGTGCCCAATTCATGTAGTATCTAGGGCTTGTGCTCACACCTGTGGGGCGGAATCACTTAACACCTTCAAGGAGAGTCTCAGTGAACTTGGCAAGAGGAATGGAGATTCGTTTTGTCTGTGTGCACCTTGTGAAACTGTGCTAAGGCGGAGGGAAGAGCACCAGCATTCTGTAATAAGTTAAAATCTGTGCATGGCATGTTTCTACAGTTCCTGTGAGCAGGAACTTACTTTAGCGCAGTCAAGGGGTTGATTGATATGTTTGAAGCGTTTAAAACATCCCTAAAGCTAATTGCTTTCGCTCTCTTCAGTTTTAACGGCTCACTCAAATCAACGTTTCACCCTTATCAACCTAATGAGCAACTTTCAGGTTTGATCATTTTTCACGCCTACTTTGTAGAGCTGGATTGGGGATCGCTGGGCAATGCCTATGGCCTATTGCGGCTACCGCAAATGCCTGAACTTAAAGGTGCCTCCATTGACAGCTTCGTTTCTTCCCACATCGACTTGACTAAACTTAAATACAAGTTAGTTTACTTTGAAATGTCTTCGTTCATTTGGTGGAAGGACTCTATTTTTTTTTTGATTTTTTTTAGGGAGAAAAGCATCGCCAAGCAACGCGAGTTGAAACGCAAGGCGTTGGAGGCGAATCCACCGCCGAAGTTTAAAAAGGTGTCTTCCATTACTGGCTTGGGTTAACTTAAAAACTAAACAGTTTTTTGCTGCTTATAGTCGGTTTAATTTGATGCTTCCACTTTTAAATGACAACCTCATTGACCTGTCCGCAATGTGTCACAACGCATGGGTGCGTCTGTTGCGCAGCTGGTTTCAGCACTGGCCTCGGTCTCATCCCTGACCTGTGTCTAACTGAACACGTAGCCAACTTATCCACACGATCGGATTTAGGCTAGAATCACTTGCCAGAGGGAAAATCTTCACTCTTAAAGCGTTGTGCGTCCCCTTATTCGATGTTTTGTTCGCTCCCCTACTAGTCTGTGGTCGCCATGACATTATCAGCAGCAGGCATCAACGAGCCAGTCTTTTGGGTTGTTCTGGACATGTTAGTGCTGGCATTTCAATGGTACTAAAGAGGTTCAAGTTGGACGACAAGCTAGGAGAGCCTCATGCGCTTGCATCATAAAGGCTGGAGAGAAAGGATCCGAGACCTGTCGAAACACGTGCAAAAAAGGAAGTTTTCGTATCGAGGTCTGTCAATCATCTTAGTGGAGGAAAAATTGCAAATGCTCTTCACCGATTCGTAGTGGTTTTACATCAAAGTCGCTCTGTGAAGGGAAACTTATTCTTTAAAATAGTATTAAGTGTACTTTTTCTCATTTAGTCATCTCCTTGGTCCAAGACAAAGGATAGACGAGCTAAGCGTGCCGCACGTCGCCAGAAAAAACAACTTAAAGCCGAGCACCATGCAGCTTCTGCTTCCCTTAGTGCCAGTATATCGGAGAGACTTACTGGTAAGCGTCCTCCGAGTGTCATGACAACTGGAGGGAACGATGACGACGATGACGTGCAGTCCATTTTGGAGGAGTACAGGAAAGTGAAGAAACTAAGGCGTCGCAAGGTAAGTAAAAACTCGTAAAATTGTGCCTACTGATGATAATAAGGGTAGTAATAATAAAGTTTTGTCCGTGTTCAGATTACAGCGGCGGAACTGGAGGACTTAGAAGACGACGACGACGACGAGTAGGTGACTTGTTTTCGCATGTATATTCTGTACAAAATTATTTTCATTAAATTGTCTCGGCTTGCTGCCTTTGAAGTGTTGGGTCTGAGACGATGCAAATTTGGGTTCATTAAACACCGATGCTGCTGCAAAATTTTTCGACTTTTTGACGTGCAAGGCGGAGGTCTGAGTGCTTTCGTCTGTCCCACTTTCGGCAGAAGTATATGGAGAGGTGCAACACTTGTCTTCAGCCCTCCCCATAATCTGGCCTGTTTTACAGACCAGGCAACTGGATTGCACTGCATGCATTCCTCCCTCCCTAGTGTGGCTTACATGTGCGTTTCACAGCTACCTTCACTTCAGGTAACCCATTTTTTATGATAAACCCCTCTGAGAAAGGCCAATGCAAAAGAAAGTGGCATAGCTAACCACTTTTCACTCTGCTTTCACGCCCACCTTATGCGGTTAATGCAATTCGATGGGAATCTGCCCAAATTGACTATGTAAGCCGACCACTTGAATAGTGCTAAATTGTGTTGGCACTGAACTTGCTCACTTTTGCTCCCTCCTGAATTTACCAGTAGGGTATGCAGAAGATGCAAAGAAGTCAAGAACGGAAAGCAAGTGTTGCATTTCGTTCGACAATTTAGCAATGCACTTGAACCCTTCAGATAGCCTGACTAACATGGTCAATACGGGTTTGGACCATTCGTTCACCATAGAACATCATGATGGCGTAGAGAATGCAAAATGGTCTCACCTTCGTCATTAGTCTAGGAGGAGGAAAGAGCAGATTAAAATGGGTCGTTGCACTCACGGAAAGTGTAGTCCACAGATCTCCAAGGCTATATGCATGTTGATGAGGGTGATAAGAAGAACAAAGTAGACCCGTAACCGGAAGTCGAATCGCATTAATACCTCACGGATACGAATGGCACAATCTCGACATGGTAGCCCCGTGGAAGGGTCACCTGACATTTCTTAGGCGGTCTTTACTTGTCACCATCCCCGACTCCGACGTTTATAAGCCTGATTCTCAAGGACGTTAGCGAGATTTGATCATGACCAGGGCATAGGTCATTACTAGTGAGTTTAAACAAGGCGTCTAAATGAAGTGAAAGGAGATTTGAAAATTCGTTAACTCTGGGCCAAATTCGAACGGAATGTATTCGTTCATGGAAGACCTGACCATAACCTTGATGCTAAGGTAAGGGACTGTAATGATGCGACTGAAAAAAGTGCTTCTTTTGTTTTTGTGATGCTCTCCCGGGGAAAATTTTTTCAGACCTAAACACTACCTCAGGAATTTGCCTGCTGTGCTTAGGCATAGCATCCAAGTCAATCGACGAAATGGGCCCTTTTTGACGGCTCCTGAAGAGGAGTAATCACGGGGAATGCAAAAGACGATGCTCAGGCATGGCGAGGGCTATGGTAGCGTAGTGAAGGATGCTTAGCCCCCACGTTCAAGGTGTGTTGAGCAAGTGAACAATCCCATCTGCAGTGGACCGTGCACTCAACATCAAGAAGGGGCTTCCCTGGTGAAGTACTGGAATGGACTTTCGCATCACAGCTCACCCGGTCAGTTGGTAAACAAACAGCCTTCAATGTTAACTATAAGGTCATTACGCATACGAAGAGGTTAACAAATTTAAACTCTTTTCGTGGCATTCAGGCGGTGCTCAGCTGCAGCGACATGCCTTTTCTAACTAGTCAAGGCAAAAAATGTCACGCCTTTACTTGTCGCTGTATGACACGTTTTTGAGAAGAGCAGACCACCTCGAATTGCACCCATGACACTCACAAGCATTCCTTCAAGTCGCGAATTTGACTGAAACCTAGACCTGATGCATCGTGGGCCGTGGCAAAGGCATCGCTTCGAGCTTATCTCGAACACTTCATCAATAATTGAGTAGGATTAGGAGTACTTTTTGTGATTCCAAATCAAATCTACAAAATATTAGAAGGCGAATCTAAATCCGGGTAGTCTCAGTCATTAGTTTTCCTCAAAATTAAAACAGTCTATTTCAAAGCGCATTTGTCTGTGTTGTTGAAGCATGGCCTGAGAAAAGGTACTCAAACCTGTTAGACAATGTCCTCTGCAGGCGAAGGGTTCAACTCAATTGTCTTTTCCAGTTGTTGGTGTTGTTGTCCAGTGTCAAGAGGTCATGACTGTTGTTTGAATGGGCAGAGAACAACAAGGGAATACGGAGGACGGGGTTGGAGCGGAGTCCGTCTTAATCTCATCTTCCCATCATGAAGTTCACGCTCTCCCTAAGGGTCGGTCTTGTAGCATGTGGCGTAAGACTTGCATCGTCCAGTGATGAAAGCACATGTAACTTGCAACTTCCAACCACTAAGTCTCTTACTGCCAGCTGGATTGACCTCAATTGGATTTATTGTTTGTTCTCCGGAAAAACATTCACTAATAGCGAAAAGCTGCATCCGCGATCCACCACAAACTTCCGCAATATGTGCAATCACAGCCTCCTGGAGAGTAGATAGAGCTTGGATCTTCTCAAGAGCAGCAGTTGTTAATGCATGTCATAGTAGCTACCGCCACGTCTTCCCTGCCCATTTGACGTGGTTGTCAACCCGTTGTTCCATCAATCACGCTAACCCGACATTCCGTTTTCTGTTGGAGGGAAAAGCCTCGCCCTGATGTGATGCGGCACCTATCCTCCGCGTGATTCATCAACAGTCTATGATGCATTTTACGGCACTCTTCTGAAGTCCATCTTGATTCACAGCCGTCGAGTGCGCAGCAGGTTTCAGATAAGGCGGGCAACTGAGGGCGATCGAGGCGGCCTGATGTATGGACAATCACATGCATTTAACAGCTCCCCACAAGCCATTTTTTAGCAGAAATTTTCAAGGTTTCACAATAGACCGTGAACTGCTTGTCAAGGTTCTAGACGAATGTCAACAGGAGTGGCTTTTGCGGTCCGCACTGGTAACGGAATCGCCGCGGCTGGATTTATTATTACTATTACCCTTCTGTGCCTTGCTAGTGAGCAGCTGTGTGTCCCATCACCATGTAATGCCGTGCATATCCGCAATTTTGGATCTTCATTCCCAGAGCACCTAGTCATCATTCGCTGTTGCACGCATGTGACATGTCTGTCGACTACCAAACCACCCAACGGGACACACCACCCTCTATGCGCAATGCGCCGGGTCGAATTGATCACTCGGCCGAGCGAAAAGCCTCAGCTCAAGCGTCATTCGCATACACGCCTGCTTGCGGTAAGTCAGTGACCTCCAGTTGATCATTTTTAGTAGAAAAGACATTCGTCAAATCTACTTCTTCCCCTATCAAATTAAACCTCAATGCTTAGCCATCGGTAGATGTGGAAGCACCGCTCGACATCGATTCGCCCAACTGACCCAGACTCGTCCCGAGCACCGATCATAAGACCCTTATAAAGGTCGGTGTAGATTGACCTGAAGCATTACTCAATGCAGTGAAAAGAGCGATGCCTCCAATTGATCATACTTATTGCATAGCCTATCGTCTTAGCCTTGCACGATTTTTCCATGAGTGTAGTAGATGCTTGCTCCTTTTATTTGGCGCATTGCTCTCCATCGCTGCGGCTGGTCCTGTTGCCGCCAAGGGGCCCATCAGTAATGCCCTGTTGAACAAGAACTTTGCCAAGTGAGTGAACAAATTTCCACTTTTTTGATCCATGTCAATGCTAGATCCCGAAGACAATGACTAATTTTGAGTGGGCGGAGGGAAGGTGGATGACTGTTTTTACCTTTTATACTCGTTTCTAGCTCTTTAGAATGACCTAAAATGTCAGGTGTGCTGGGAGCGGATGCCACTACTAATTTATTACGAGTAGTTTGAGGTGGGTAGAGAGACATGATGGATGGACGAGTAGATACAGGATAGGTGACTCCTTTCAGCCTCTCCACTGTCTCGGCTGTAGCTCGTCGCGAGTCTGCCTCCTCGGTGTAGTCAGTGAAGCCAACTAATGGAATTTCATTTCAGAGGATTACTAAGGCCATAGTTACATCTATCAGCCTAACCATCCACTCGTCTACTCACCCCTTTATCTCTCC
>JADWOT020000002.1:19808873-19857525 GCA_036345935.2 Taenia hydatigena | reverse complement strand
TTCCATGACCTTAGTGCTTGCATGAATCTCCTCGAAAGCATGTCAACTTCAACGACCGCTCTACCTTCTCCGAGTATAGAAGCTCAATGCTTGTGTTTGCCAAACACGCCGTTCATTTTTACTGCAGGCTTCATTACTCCACAGGACGGTCGATTTGACAATTATTTGCTTTTGCAACTTCATTAGCATTAGCTATTGTTGCAAACGATTGCCAAATGACAAATAAATTGAGCAGTTAGCGATTTCGCCTGTTGTAAATTAGTGGTGAATGCAGACCTCAAGTCACCAGCTGCATCTTCACATAAATTAAATTGGAAGAGAAATTGAGAAGTGGGATGAAGTAGACGCAAAATAATGGAGACTGATTCGAAATCGTGGAGGTGAGTAGGTGGACGTGTGAGAAGCCAGCAGGAGCCGCTACCAGAGAACACCCACACAATCAATCCAACAACCCAACAATGCCCGTGGTTCCACGGTTCGCGTGTGGGTGCGCGATTTGCTTTGTGGGTCAGGAGTGGACCATTCCATTGGCTTACATCTCCCCACCATATGCTTATAAGGACACGTGTGTGGGCTGTCAATACAAACTCTGGTTTTGCTGTAGAAGAGATATCATTCCCATTCAGCTTCATTATGCTGGCAACTTTATTCTTGCATGGCGATTGCCAAATGGCAGGAAGTACGACACATCTTCATGCTTTACATTGATTAACTACTAAGTAGATTCATTCACTTCCTTGCATTGACTGATAAGTCTAGCGTCTTATCCGATCCCCTAGTAAGCGATACGAGAGACGCAGTTCCTTTACGCTCTAATTCTGATTCTTGAGCATTTTGCTTCTACCTCATTTCATTTGTGTGCACGCGTGAGAAACTCTACCACTCGCTGGCGCTTCAGGAATAATGTCAGTCGATCACTAGAAACTACGTTTACTTTAGTCAACAGGGTGACCTAGACCCGTTACACACACACACACACATCCATGCCCAGTCACCACTGACCCACAGCTAAGTTGGCACACACATGTTGATCGATCAGGTCATCGCTCTTGGTATGCAAACCTGAAATTAAGACTGGATGGTGGATCGTTAGCATTGGGACCACTCACCCACAGTGGAAACCTAGGCCATTGCATCTGCTTCTGCTATTCAGCCTGAAAAAATACGCCCATTCCTTTGCCTTGCCTTCAAAACTCTACGGATTGTATTTACTAGTTTTTGTGTCAGTTACGACCGGTTCTTCACATAAAAACAATTTTTATGCATCTAAGCATCTGTAACGTGTGCGTGGCATTGAGGGACTTCCTTGAAGACAGGAGAAGGCATAATACTAGGACAGAATATTCGCATTTAGCAAACAGAAGGGTATTAGTGCTGCTAGGAGAACTCAGAGTCCAGCCCACACGACGCAGGCAATATGACCATCATAAGTGACCGTACCGAAACCAACAGTTTGACAAAAGATGCATTACAGTGCGTAAAGTGTACTGCAGACACGTTTGATAAGGCTAAGACACCACGCAGATTTGCTTGAAGGTGTGCCAGAAAAATACTACTTTGGACTCGACCAGGACTAGTTAATCAGTCAAGTTGGAACCATTTTCGCGAAATGGCATCGCCAGGTGATTGATACATTTCCTCCTTTGTCATCATCATCATCATCATCCTACTTCAGCATTAAGATACATTAATGCAAACTGGCCACAATGTCAGTGGGTAGAATAAAAGTGTTTGGAAGTGGAAGGAAAGCTTGAAAAGTCTGATCATAGTCACAATGTGGAGGAAGCAAGCATAAATTTGAGGTATCCGATGTTGATCTTGACGCCAAATCGGACCACTCTATTGTCAGCGGTGTTCTGGATACAGGTCTTACTTGTGAACTGACGGTGGAGAAAGCATTGTTTTGAGGCTGCCTTGAATTGCCTTCCATCCCTTCAACACGAACGCTCTCCACTTTGTAACAAAACAGCTTTTGAATAATGTAGCGGGCAATTGTTGATGGCATTTCAAAAAATTTAAAGGGCCGACCTTAGGGTGAAATCTTGTGCGGAGTGCGATGCCAAAAGAAACAATGCTGTGGACTCCTTCTCTTCGCTTTATAAGGGGATTTAAATGGTTTTGCAAGCCCGACTTGCAAGGGTATTCCTCCCACCTGGGAACTGTTGCATCCGACTCTTCCTTACTTTTGATGACTTCATGAGAAAAGTGAGGAAGGCGACTCTTTACAAAGTAAATCTGACAATCACAAGGAGATCGTAAACAGTGGATTTCATTTTATCACCGCTCTGAATTGTTCGAGTAAGTATGCTGTCAACATCAAATTATGAAATAGCCACAGCAATGCATTCAAGACGATGGCATTATGAAGACAGGTGCATTGGGCTTTACTGGTTGATATGTGGTAGGTTTAACTGTTGCTTTCGTTCCAACGACCCTCCCTTTGGCTGAGAGAAGCAACAATATAGTGAATCTAACAGTCGGTATTAAATTGGATCGACTTTGAAATCTTGCTGGCTGAACACACTGCCCTTTTGCATAGCCTATCGATGAAGCTAAAAGAGTCGTCAGGACAGGTTCCCCGCAGACCTAATTTTCCCACTGGCTCGGCAAAAGTGAGTCACATTGTGCCAAAAGGCACACGAGAGAAGGGACCGTGACCAATTGTGGCAAAAGATTGCTGCTGGTGGTGAACGACTGGAGGGAAATGACTGGCAAATGAATTGGGTGTGAGGCGAAATGGCCAGTGTCAGAGGGATATAAGTGCACAACAAGCGGTACCGTGATTAGAGCAGTGGATGAAAATCATTTGTACTGGATGTCTTCAAACATCAACTGAGCTCTCTCATCAATGCCTTAATCATGACTGAATGTCTTCCTTTTCAACGTGGGTGGGTCCGCTGAAACACTAGGGGGACTTACGGGTTTGAGAAAGACTTTTATTTAGGCATGGCTGGCAGCTGAAGACCTTTACGTAGTAGCATGGCAACGCTATTGATGTCAGGTCGTGGTAATATAAATCTGTGGGTCCCTTTATTACACATCGTATTCATCCATCTATCCGTTTGTTACCCTCCCTCTCATCTACCCATTTTCCCTCCACTCATTCGTCCAATTATTAAAGACTGCTCAAGCATTATGTTGCCAATGGCAATAGCACAAACAGTAGAGGAAGAAAGTACATTAACGCAACTGACGCAAGAGATCGAGACTCGTCATGCAGTGCCTACTTGATGACTTCAGAAGCAGGCTTGGGAGGCTGAAGAAAGCGACAGACATTGGTGACTCTATTCAAGTTATCCACCCACACAGCACTTTTGTGGTCAAGTGATGGGACGTAAAGGACTGAGGAATACGAGGTTAATGAGAGCATGTGCATAAAGATAAAGTGTAATGCTCAGGTTTGGAATTATGAATGGACGCCTTGTGGATCGAATTCAGTGATGCAGACTGCATTTTCCAACACATTTGACGAAAGTTAGCCGCGCTGTGCTTAAAGGTACCTGGTTGAAAGAACCACGACCGGTGGTGAGAGAAGATTGCTGTGAGTGGCAAGGACTAGAAGGTGAATGAATGAATGATGAATAATCGATTGACAGTCGTGAGATTTGAATGCTGCCGATGGACAGACAGAGCTACAGACATGCAGACAGGCAGACAGACAGACAGACAGACAGACACAGTGGCAGGCAGGTTTAGATTAAAACGCATGACTAGTTGGTAGATGGCCGATTATGCTCTCATGCCGGGAGTCGTCCATTTGCAGTAGATGTGCGACAGTGTGGTGAATGACAACGTCACCTCCAACTCCACCTCCTGCCTCCATAGGGGCTTATGTGAAATTAATGAAAGGAATGTGAGCGTAGGGTTGTTAGGCAGGGGCATCAATGAACAACTGCAAACAATGCAATGTAGTGCAGAGCGCACTTGTCACAACTCAATTGCTCCACCGATTCAACACGAGTGTACCTTCGTAATTGAACTCGTGTCCTGTGAGCCTCGTTGTGATGGGGAAGATGGCGTTCTCAACAAAACGCCATTCACTTCGGTTGGAGGATAAGCGCTTACCATGCCAGTCGTCGACATGCTCACTGGTTGGTGCTTACGACTGCAAGTCATGTATTCAGTATGCATCACAACGCCTGTATACACTTCGACGATGCTGTTCCCTCTCAGCTCATTTCAGTAACGGTAGGGTGGTACTCAATGCCTTCCAGCTAATGGCTCATCTACTCCACGGAAGCAATGAATTGATCATACGAGGAGAGGAAACGTGAATGAGATCATTGTTTTTCTGGCACCGCTGCCCTTCTCTACCCCCACACCACGCCTTAGATGCCTGACAAATCATTTTGCATCATAAGACCATATATTAATGACACAACCTTCCTTACACCGAGCTTCAGTAATACCGAATATAGCGTTGCATTTGAAGACCTGAACACTGGCAATACGGAACAAAATCTAGTTGTTTATTGAGTGAGAATATGAGCAGACTTAAATCTCTCTTGTTTCAGCTTGAATGTATGCCGCATTGGTCACTGTGCGCAACCTTGTTCATTGTAGGCAGACTTTCCGCAAGTGGTGTAGTAGTATGGCTGAGGTGTACTTTGGAATGCTATAAAAGTTAATCTTGCGCTTGTTCACACGAATGCATATCTGCTGCTATTGACAGAAGTAGCAATTTTAAACCAAATGCGTTGTGCTGTGCTTTGCTACGGTGAGGTGATGGTGATGGGAGATAAACTGGCTGATTTTCTGCAAGAATTTGTGTGGATCGCTGCGACGCATGTGAAGCTTCGTTATGACCTCGCTTTTCGTGGCTTTGTCTGACGAGCACTAAAATCATGCCGCGCAATCCCACTGCGACAATAATGCGTCTGTCTTGTCAGTGTCTGGATTGGTCTAAGTGTGGTGTGTTGACGACTGTCTAGAAAGATTATCGTAGCAATGGGGTGAGTCATCGTCGTCATCGCCTCTGCTGTCGGCGACCCCATCGTCTGCTTTGTCGATGTCCGCATGTATGCTGGATGACTATTTCAAATCGTATCCCGCCTGTCCTATGTCTGCTTCTTTTTTCATATTCTTTATCTCCTTACTGTCTTTCTTGCTTTGTGCATTCATCTCTCTCTTTTTCCTTCGTTCTCGTGCACTGTTGGCACCACATTACTTACTCATTGACTTAGCAATTGTGGTGAATGTTTTCGTCGACGTAGATGGCGACATTTTCGTGTGAGGTGAGGAGGAGTAGGAGAAGGAGGAGACGACATTTCTCTGTCTGTATTTCTACCCTGCGTAGAGCTCAAGTGTGGACAATGGCGTGGAAGTGGATGGCGACGAAGTGGGTGAGGCCAGGGCAGCGTTGGTGGCGACGGTGTTGATGATCGTAGTGCTCCCATCTAATTTTGCTAATTGGGTGCACACTTACCAGCATCATGCCTTGGTGTTCCTTCATTCCACATCATCGACATCGCGCTTAGACACGGGCACGTGGAGAAGGGGGAGAAATATAATCCTGACGACGTGTCGGAGCCGTTGGTGGATGTGACGCCCACTTTGTCCGAAATGCGAGTCTTCCCCTTTCCATTACAAATGTTGATCGAATCAAGCTTGACCTTTACTTGGCTGATTAAATATCACTGAAATTTAGCCCTAATATTTGTTTAGTTTTCTCATTTTTTAAAGCTACTTGAATGTCGTTGAAGATGCGCCCCTTTCGACTGCTACTTACTTATGGATCCCTATTTTCCATTGCTAATGCTATGCGTCCTGGAATCCGATATGGTGCCTAAAAGACCACTCCCTGCATAGGTTACTCTTTCACACAGGTGATCCTTATTTGCTAAATGTTCAAAGTGTTGAAGCTT
The DNA here is from genome assembly GCA_036345935.2 of Taenia hydatigena. Lineage (NCBI taxonomy): Eukaryota > Metazoa > Platyhelminthes > Cestoda > Cyclophyllidea > Taeniidae > Taenia > Taenia hydatigena. The sequence continues at coordinate 19,851,661 of JADWOT020000002.1, read as the reverse complement.
CTGTCTGGCTGTCGAATACCGGAGATTGTAGCCAGCAATGAACTTGTGTTCAGACCACTCAGTGCGGTGGCCCACATTGCGTTGACTAATCATTTTAAGTGATGTTGGTTCCGATTTTGCGTCTTGGTTTCTGAACAGTCTGTTACTGGAAACCCTACACTGCAGCTTGTTCACGGCAAGCAATCCATCTTTCGTCGCTGTCATATGCCTAACGGATTCAATTAGCTAAATTTTAACAACATTTTTTAGGTTATTGCTTGAACTCTTACCCTTTCCGAGTCACGAAAACTCGATAACACATCCGATGGGAAGCACAAGCATCCGCATCGATACGGTACTCCTTTCTGTTCTCCCACTGATTTCTCGTACTCAGTGACTGCAACCAACTGGGACTCGAGTCGGTTCAGAGGTTGAAGCGAAAGCAGGCATTTCGTCTAGTTTACGTGTAGTATTTGATAATGGTGTGGCAGGCAGTAGCAAAACGTGTTCCTTCTGACCAAATGACTTAATCAGTTTGATCTTGGTGGCCTTAAGTCAGTTGAGGGGCATCACACTTAAGCGGACCCTTCGTACTAAATAAAATACGATTAAAATCATTTTGGTCAGTGTTATTCTGAACCAAAGCATTAATAGCAATAAACAGCGATGTGAAACGGGAGTGATGGTGCAATAGTTGGTCCCCCTTCTCCTCCTCTTCAACATTTAAGCAGATACGATGGAGGTTGACCACACGACTGGTACCCAGGTGCTATAAAATAATGTGTGGCGGACAGTTGGATTGACAGTTCGTGAAATTTTGTTTCTAAAATAGAAAATTGCTTGTGTTGCTATAATCACTAGGCAAATAAAAACTCCATGTCTAATAGTCGATGGTTTGTGTGGATTGGTGCGTGCGTGATGGACTGTAGATGCAGTTGTTCACGGTGATCCGGTGACTTACAGGCGACCAAAGAAGCTGGTGGCTGAGATCTGCCTGCTCGATAGAATTCCATGTAGCTGGTAGATGCTTGGGAGGGACTTCTTGAAAACAGTAAGGACTTGTGATTAATTGCTGAATTACGTGTCCATTGAGGGAGCGACTTGGCGTGGCTGAATAATACACTTCCTCTCCTCGTCCTTCATATTCCTTTAGTAATATTTCTCTAAGCTCCTTGTAATTGGCAATAGTTAGTGGTGTCGACTGTTGGTTGAGAAACATAACAGCACAGATGGTTCGACGACTACAGTGGTAGTGGAGAGGCGTCAGCTAAGTACTGCGTTTTTGTTTTTGATGAGAAAGGCAAGAATCGTGCAAAGCTTATGCACTATCAAGAGGGACTTGGATTGCGGATCGAAGTGTTGCAGTGATGGTAGTGAGTTATAAAATGGACATGGCGCCTCTTTGGTTTCGCAGGTCATCTCGGTAGAAGTTTCTACTCAGCTGCTTTTTCGGACGGCTGCTGATTGATAAACGAGTTGCTCTTATTAATCGTCTGGAATTTCTGCGTGTATCTGAAGGTTTCGTAAGCAAGCATTTTTTGGTTCTCCCCGTGGGCCAATTTCGCCTCTACATCTCAGATGTCATCGCTTTATTGCTCATCAAATGACTTCGTTTAGACTTTGTATTTGAGGCCATCTCTACTGAGTAATTTGGACCTGAGGTGAAAGATACGCTTTGCCATCGCGCTTCAAAGAAGAAGACGCGCCTTCCCTTCAGTGGTGGGTCACTTTGACGTCGTTCTTCCCAACACTTCTCCGAATTCAGCGGCAGCTGTGAAAAAAAAATACATCTGGCTGTGCTTCAGCTCATTTCACTGGAGGCAACATTGGATACATCTGTGTGTGCTCATCAGTTTCAATGGTTGTTTAAATGTCCGCTTGTTCTTCAAATCACCAAAGTAATGGGTGGGATAGGTATTCTTTACTACAAATGAAACAATGCAAATGTAATAGAGTTATGAGGCGAAAATTGTCACTTCTGGAATTGAAACTCCGGAGGACAGCCTTAGTGTTTGAGGCTGTCTACCCCGTTGCTCCTTTGAAGTCCTCTCCGGAATTAGCAGTGTTGTAGAATGCGCTCAACATACCACTTTTGAGAGATCTATTCTCAAGTAATATCTGGTTACTGGCTCAACCATCCCAGTTCACCCTCTTCAACACAAAAGAATTTTTTCGCAGCAGCTAACTGGGGTTCCGATTTATTTGTCTTGCTCTACTACGGTAAATGTACCTACAACTGTCTCTAGTCTCATGAAATATTATGTGAGAAAAACGATTTTCTAGTTGATATAAAATCCAAAACCAAACTACTTAGTCCAGCTAACTTTTCGTCTATTAACCCATCCATTTACCCACTTTTTCACCTATTCATCTGCTTGCCTATGTAAGACTTTTACATTTCTGGCGGCATTTGAATGTGAGTCTAAAACAGACATAGAGTTGCTGGAAGGCTTTAAGCATATGTGAGGTGTGTGAGTGATTAAAGAAGGCCTGATTAGTAATGTTTGCCATTCAAGCAGGTGTATTTCCAACAATACATCAATCAGCGGAGACGCGGAAGGATGCCCACTGCTGAGAATTCGTAAAACGGCAGCGGCGGATTACACGACAAAGTGTGAGGAACTCGCGACCTCTAGCGCAGCACTGTAGGCTACGCACGTCCAGATGTCAGTGTAGCTGGAGACAGTCCATCGCAAGCATGTTGCTTCAGCACAGCAATTCAGGCTCTCGACGGCCATGGAGGTGGGGTTCGCTGAAATGGAAGGAAGTCCTGTCTGGACGCATGTCAACGCCGCGGAGTTGGAGGCAAGGAAGAGTAAAATTGTAGGTAGAGACTGCCATCGTTTATCAGTATAGTTCACTATCCATCCATCCCGTATTCTTGCAATCAGTCATCTACTTCCTTATTGCTCATTTACTCTGGCATTGGATGTGGTGTCAAACGTCAGCCCAACTATCCGTCTTTCATCTACTCCGTAATGTATTATTCTGTCCAACGAATCTGTGCAGTGGACAATGCTTCTGAATAGTTTACGTGTTTTGAGGTCACCTCAGTTAAGATTAGCCAACATTTGAAGCGTTTACATACATGGTATCTTCACTTGTCAAGCAAGTGTTTGAAGTTGTGAACGGCTGATGTACTTAAAACTGGGAGGGGCGATATATATTTTAGAAGTGCGTACTTGCTAACCCATTCAGTCAGCTCGGATCCATTTACCTAGTTTTTGGGAATAACACATGATTCGGTCCCTCCTGCAGGTCTCGCTAGCTGAAAACACTGAACGCACGCCCAGGCTGTCAGCAAAGCTGATAGATTCGCCTTAAAAGTGGGTTTACCGCTTTCGAAAGAGGAGGTTAGGGTGCGTGTTTTGAGTAGACGGGATTCTGATAGACGCACGAAATGGTGGTTGAATTGATGACACAGAATTACTCACCTCATCTTGAAATGTCTGAATAGAGGCTTTCGGCTAGCAAAGTGGCACTTTTTCCTGCTCTTATGGATCCTTTCTCTTACACGCCATTTGTGTTAAATTTTGTCACAGCAGGATATTTTCTTTATTAAGACTAGAAGTAGTTTGATTTCCTTGCTCCCTTCCTTAGACCTAACTGTATTGTCCTCGAAATCGCAGTGCGATCAAATTGTCTTTTTTGTTCCTTGTGCATTGAAAGCTCATAAGTAGCCTGTGTTCTGAATGTTCGATTGCAGACGGGATTTCGATGAAACTGCGGCTTTCCAGATCTCTATTCCTCTAAGCCTTACGCATTCTCAGTTACTGGTTAGGTTTCGCCTGCTTTGAAGGATTTGTGCCTTGAGTTAAGTAGACGAAGCACCATCGGCGGCTATCAGTGACCGCTCAATAGTCCTTAGCCCATGCTGCTTTGTTTTGTTTCATTTAGGAGCTTTTATCGTCTTTAGTTTCATGGTGCCACAGCTACGGATCGTGGCAGAAGTAGTTAATTACTTCTTTTATTTTCAACCTCTTTGAGAACAGCCGCAATTGTTTCAAGAGTGAGCCTCTAAATGCCTTCCGGTACTTTTCATAACACTGACGAATGTCCAAGGTGTTAATTGGCAATCAGCATTACCCTTCCAATCTATACCTTAATGTTGGTTAAAGTATACACTTTTCTATTTGTTATCAGTTTGTGCAATAGCTTTTCGTCCTAAATCATATTGAAAATTGACGTTGAATCTTCTCGATATAAGAGGATAGCCATATCTTCCCATCCTATGAACAACAGTTAAATAGGCTATCTTCGATTGCAGTTACGCGACCCGTGCTCTGTTCTCAGCTTCTTGGGAGGTGATAGGTTGCTACTGCACTTATATTGGTTTTCATTACTTTCTTCACAAGTCTCTGCATTCGATTTTGACTGCTTCAGTGCAGATCTCGTTGCACCAACCGTTCAAAATGCAGGATCTAGGACTGTGACTGCTGCCAACGCTAGTTTCTTTCATAAGTGATTCTATCCTGCCGATTGAGCGGAAACGCCTAAACGCCTACTCATACTATTAACAGAAGGCTGGTGTTGGATTCGCGAGTAGCGCATTGACTAAGCCTAATCAAGGTGGTTAAGCCGGATGTTACATTCTTTGTGAAGCATAATAATCAGACAGGTGGCTCTATTTTGAGTGGAAAGCACACACGACTTGATGTAGTCGCAAACACTCTCCCCCTACTCTTTCTCCGTCGTATCAGTTGCATGACGCCTATTCCTCAAAAACGTGCGAACTGTAACCCTTAGGAATGGTTGATGAAACAAAAGCTGTTGAAAGGGTAGAAGTGAGGGAGGAGGTGTATGCTTGAATTTGGCTGCTACAAAGGCCGTTTATAAAGGCGATCGAGGAGGCGATATCTGTGGGGCGTGTTCTGGAAGATGGCAGCATACAATGAGAGATTTCCTAGCAAATTCAAACCGTTAAAGTATCCAGGATGTACTAGCTTCATGTGCCCAACAAATGTAAGAAACCAGCATCAGGAAAATAGCATGAGCGTAACCAGGCCAACTTTTAACACGTCAAATTTCATTTGGAATGCTGATGCTACTGAAGGAGGGCACAGTAAGCTCTGCATGAGAAAAAAACGAAAAAAGAACTAGTGAAGGGGATAGGAAATTTGGGTTTCTAGGTTAACAGTCTCAGAAAGAAAAGAAGTAGGTTTATATCAAGTTGTAAATAATGATGTGAAAACCTCAATGCAGATGTCAATACTTATTCCAGCCAATGCCGATGACTTTTCGCCTAACTATTCTTGAGGGCCATCGGGAGGGATGCTTATTCCTGTCCTCGAGTTTGGCCAATGGCTTCTAGCAGCATAGCTTTGTAATGGAATTTGTCCACTCGAATAGAGTAATTAAGATGCAAGGTATGCATTTTTGGAGGAGCCGTAGCTGCGATTCGACACCAATACTTCTTTAGGCATTTTTCTCTCCATTTACCAGCTTCAAACGCGACAACTTGGTTTCGACGGCAGCAGCGTTGTTAAAAAGGCAACTCAAGCTTGCTACCGAGGACGAAGTGAAGCAGTTTGCCTCTTGACGATACTGCCGCAATGACGTCCCCTTTTGTATCATTGGTTGATTTTGCCTTTTGAAAGATCCACAAATCAGAATTGTGAGTTGGTTGTTCGGCATCTTGAAGGAGCAGCATATGAGCGTACCATTAAAGTACCGCAAGTCATTGATCAGGAGGGTAAAATGGAAAGATAAGGGAGGAAATATTTATTTGTGCAAACTTTACAACCAGCATACCTTGCACGGGCTTTCGCAAACTGGTCAGATCCTCATTAACCGTCTACGACGTTGATGGGCGGTAACTATTTCTACTGAGGTGGCGCACACCATTTGTCAGCTCCAAAGTCAGCGATGCAGTCTGCCGAGTTTTGTAAATCTAGAGTTCCTCTCCTTTTTTACTGCAGACAACGGGAGCTATAATGCTTTCTTGCTACACAAAGCAGTAATTATTGTTGTTTTTCTAGCAGAAGCAGTTCACTTACGGTCAAACGCAGTCCAATCGCAATGCCTAAGTGAGCTGGAAGTGAGGATGTAGCGGCTCTCCTACGTCCAGGCTGCTCTCAACTGATATTATGTACGAGTGCTCTTCATCTTATCAATTTCTTCCCACCAGTCAACCAATCCGCAAAGACCCCGAGACGGATGTTCGTATTGGTTGACATTTGGTGGATCGAATAACGCAGATTGGTCAGTGACGAGGGGAAAGATAAGAGCATAAGTGGGAATTCAATTCAATCACTTTTTCATTTACCCGCTCGTTTTCTTGGTAGATGCAGAATGCCAGGTAAGATGTACGGGATCGTGGTTTTTCGTCTTTTGCACCAGGGATGGAATTATGCGTCGCAGAAGAGCTGCGTCTAGGCTGGCAGCAATGGATGAAAGAGACAATGGGCAGTGTTTTTGTAATGCTTATATTTGGTTTAGTCAGAAGGCATTCATGCTCACTCCTCTTTATGTTGACATCGGTCCACGTACACAGAGTACTTTCAAGCCTGAGAAACCTGAGGCTTGGTTTGGGTTCATTTTACCGCCTCAGGAACGGTTAGCTTTATGCTCTTATGCCTTAGCCTAACAGCAAACAATTCGCATTAGTTGAATCAGACTGATTCAGGATGCATAGGTATATTCCAATCCAGTTGGCATTGCTACCAAGTTAACAGGTCAAACGATTCGCTGGAACCAAATTTTGCATTGGCATGTGTCTACTTACAATGGCTAGTTCCAATAGCTGATATCATCGTCTACCCGCATTAATAGCTGCCTTTCTATCCACACTCAGTCAGCCAGCCAGTCCAGGTTCTTTGGCGCTTTTTGAATGTACATAAATTCATCTCACCCAAAAGCACACCCTCAGGGCTTCTTTAAATCTCTCTTTGCCTCTAGTATCGAACTGAATTTACGAACAGATGTGCTTTGTAGTCCCCGACTTCTGCACTTCTAACTATTATACTCCAGCGAACTCTCTCTCTCCTGCTGCGATTCATTTCAAAATTCTTTAAAATAAAACAAAGTGTAAATGTCGCTTCTCATATCTTTCCGAACTTTGAGTTCAAAATGGAAATTAGGCGAATAGGAAGAGCACAGATGTGGGTGCTCTTCGATGCTTGCAAATATGGTAAAGCCTTTTGTTGACGTTTCGACTGTTTGACTAATCCAGTCTCCTGCTTAATTTAGGCAACTAAATCAAATCAAAGCAGCTGATCTGCAACACCGAAAGTGACGTATAGAGGCGGGTAAGAAAAGAAAGCAAAATTCCAAGGCTATTCTTCAAATAATTGTACTTCACTAAGGTCTCGAGAAGGAATCAAACCTCTGTTAACTAACGAAGGCTGAAACGGATTTAGGGTATTTTCGAGCCAGTCTTGGATAACTATGTCATGATCAAGTTATATGACTTTTGCTACTGTTGTTGACGCCATACTAAGTGGAAGGCGAAAAGGCTTGTAAACCGTAGTTGTATAACGGAGGCACAACGAAACCTTAAAGCTCACCACTACTGTCTACCCATCGGTAGGCAACCTGAGGAAGGAAGGAAGGAAGGGCCTACACAATTAAGCGCAAGGCGTTTATTTCCACATTTAAAGAAGGTGAAGGAGGTATCCCCTACGTGTGTTTCCTGATAAGTCTTCAATAAGGCTGACGTATTTGAAAGGATAACCACTTTCGCTACATGAAATTACACAAAAGTAGTTGCTACTTGCTACTGAATGTATCCAGCTCTACCTCTGTCCTCCCTCAGCCCACCTACCTACTCTCTCCTAACTATTTCTCCTCTCTTAGCATTTATTTCATACAGTGCGCATCCTAACGAATTGTAGGTAGGCTTATCAGTAAAAACCAATTGACTCCACCCGCCAGACATATTTGCAAGCGAATATGATGGCGGCTGACGAGAGCAATTCAATAGAGAAGCTTCGTTCAGCCTATCGGCTTGTGACTCCTATGACAAGCACTTTTCGTCTCATCAGCCGTTGAGTGGAATCGTTTGAGTTGGGTGTGGCGAAAAAGCCTTTGAATGACAGTGACACAAATGGTGTGCATGAGCACATTCCACCCTCACAAACCTTTTAGCTAAACTTCACTCCTTATCTACACCTGTAAGAATCACATCAGGCTGGGTAGCAGGGAGTCAGAGTGCGGAAAACAATAAATGAACCCATAAGCAGCTTTTTAGACAGGAGACGGAGCATCGGAACGATGGGAGGTGGTGTGGAAAGACGGAGAGTTGGTCGGATGTGATCAGGTAGGTTGATGTGTCCCTTTAATGAGAGAGCATTCACTGTACAAAATTTGATTTGGCATAAGTAGTATTCTAGTTTAGCAAATGACATTGTGCATTCACAGTTAAAAGGCCGCATTTAAAGTTGCAACAGCTGCTCCTTCGCCCTGACTGTTGCAGCAATCGGAGAAAGTAAAGTCATTGCTTGGGCGGATGGAAAAATAGAGATGCATAAAGCACCAAAACTAGACTTCCTCTTGGTAGTTTGCCCTTTCCCACACAAAGCCTAAGTGTGGTGATTGAATGCAATCACTTTGCCCAATTCAGAGTATGGCACTGTGATTCACTTTAAGATTCAAAGGGGCATCCTTTTACATGGTTAAACTTCAGCACACCACTAGTCTCTTTAACTCCACGAAGAGCAACCACTTGGTGAAACCGGTTCCCATCCTCTTCTTAAAGCTCTGGACAAGATTCGTTAAGCAATCCTTGGTAGCCGTCAACGTTTGACACGATTGTGGATTTGTGTAACAGCATAACATCTCGATACGGTTTTTACTTATCGATGCAGAGCCTTATTTCCAGAAACACTGGTCTTTAGTCAAATTATTCGACCAAGTTCATGGCCCACTTACCATTACCGATATGGACAATGACATAATGTCTGGCTCAATTGCTCATCGCGACACAAGATCATTGCGAAGGCGCTTAATGCAAAAACTCAGCAGACTAAGGGCAAGTTATGAATGACGAAGTAAGTAAAGATGGATATTGATAGGTAAATAAATGGCTAGGTGAGTGTGAGAGTGTAATAGGGTCGAATGTACAAAGCTGTGTGTCCAAGTTGTCAAATCTCCGTGCTCACAAACCGAGATTCTTCATCGACATAATTGAGTTGTACAGGGTCTCCAAATCCTTGTACTTAAGCTCGTAGTTCTCCTTTGTGGCCTGTTGGTCAGTGTCCATCCAACTAATGGTCGTCTCACACATCGTGAGTACACTTTGTCGGAAGTCTTTCGATACTCGCTCTTTCGTTCCGTCGTCATCCATTTTCGATTGTATTTCGTAAACGTAGTCTTCCAGAGCAGTCCTTGCCGCCATCCTACTCTTCTCTTTCTCATCCTCCAACCTATACTTTTCTGCATCATTCAGCATTCGCTGTATCGCCTCCTCCGACAGAAGACCATTGTCCTTCCTGATGGTGATGCTGTTTTGCTTCCCTGCCGACTTATCCACCGCTGTCACATTGAGAATACCATTTTCGTCAATGTTGAAGGACACCTCAATCTGAGGCACTCTACACGGCGCCGGTGGGATACCTGACAACTCGAATTCGCCCAACAAGTTGTTGTCACTCGTCATCGCACGCTCACCCTCATACACCTGCACCAACACACTCGATTGATTGTCCAAACGCGTGGAGAACATCTTCGTTTTCCTTATCGGGATTCTCGTATTGCGCTCTATCAGCGTCGTCATCACACCACCTGCCGTCTCCACACCCAGTGAGAGTGGCACCACATCCATTAACACCAAATCCCGTACCTTCTCCGACTTGTAATTAGCCACGTTGGATGCCAGCAACGCTGCACCATATGCCACTGCCTCGTCTGGATTTATGGAGTGGTTCAGCTGCTTGCCATTGAAGAATTCCTGCAACAACTGTCGTACCTTTGGAATTCGCGTCGATCCGCCTACCATCAATACCTCGTGTATGTCACTCTTCTTCAACTTTGCATCATCTAATGCCTTTTGTACCGGACCCAGCGTCTTATTGAAGAGATCTGAGCACAGCTGCTCAAAACGGGTCCGTGTGAGGGTCGCACTGAAATCAATGCCCTCAACTAACGCATCTACAGCTATGCTTGTGAACTCATTAGAACTCAACATCCTCTTCGCCGTCTCACACGCATTTCTCAGGCGGCTGATGGCTTTCTTGCTGGTCGTCAAATCCTTGCCCTTGTGAATTTGCTTGAAGATTCCCACACAATGATTCACCATTCGAGAATCAAAGTCCTCGCCACCCAGGTGCGTGTCACCATCAGTCGACTTCACCTCAAATGTTCCATCTTTGATGGACAGGATGGAGACATCGAAGGTACCACCACCTAAATCGAAGACGAGCACATTGCGCTGCGAGTCGGACCTTTTGTCCAAACCAAATGCAATGGCGGCTGCTGTGGGCTCGTTGACGATTCGCAACACATTTAAGCCAGCTAATTTTCCTGCATCAATGGTCGCCTGCCGCTGGCTGTCATTGAAGTATGCTGGCACTGTGATCACGGCATTTGTCACCTTCTTGCCCAAATACGCCTCCGCTGTCTCCTTCATTTTTAGCAGCACCATGGACGAAATTTCCTCCGCAATAAAACGTTTTGTCTCACCGCAATGTTCCACCTCGATCATTGGTTTTCCTTGCGAATTTATGACTTTGAACGGCCAAAGCTTCATGTCGGCTTGCACCACCTCATCGTTAAAACGGCGTCCGATTAGACGTTTTGCATCGAAAACTGTATTGGTTGGGTTCAGAGTCGCCTGGATCTTTGCAGCATCACCAATGAGCCGTTCTCTATCCGTGAAGGCGACATAGCTGGGTGTTATGCGGTTCCCTTGATCGTTGGCAATTATGTCCACCTTGTTGTTTTGGAAGACTCCAACGCATGAGAAGGTTGTTCCTAAATCAATCCCAATGGCTTGATCTGTCGACTGACTTTTGCTCGATTCGCACATGCCTACACGCAGAGACAATAATGATTGCTTTCACAATCGTCACGACTTTATATATCGACCACAAGTGGTTAGTAAGAGGATTTTCACGTTGCGAGCCAAATACTATGGCACTATTATCCAACTAAAACTTTCCACTGCTTTACGCGCCTTCTTATTAGCTGGCGACTGCACACATGAAGGCGATGACGCAGAATGGAGTGGTGCCGATACGCCTCTAATTGGTCACTGACGTTGACGGTGGCGTCTCCTCCGTATCGAAGCGAGGCTGGCAGAAGTGCCAATTCATTGATCTATGACTGACAATGTTTTGTAACGACTAAAAAGTCTAAAGCAACGAATTATGAATGACTCTTCTCAGTAAGATCTATCTGCTCACTGCCATGATCGTCCAGATCATGAATCGGCCAGGCAGCGAAACAGAATGGAACGAGCATGTTTCATGCCTTCCTTACTCATGTAAATTCGTGTAAGCACATGCGTGTGTACCCTAGAGATAATGGAGAACTATAGTCGTCATGAGACTTGTATGAAAATCCATTAAAAATACGTTGTTAGTTCAGCCTGCATTTAGGACCAGTTCCCCACTCTTCTTCAAAGGCCAAGAGCACACGGGAGTGTTAAACTCTCTGGTGTTAGGTTGCGTTGCAATAGTGAATTGAAGTACCTTCTTTCTCTAATTGTTAGCTTATTTCTTGGTTGAATTGACTGTTGCTCCTTTCAAATGCCGTCACTTGTTGTTAGTGGCACCACAGAGTTCCAGAAGTCTTAAGAGCCTTCGTGCTTGCGATGCGCACTCAAGCGGGTTTGTGACACCGCGCCAAATATGATGAGATCGGTACACCTGTTGGTGGCGGTTGTCACGCCGTCATTCGAATCTCACTATTCGTCATTTCTGTGCGGTGCGTATTTGTGGAGTTATTACTACGCCACGGCAGTGGTAAAATTAATACCGTCGGATAGAAGCTGACTCGTTTGTTAAGTCTACACTTTTACACTTATAAAGAAATTAAAGGATTAAAGATCCTATTTTGATTCTCAGTACAAATACATTTGAAGTCCCATAACTCAGCTCCTCATCTGCCTCGTTCCCACTAACATTCCCAAACGTCAGTCCATGAGTACTTGAAACCACCTCTTCTCACTCTGACGGTAGGATTTGATCGCATGCAGGCTTTCATTTGATAATCGCATAAGCTGATGTGGCTTTCTTTCCACATCAGATCAGATCAGCCTATCAACCTCACGAGCCTTAAGATTATCTGTCCTTATAGAATTTCTACGAACTGTATTGTGCAGATCAGTGTATGTTCCACCAGCTTCCGCACCAGTCTAGTACTAATCTCACCAAGTATTTTCGAATCGACCGCACGATGGTACTCCACTGCTTTGCTTCACGACTTCTCCTCGGAGGCAGGCCCTCGGAGCTAGCAAAACGATAATAAAGACTAGGTGGTTGCGAATGTTCTTCTAAAAGAAGCTAGACATTGTGAGGCCTTTTGGATTCCTGGTAAAAAACCCATGGAACATCTCCCTACGAACGATACTACATGGCACAACACCTCGCCATCAAGTGAGAACTCTTTAGCCTTCACGACACTCTGTCGCCAGTAGCAATCCACATTGCCACTTATCCAGAGGATGATTTTATCGAGTGGGCTGACTGACTTGGAGTGAATTGGAGCTGATTAACGTAAATAGAATGTCGAAAGAAGAACTCGTCACAATACAAAGAATCTTTATTTAATTACGAGTTAAGGCACTCAAGTACGAGCCACTGAAGATGAATCTCGTAAAGTGAAGAGAACAACCATTCGTAAGGAATCAAAGCAGCAGTAGATATGTTAACGAAAGCCAAAGCATGGTAACAAAGTGGCCAAGCTTCTAAATTTGGCAAGTAAACCAGCGTCCAGCGAAATAGTTAAGAAACCGAAGATTCAAATAATGCCGGGTAGAACTCAACACCTTCCACTGGATGAATTTAAAACCCTTTATTTGCTCATATTCGGTAAGCCACCAGTGCTTATGAGGTTGAATAAAGGAATGGCCCAGCAAACAGAGTCTGAGTTCTAGCGAATTCCTATCGAAGGACTTCAAAGGCGACACTTAGGATAGCAGCTACAGAAGCACGATTTAATATGCCCGCAAGCAAGGTCTTTCTGTCAGAAAAATAATTCACCACGACACCCCAGTCATTGTACTGCTTAAAAATCACACCAGTTTAGGTTACTTCTACAAGCCACTTTGATCCCTTCTCAGAAACCACATAAGACAATTACTCCCTAAGAGTTTTACTGTCTTAGACGCAAACAGTAGTCTCACGAACCATGAAATGCATAACTCCAGCTATCGTGAACTGTGAAGTAACTTTGGCGTAAAACTGCAACACCCAAAGCTGTCGATGAAGACCACAACTTGAGTAGGGAGATTCAGGTCCTACAAATACAACAAGCCGGCAAGATCAGGACAACGAAGCAGATAAATTCCCACCAGAGGTGTATATTCCCAACAGCAGTTCAAAGCCATCTGATGGACTGGCTGCAAGATGCCCAAGCTAGGTAGGTTCAAATGCTTCTTAAGGGATGCAAACGCATTGGCATACACCGTTAGCCTAAAAGAGAGTCCAGACACTGAAGGTGGCAGAGCCAGGTGGGCTCTGCAGGTGGTGAGACCTGGCACGCAGGTGGTTCTTGCTTCTCATTGATACCTTGCAGAAGGTAGGGGGTGGGAGTTTGCGACTCCAGACCGTCCTCGAGGACAGCTCAAGCTTTTGAAATGCTTTTTTGACTGATCAGGTCATTTTCTGGGTTAACCTACAGTGTGGGACAGTTTTCAGCCTCTTTGCAGAAAAACTGAACGTATGTTTTTTTGGAGGTGGGCTATAGTTAGCTTCCTTCTACTTCCTTCATTCTCCGAGCCGTTTCAAATAGCAGTTCGATTGAAGTCAAAGCCAGTCGTCTACATATGAATGTTGACTAAGATTGTTGTCAGTTAATTGGTCGATTTGCCTTCGTGAATCGCATAATCGGGTTTGTCAAGATTACATCACCACGCAAAAGATTCACCCCAACAGTGGCATGGAAAAAGCGTTAGTGTTGGTTGGGTTGTGCATTCAGCGTAACAAATTCCTTTTCATTTTGCTGGTTTGCTGTGACCCAGAACCCTTGGTCCGAAAGCAAAGGCATTCTCTGTTTTGTGTGGAAACACGGAGACCACTGAGAAGGTTTTTCATCATGGCGCTCTTGTGGATTGCCTGATCTATGAGCGCATAGGTGATCGAATTGAAGGATGCACCCTCGCTCTGAGGAATGAGTTGATGACCGAGTAATGGCAGGGATCCCGACAGAAGCCACGAACATATCCTTATCCTTGACCTCTAATTTGGTGGAATGTGTACCAACACTAAGTCAAGTCGACTACTTTGACTCTATGCTAAGAAATCTTTGACTTCCACGAATCTTGTTTTCCTTTTAAAACGAACTCGTAATAATTTCCTTTATCAATACAATTGCAAAGATTTAAATGCAATTTGTCTTAATGTCTGACCTATGTTTGTTTCATGGGTAAGACGATGGCGTCAATCGAGCCGCCACTTATAGGTGCACACGAGAGTGACTGAAGTCTGTGTCTGTGACATGCCGCCCTAATTGGATTGTCTCTGACATGATTTGCACTGTAGAAGCACCACTTGAATCTTGCATGTCAAAATCCACACCCAAGTGTGGGCATAACAAGTAAGAAAGCGTGTTTGGAGGTCCTATGATCCCCTTAGAAGCTGGCTTTCGTGTGGCAACAACCACTCAAACTACATCCCTGTCAACCTATTCTACTAGCTTTCCACAGATTATTAACTCTTTTAAGTAGCTATATAATGGAGAAATAAAGTGCTACAAAGCATGAAACAATTTGTCACTTTACTTCTTAGTAGAAAAAAGCTACAAGAAGTGCATGCTTTAGGTTTAGGTCTGAAATTATGTGATGGTACTGGAAAGATGTTGGTCTACTAAAGGTGCTGCTATGGAACAATGATCTCCATGGAATCAACACATGGGCTTTAAACAATCCTTCAACAACCACTTTCTGTTTGTTTGTTCCAAGGACAACGAAGACTAGTTAGGCTGAGAAATGTCGAGAAATGCCAAATGTAAGGCACATTTTCCAATCTAGTGTGCGCACGCACAGCAACTGATACTGGATTGTTTGGGCTTCCTTTCACTCGCCATGAGTGGATTCATTGTGGTGGATGCTTCGAACTGCGATGTGAAATGAATACAAGGAGTACTCTTGTAGACAACCCCTGCGACTGCGCGATTCCTATAACAATCGCTCAAACATTTTATCGCTCTGAGCGGTGGCTTCGTTTGATTAAGTTGTGTGCAAATCTATTCTATTCGCGCAGGCTTCCAAGTCACATTTTCGGATCGGCTTCGCCTATTCAATTATGACGCAAATTAGCGTGAGCTAAGCCCTGCCAACCACACGAAGCATGGTGCAGCGTCTCGGTCTGCGTACAAGCAAGTGAATATGCACATAGATCCTACCCTATCGTCAGTTCTTAAGGCCCTTTCTAATGAGTGACGCGAAGTTTGACAGGCGACATTAGTGAAGACAGAAGCATCGAGAAGATAGGAGGCAGCATAGACAAGCATGGAGGTGTTTAGGAGTACTAGAGTAGGTTGATGTGCTCCTTCGTAAAAAAAGGAGCCTTTAGTTTGCAAATGTTTCACTTTAAGACAAGTAGACAGGTTGGAACAAGGAGACGCACGACACTAGTCACCCCATTGTTTCACTCTTTCAAATTTATGCGGCATAACATAATTTTGCTTTTTTCTTCGGCTTCATGGCTTGCCTATCAGTTCAAGAGCAGGATGCTCCGGGTGGAGGGAGTCCCTTCTACTCCATCGCTTTAAATAAGATCCCCTAAGGAACCTACTGTAGACGTCAATCCTCATGCGATTGACAAAACAATTGTTGCTAATTTTTGTTAAAATTAATACACGAATTCCCATTTAAGGGTATTATTCTTTCTAAGAGAATGTGTGACCTCGACTATCTCGTCCAAATTTGATGGTACACTTGCTGTTATTGATGTGGGTGTTGTGTAGACAAAGGCAAATTCGGGTACGATTGTGTGTTTGGATGCAACATCCTTGTCAAAGCCAGTAAAAATTTGGAACTGACATTTCTGTGACTGATAAGTTTTGCATGGGATTTTACTTCGTCTGCCTAGTTATGGGTGCTTCCAAAGGCATCGCCATTCCTAGTGACTCCCATGCTCTTTAGCCACGGAATGATGAATCGCTAACTAATGGCGCCAAGTTAGTTCTTCACATAAAAGAAGTGTCAAGTTGAATGGCTAGAGTCATACATATTGCAATACGATCGCTCAGTATTGAGGTGTCTCTTGTAATCACATGAAGATATAAAGCGAAGTGGTCACCCCTAAGCTCCCCTCGGAAACCTCGCAGACTGATGCCTTAGTATGAATAGTTGACTAAAGGAATGAGCATGGAGAAATGAATGGCTAAGTGGGTGTAGGAAATTGCATTTCACGCCTATAAATGTTGTCACAACAATTCAAAAGGGTGAAAACATGTTTGGGCTGGGGTTAGGGTTGAGTAATGCCAACAAAATAAACACATTTTCAGGGATTTTGACTTCACGCTTCTTAGGACTGATTGACAGGACGATAATTCAATTGAAAATTTGCAACTTCGCCCTTGAACTCAATGTGCTCACGAGGTAAGTTTCCTCGTATCCTGTTCGAGCATAAGCGGGTAGTCCTCCTTTGAGGCCTGTTGCTCGAATTCCATCCATTTGAGCACCATATCACACATCGTAAGCATACTTTCTCGAAAAGTTTCCCACGTCTTTTGCCTTACCTCGTCATTCTTTATTTCCGATTGCATGGTTAAAATGTAGGTTGGTTATTTAAGGTTACTTTGGACAAATAAGTAGCTATTATATGATTTCAGAGCACCATCGCTCACCTTGATTCCACTTGAATGTGACACTCTCCTCTAAATTAACGTCACCTGTGCACCAAATATTGCGCCTCATAATGATGATGGCTTTTAGTTGCATTTCAAGGAGGAAAATATCTCTTTTCTCTAATACAAGCATCGTATCAATGACCTTAAGTAGCTCCTTTCTAAATAATAATCTTATTCTTTGAGGAAAATAATCGCCACTTGAATGGTGCAAGGTTTTATGCTGATGGTTACACCATGCCAACAGATTACCATCGCCGTGCTAAGCAGGCTGTGATAAGCGCACCTTTTATTCACAATTGGCAAGCTATCATTCCATTTCAGTTAACTCCAATCCTAAGCGCTGCACATTTTTGTGGGACCAATTCTATAACACATTCGTTGCACGAAGAATGGCCTCTACGAGCATGCAATACGTGTTTGGATTTTGTACGTCCGCTATCACAAAGTCTTGGTAAAGCCAAGCTTCCCACTTCAACCTGCAGGGTAGCTTTGTCTTAGGTTCAGTTTCAAGCAGACTAGGTCCACCAATTAGCCTGTTTCTACAAGCACCCAGTCACGTCGATCTGGTAGCATTGAGGTGATTGCTTATTGAGATCATTCATTCCTGCATCCATAACCTGAATACGCGAAGCTTTCTCCTCCATACTTGGTCGACTATCCTCTTGCATTTCTTACTTCAAACCTTCTGGTGACAAACACCAAATTTCCACTCACATATTCAGTCACCAAAATCACTACCCGGAAACCTTCCATTAAAATGATGCTTTAGTCATAGAAAGGTCACTGATCATGTGATGAGGATTGTCGATAAAAAAATGATAAAATCGTTTCCATTTGCATGTCTTATTGTCTACCATGCTCTTCGACTTTCTGCCGCCATTGCTTATGGGTTTGGCACCGCTCAGAGCAGAGTATAGCGCCATAACCAAACGAGTGTTTGCAATTAAGAAATGCGACTTGAAAGCTTGTCCCAATGGAAGCATAAAGCGCCAAAACTAGAATTCCTCTTGGTGGTTTGCCCTTTTCCATACAATGCCTAAGTGTGGTGATTGAATGCAATCACTTTGCCCAATTCTGAGTATGGCAGCAATGGATATGCGTGTTCGAAGCGCGAGCAGTCAATAGCACCACATCAGTGCTGGCCCATGCGGTCTGCAAGTTCTGACAAGTGGCTGCAGCGGTTTCCACCGCAAACCACACAAACATTTTCCACATTCTGGTGCAGTTTCAAGTCCCTGTGACTCCATAACCGCAAAAGTGCGACTAATATGGGAGAAAATATCACTGACCTTTGCAGTTTAAACCCTTTAAAGGCATTTACAATGGTTAAGGATAGATTGAAGATCGTAGACAAGCTATGCTCTGTAACTCCCAGTAGCAGGTTACATCGTAGCCACGACACGAAATTTGTGTCAATTGTCACTCAAGAGGTGTTCAGTCGAGAATTGGAAAGTCGAGACAACGTGAGTCCCTCCGGATCGCCTAGTCGCGAGTTCGTTGCAGACCACGATTGCTCATGTTAAACGATTTGGCAACAGACCCAACATTTTGAAACCGTAGCAATTGCAGATCCTCTTTACGAAAAGATGACACGTTTAATTTACTTGGACGGACCTTCCATCACTCATCAACGATCGTGTTTTCTACAAATGCTGTTCGAAAACGTTCACATCAAAAACATTAATGCAAAACAGTCATAACAATTCGTAGCTTGCGATTCTCTCTCACCTTGACAACGTTTAAAGAAATAGCAAAGGCTAAATTCACATTCAGCCTTGGTCGATGAGTCAACAACAATATATGCTCCACCTGAAAAGGCAAACTTCTGTCAAATTCACAGTCTGCAACATCTCTAACAAGAAGAAAAGCCGAACGCCAGGCACATTTTCACCTGCATGCGACAACTTTGACCCCGACTGCCGAAATTCACTGTTGGTAAAATAACAGACCATTGGAAACACTGCCAGAACAATCCTAATCAATCCCTTAAACCACTGTGCAGCACGAAAACAACTGCGGAACAACGAATAAGTCTTAGCAGAAACTCCATCTTTGTCTTCGTGTTTAACCTGACAAATAGGTGCACACGGGATCGGGTAAGTGAAGGCATGTATGTACACGAGTACTTTCCGAAAAGGACTGAAGATGAGTACAAGAACCCAGTGGTTCTCCACTTCTTTTTGCAAATAAATCCCTACTAATCTAAATTCCTCGCCATAATGGCAATAAACCATTCTAAAACACCTGACTCTCCCACACAACAAGTTAGATTGGCAAAAGATACTCTCGCAGCAAAGGGCCACGGATTAATTATGAAGCCTTCGTACGACGAGCCGTGATAACCTTAAACCTAGCAATGCATTCGAACACAACTGGCATATTTGCGCAAAAGTGACAGCCCTGCCCTGCAGAATGTATTATGAGCTGAAACTACATTCGAGTAATCACTAGAATAGCATTTACGCACTATTGTGAAGCCTCTGGCACATTTGCTACTTCATGCATTTTAGTGACCCTGCTGGCAGGAAAATTACCTGGTTTCTTCAATTGCTTTTAGAACCTGTTGCAAAGCAAAATTTACTTGTATTGATAACTCAAAATGGATGATGCGAAGAAGCATGCATTTAAAGAGGATTTGTGACCCCCGTACGCAAAGCCAAAAATCAAAATCAATCTTTGCTAAAGTAGGCTTGAGCTAAGATGGATTTTTTCGAAGCCTGTGTAATTTCATCCAAAATGTTGATTCTATGGAATGGTGAGGTTGATGGCTTTTTGCATAGCGAATAGTCTTTGCACGTATCCAGCAGTGTGCACGAAAAGCTTGTATTTGGTGCGGTTGTCATTACTGCGTGTGGCTTGCAATTTGTGTTAGAGGAACCAGATATGTGAGTATCCGTTATGACGATGACTTTATTTGCCCGATTTATGTGTGTCCAGAAGTTTAGACTGGCATGAAGGTATTGGTAGGGTTTTTTAGGCTTGCTGAATTCCCAGTTTCTGTAGTGCCTGGGGTTGAATGGTCGAATTCTCTTGTCTAATTTAATTGTGTGCTAGTACCAACAATGTTCCTTTTGGCGTGGGAATTTCGTTGCATCACTGCTATGTTTGCTGGTCCTGGTGCTTTTAAGTTCTTTTCAAATTAAGACAGTGTGAAGATTCGAAATCTTATTGCTGGTTACGAATTTCAATTGTATGCATGTTAAAACCCTTTTGAACTATTCCAGATGATTCTAACTTAATGTTTGAGGTTCTGTGATAATTGTATTAGAAGGCTGTAAAAGTGTGACGAGGGGGCCTTAGCCTTATTCTTTCATGTTACAAGTACGACCAAATCTGCTGGGAGAAATTGGCAACTAATATATCGTTTGTGGATTGTAGTATTCTGTGCCTCACTTTGGCTTCTAGTGCATCGGTGAATTCAGAAATGTGGGGTTTTAGTTATTCTAGCAGGAAAGGGTTCTTGATGCCTCCTTTCCTTGGCTTCAGTTCGGATAACCGTTGTTGACTTTAAAGAAAAATAGGAGTAAGCGATCGCATGCAGACTTTGGTGAATGAATGTGGAAGTTTGACTTTTTCGATGGATTTTAACATGTTTGATGCCGCTCACATCTTTCCATTGAATGTCGACACAAATAGTAATGAAAATCGTCCAGCGTCGGGGCGTTGGATTTGGAGAAGATGCATTTTAATTTAGTCTTCAAAATGCCAAAGCACAAATTTTTCCCGTATTGTCGCTCTGTTACCTCATTCAAGCTTCTTGTGTAGGGATTTTATTTCGGTTTAGGTAAATCCCATGCCGCCAGCAGCATTTGGTGAATGCTAAAACAGAGTTGGAATCGCTTCTGCATGAGAGCACTTTCTTGGTCTCGTCAAAAGGTTAAGAAGGACCTCTCCTCTGTGCAATACTGATGTTGGAGAGCCGAAAGAGTCTGCGCTCTTTCATCGTCCACATTGACAGCATGCGATTCATTCGACACTCCTTCGATGAGGCGGCGAAGTACATTCTCATGGCGACGGGTACGTACGTGAATGCGAACAATCAAAAGGCTGTTTTTTTGGTGGAACTCTAGGTGTCAAATGCTCGGTCCTTTGCTCATCTCTTTGCTCAGTCGTGGGTACGGCTGATGTTTTGGTGCCTGTCGCCCAGTAGGGGCCACGGTGTTTGCCTTCCCTGCCAACGTAACACATTTGTTTTCCTAACTTTTAAAATAGACTCGACGTCAATGTTGTATTGTTGGTTTCTTATCAGTTTGTAATAATTGGCTGGATTTAAGGTAGTAAAGTGGGCTTGTGAGCTTTATTTAGTAAAGGAATGCGCTTATTTGTATGAACAAGTTTTTGATGTCGATTGAATAATGAAGCACCTGGGCTGTGGTAAACCTATTGTAATTGAGGTAGATGAAGTCATTTTACGTGAGCTAGTCATCTCCTTTCTGTAGTGTGCTGTATGATTCGTTTATTCAGACGCGTTTTTGATATCATATGGTTGCAGCGTTGTCTGTTCTTCAAAGCCTCTGTGTTTTATTCTTTCCTGCATCATGATTCTTCCCACTTCTCACTTATGTCTTCGTTGGATTTTGCGCACTTGACATTAGAGGTTTGTTTTTCTTAGTCGTTCATAATCTCGTGCTTGTTAAAAGAAATGAAGGCAGGCGAACGATTATTGAAAGTGGACATTAATTGCTATCAACATCAAGTTGATACATTAAATCGATACTTCTCTCTGACTACTGGTTGTCGTGCGGTTTGGCCTGGCTTTTTACTTTGACATGAAGACGGCAGCAAGATCTGTCAATTACACTCCAGAAAAAGTGGGTTTGTATGTGCTAGGAGCGCGGTTGCTCTTAGTCGTCGTGATTCCTAAGTGTGGGATCAGAATTTGGCCTCGTGAGTTTGCGGGGAAGTGGCGTTGAATGAATTGGTGTGGGCGATCTTGAGCGCTCTTGACGTCTATTTGGTTCCGCTCTGTATCACGAAGACTGTAACAAAACGCTGTATTCAACTGGCACGCAATGAGGGAGTGCGAATGTTGAGCCAGTCTGTGCCCTGATTTCAGCGGATTGCCCACGTGGTGTCGATACGTCCGCGGTGCTTAACCTGCAAATACTGATTTTTATTGGTTGTTATTATTCCCAGTTTTAAGTTTATGGCCACTGTTAGCTCATTGTGAAGCACTTTCATCCGCTCAGTTGCTTCCTTCACATAACGGCTCCGTACTCCATTAACCATTCTCTTCCCCTTCACCATGATCCTTCTTTTCTTAAAGATAATGAATGCGATGCGACAAAGGCAGTGATCGGCATCCCACCGCTGCACGTACGCTCATCTGCCACCTTCAGCCTCATGCTGCAGCACTATCATCGCGATTACAAAGCCAGAGATCGTTGGTGGTGTCCTTCGCTTGCCACCATATCGCAATCACCATCTACGTAGGCAGAGTATAAAGGCTTAAGATCAGTGTATCTTTGACGTCGTCTCTCTTGCTGTATGTCTAGTCCATCAAATTCCTCGCTGCAGTAAACTCTCTTGCCTGCTAACCCTCCACTTCTGCGCACTCTTTTTGTCTGAAGTGGAGCGGGTTCATGCCACCATTAATGAGTGGTCAGTTGTTGCTGCACCTGAAAATGAAACCACCACAGCTGATGGTTCTGCTGCCATCGCTGCTTCCTCGTTGCCTGTCCGTGAGGTTATGGCAGAAATGGGGAAGGAGCCTTAATCGAGGCCAGACCATCGCCACGGAATTGGAGGTGAGGGTGGCTGAGTTCCTAGTACTGACTGCCGTCTTCTGTCCCCCACTTTTGTAAGCTTTTATCGCTCTCCTATTTGCCTATTCATGATGCAAAGTACTCGGCCACTTCATGTCAATTCTCATTCCGTGTGCACATAGCCATGCATCATTTGTCCTTCATCGTTTTATTTTCCTCGTTCACTTCTTACTTTCGTATCCAACTCAAGGATTTGGTTTTACCTGCTCGCTGTTGTACCGATTCTTCTAATCAAGTCGTTTGGTGGATTTTGTTTTAAGCTTTCTGACAGTACTCATGCATTAGTCGCATGTTTTTAGATTGGCTTAAGGTTTGCCTTCTCAATGAAAGGTTACGGTGATTAGGTGCACAGCGTCTCCATTGGTGAGGCACGTGGTTGAAGTGTAGAGGTGTTAATGTGTTTGAGGTTGGAAGGGGTTGATTTGTTCTAGGTATGCGTAAGCACCACAAACCCAGTCGACTGCGATGCAGTTGTCAAGTCTCTTGTAGCTCTCAATAAGTTCGTCCCATTTGTAGATGCCTTTTTAGATGAACAAAAGTGAGCCGACAGAACACGTAGAGTCGTGATGTCCCTCCCAAACCTCTGTGCCTTCTCTTTCGCGGTGCTCTATCACAGTGATTTCCATGCCGTCATTTGTTCATTCCTTCCGTGTGTCTTCGTAGGATTCCCGTAGACTTGTCATTGGCACCGGATGCTTCTTAATCCTTTATAATGTCGTCATTATTTTAGCAAAGGAGGTGGGAAAGCGATCACTGATGTGGGCATTATTTATCGTCTGCAGTAAGTTGGTGCAGTGGACCGATACTTCTCCCTGAAAACTGATTGTCAAAGTTATTACTCGGAAGCGGAAATCGCCACAAAACTTATCGAAGGCACGTCACAAAATCTTGCGTTTGAGTTCATTTGGGAAAAGGGCGCGGAGCTGTTCTAGTCGCTCTGATTGCGCTTTGTGAAGATCAATTTTGTCCTTATGAATTTACAGAAATAAATTGGGGTTGTGGACAAACTAATGCGACTGATTCGGGGTGCTTTTGCTGTCCATTTGGCCACACCTACCACGAGGAATAAGATCGCGAACCCAATGTTTACCCTAACACTGCGAAAAAGTAAAGAATGTCTGTCGGACCAGTCTATGTCCCGAGTTCAACAAGGAGTTTAGGCATCGAAATTTGCTCACGAACGCCGATTTTGATTGGTCCGAGGTTATCATTCTTGGTTTGGAGTTTGAGGCTACTCTCTGGTGCCTATTTATGAGTTATTTTTCATGTATCTCTTTGCTTTTTACATTCAACGTCTCCATACTCGACTTCACTCTACTTCTTAATCCCCTTATAGACGAGGGATGCGATGTGGCAAAGGTAGTGGTCGACACCTCATCGTTGAACTAACGCGACTGTACCACTTTCAGCCGCTTGCCGCAGTATCATCACCACAACCGTCAGCTGAGATCGCCAATGATTCGTCCGACATCTACTTTTGCCACGGTATTGCGCTGCGCTCATGCATTCAACGTCGCTTCTATGAAGGCGCAAAACGTGCGTGTCTTTGACTCTTGTTGTCCCTGAATACTGAGGCACCACAGCTGATATTTCTACCACTACTCCTGCTTCCCCGTAGTCTGTGGGTGAGATAATGGATTCGGTGATGCGACTCGATGTTGTGGTGCCGAGAGCTTAGCCACTGGAAATTGAGTGATGTGGCGCACGTTGCTCCTGCTGCTTGCTGATGCCATGTGGAAAGGAAGAGAAAGGGAGTTCAGGGCTTCTATTCTGTCCGGAATGCACATCTCCTCCTTCCCAACCCAAACATTTAAACTTATCCTAAATGTTTACTCTCACTTCTCTTCTCGTTCATGCTTGTCGATAGGAGCAAAAGATTCTTACTAAGAGACTGGTACGTAGATTTAACTTTTAATTGCCCTTTGTTAGTGCTGCGTGTCCCAGTATCTGGTGTGGTGCAACAAACTCGTGTTTAGGTAATTCGTAGAGGAGACTTACGTTTTGTAGAATTGTTAGGCCTGGACTGAACACTCCTTGATTACGATGTAATCTGCTACAAGAAATCACAGGACACAGTTTGTCCACAATCTGTGACCTGTTCCTAGTGGTGTCAGGAGTTTTTAACAGGATTTGGAAGAGGTGTAGTCGGCAGTAGTGAAGCGTATCACTTGCGACCAAATGGCTTGAACAGTTCAACTTTGGTGATGCCTAGTCACTCGAATGGCGTCGCTCTCAGGGCGACTCTCTATTTTGAATAACGAAGAAGAAGTACATGTCTCCTTTGACTAACGTCATTCGGGATCGTTGTGCAAAGAGCCAACAAAAGCGTCATCTAATCTGAGTGATGGTACAACAGTGGATTCACCACTCACATATCGACATTGAAATTTGTGTGGTGGAGGCTGACTGCCACCCAGATGGTGGCAGGTAGTAGGATTGGCACACTCCTCCACGCACGTCTAGGGCGGTTTGCTGCTTTATTGTCCGACTGGGAGAATGGCGTATGGTGAGGCGTGACTTGGGGTGCCACGGTTGCTGAGCAAACGGACATTTCATCACGGATTACCCCTGAATTGTCCTTCTCATGGACCTAAAGCACTCACCACTCCATGTCTCAAAGACTGTGCTTTGAGTGTGTGTGTGTGTGTGTGTGATGAAGTGTAGACACAGTTTCTCGTGGCAGTGAATGGTTCACTTACGGAAGACTGAAGGTCGCTCATAGCTGTGATCCATCTACTCGATGGGAATCGACACAACTGCTTTCTAGTGTGCACCATTCAAGAAGAAGCCTTTCCTACACCTCAGCAGCTGATAGACACTTGAAAGACACACGCGGTTGTTTATCTGCACCATCGAGCCGAGCGCACTCTACACCGTCAAGGAACTCAGCCTCAAGGCATAGGTAACCTCGGCGCGTCTATTGCTGCGCGTTGATTCACTCAAGAAAGAGGAAAGAGGAAGTCGTGAAAGTCATGAGCCATAGAGTGGGAGGGTCGTTCGCTGATTAACCTTTGAGGAGAAAAGGCTAGCTTTACTCCATTCATAGGTTATCTCCAAACACTTATCCACCCACCACCCAACCCACGCCACTTCACTACTAGATGATTATGCTTGCTCCTTATGTGGAAGCAAGCTTTCACTTGCTGAAGGTAAAAATACAACTCGAAGGCATGCGGTACAAACTGCCTTCGACATTAGCCGAACTAAACAAATGGCAGAATTTACGATTTCGCAAGATTTGCACTTAAAGTAAGCAACACCCATCTCAACCATCAGACAATCACATTATCACCCACGAAATCGAGCAGGCGACGGCGACGACAGCTAGGACAGATCTGGCTGGGATGGCCAATTAGCAGGGAGACGTCTCCTTTTTTGAGGACCGGTGAGTGTATGGGACCGTTCACAAAGATTTACACATTCGAGGGGTTGGCAGACGCCGGACGCCACAAAAGCACTCCATCTTTCAACAGTACAGAACAGCTTACTGTTACGCTGAGCCAAATGAACCATTCACCAAGGAGAGTCGGAATATTCCGGATTGCATCACTAGAGGCAGCGGAACCAGAGTACGTTGATCTGTCCCAGTTACTAGAACCGATGACAACGTGTGACAGACTATCCTAAGCGGGTTCGGCTGTGTTAAGAATGTCCTCCTCTCTACAACCGTTTTCCAGACACTGCTTGGACGCTTACAAATGGAGGGGTTGGAGACCATTTGGATGGAGAATGTGCCAATGCAGTTGAACTGCAGAACTCGTGACTCCCAGCATCCCTCCTTCCTACCCTCTTCTACACCCAACTTCTAACAGAACATGCAGGTTCGCCATTGGCGCCGTGCCTTCCGGGTGACGACGAGAAATCGTCGCTGAAAATGAATTCACGGAATCCAAATAGGCAAATCGCCATTAACACTAGGAAAGGAGCAGGACACAGCATCAATGTTTATTGGGGAGAATAGCCATAGTTAACTCACAATGCACAAGTTCGCCAAGCCTATGTCCCAGCTCACAAACCCACGAACACTGCAAATCTGTAGGAGCACATCACATTTAATCGCCGAAAGTCACGGACCAGGGCAGTCTCGACCTCGTCTACTTTAGCTTTAATTCCACAGCACCACCGCTTCCATCAGGCTTGCCCCTCACTCCACTCTGCTCTTCACCTTCTTTGCACTTCACATCTTCCTTTGCTTCCTTGCTTCGCTTTCAAACACAGAGTAGCCATGAGCTATAGAAGAGATAATCGACTCGGTACCGAAGAGATTCCAGGTCACCTGCGTCTAAGGTTGAGGGGGATGAGCGCTACTCCAATCGAATCACTCACCTTACCATTGGCATTGACTCCAGGTAGGTCGCAGATCCTTATTTCATTAGGGTAAATAGCAATTAGCCACTCAACCATTGGAAAAAAACTAAACAAGCAGAAAGTAGGAATAATGCTTTGAATTTCATCCGCCTACCTTTCGGGACATCTGCAAATAATTCGCATCATTGGGAAACCTCGGATTCCGAGAATCGCAGACTGTTGAATACAAAAGGAATCACCGTCGCGTCTTCGCATTAGACTCAGTACTGAGCCTCGAATGCCAGCTCTCGATCAAACTTGATACAGCCTTCGACACGCGGATTTGGAAGAGGCTCTATCTGCGCTTTTGCATCCTCATCAGAGTATCGGATGAATTGGTGCGCGTATCGAATCGGTTTACACGGGTTCCATTACCTTTAAGGTGAGAAGTCGGGACACGCGACTTTCTTTGGACCAATTCGGGATGATCCCAACTTCTTGAACTGCGGGGTCGATGAGGATCGAGAATCGCAGATAGAACGTCTTCCTAATCCGCATGTGAAAGGCCGTGTCAAATTCGAGCCAGAGCTGGAACCCAAGGCAATCATTTGTCTCACCCGTCGCTCCATACTGACTAGAAGTGATGGGCAATGGTGATTATTTTAATACGCTCCAGTCACAGCAATTCTCGGGACCCGAGGTTCCGTAGTGGTGGACTTGATTAAAGATTCCAATTGGCACTCCACTGTGAAGAACAGGACTGCCTTTTTACTCCCCGTTCCTTCACTTTTGCGTCAAAAGACGTTGACTTCGAGAAAACCCTCCATCACGACAGTAAAAATATCGCCAGGTGGGGCAACACGGCCTTTGGAGGGATTGGCGGAGGGTCCGACGAATTCCCTTTTCACAATAGTAACGATCAAGTGTAGAGGGCCGTTGATGGCCTCCTCAAGGAAGCCGTGGTGCACAGCAAACTTATTGTTAAAACGCCCTGGGAGGGGAATCCGGAAACTAGAACCCATCTAGAGAGGGATAGGAAGGGAAGAAGGACTTTATTACCAGAGAATGCCACTAAATGACGTGAAGAGGAGTATACATCGATAAGTGACCTCCTGCACGCAGATAGTTAACTTCTCCTCTTTGTCTGCTGTGAATTCATGGCGCGGATCGAAGCACGAATGAACGGAGTGAGACCAGCGAGATGAGAGCGTGACCGATTAACCGAAGTAAAGTGAACCCACAACACAACAAGTAGATTGACGCAAAGTAAGAAGTACCTCTCCCCAGCCTCCCTCGCCCCTCGGACCCTAATCGAGCACGGATCATGCAGAAACAACCATCCAGCGCACATCGAGAACACAACTGAGGGGTGTCGAGTTGATAAAAAACCCAACAGCAGCACTAATCGAGAAATGTCGTTGAATGAAATTATCGAAAGGGACAATTTTGGCCTAAGATTGGGGTATGGGATGGGAATATCAAACAATTAAAATGAGCTGAAGTAGCATCATATTGGTGAAATGAGAAAATATACTGAAGGATGGGCAGACACACCAAAGATGTAGCGAGTCGAAAGCTAAAAAACCTCTTCAAATAAGAGATACGAGAAAACAAGGCATTTCTCACCGATCACAGCATGTTAATGTAGAACCACAATGCACCCAAATGGGGTTGCAGCCGTGCACCTTTTCAAAGGCTACGCATCGGATTTTCCCAGTTTTCGCGATATCAGAGACCAACTAACTCGCATTTGCAGAGCAGGCTAGGACAAATGGCACAAAGTGCGACAATCGTTTCCGTTTCTACCCATATCATAAAGAAGTTTTCTCTTGCCAATACTAGTGCAAATTGCAAGCCAGATTTCAAGAAACTTCACTCCTACAGTAATTGACCACGCATGAAGGGCAGACTGTCACTCCAATTCCACTAGCTCAAGAATTGGCCACTCGTCGTCGTTGCCTCCTCCGGCAGTGGGTTCAACTTCATATCAACCTAATTTTTATGGCTATAAAAGAAGATTTGGGGGTTTTAACGATTTTGACAGTTGAATTAGGACCTTTTGGGTCCTGATCGATTTACCTGTTTGTTACGGCTTCGATTCCTCTTCTCCAGTTTTTCCGTAACAGCTACCAGTTGTGGTTTGACTTCCATGTTCACAGCAAGTATTCCGACCATTTTAACAACCTCTTGGTGAATCGCCTTTTGTTCTGCATCCTAAGAAATGATCACACTACATACATAACAAAGACACCGTAAAACCCAGTTACCTTGCCGAATCGAAGGCTAGATGAAGGTGGTAAGAGAAACGCACCCTACCCTTCCTCTTCTTCTTCAGCTTATAAATCCCAGATGCGGAGAGCATCAAAACCCCAAAAGGACCTCCCGCTCCCACTTAAATAGCACACAGGCGAAACTGTTGATTTAAAGTCTAGTGCCTTGAAACAATGTCAAATCAAAAAAGCTATACATGATTTTTTCATAAATTTTTTTTAAATCAATGTTTAGCAAACTTAATGCAGAATGCGCCTTAAATAGTCACTTTTATTGCCGGAAAGTTGTTAGTGAATAAAAGGTTAGGTTGTGCTTAAAATTCACGGATTCAGCTAAAGATGTTAAAGCTTCTGCGATTCCCATTCCTACAGTCATCCATAATCCGAGCAAGAACGCGGAACTTGCAGCCCTAGCTCCAATAATAGATTTGATTTTTAATTTTTTGTTCCAATCGTGTGCCATCGTAAGACCATCTTCACGAGCGCCCTTGCATGAATCGTAACATCGCCAGCTACCTCTTCACCTCTGCGGCCAACCTAACGCGACAAAACCGATTGCTTTACCATACGCATATTGTCCCAGATAAATTGAATCAACACAATTCTAATGGGAACTAAGAGGGAACTTCTCTTAGTTTTGGGGATACCGACCTCTTCAAGCTCAAGGCTTGACTTATTTTCTCACCTCTCGCCAAATAGATACGTTTTAAGAAACATGGATATTACAAAGCCCTTATCCTCGTCCTTCTCCTCCTCCTTCCGTTTACCGACCTCGCTGTCACCCTGACAGATTGCCTCTAACCATGCCGTCGGGTGATTTTCTTTCTCCCATTGGTGCGCAGTCCTCGTCCACCTATATCTCTAACGCGAGGCCTCCACCATCCACTGCTTTCGCGCAACTCCTGGGCAACTTCTGCACCAACGAGCTTGCACCGCTAGGCTCTTAGGCTCACGGCGTCCTCGCAGTACCATAAGAATTCATTCTCTAGGGTGAATTCCAATCAATTTTGCCACACCTATCTAACTGCCCTCCCGAACAGTAAAATTTCGTATACTGGCACTGTGTCAGCAGGATTAGTTCTCTGCGTGCTTTTCCAATGAAGCTTAATGGGCTCTCTCAGAATTTGCTCACCATCTACTATGACATTGTCCGCGTTGCCATGCCTATTCTCCCTTCTATATTCAACTGTAAAATCAGCTTGCTACAACTCCTCGTGTCAGCGTGCAACTGAACAGTGATTCGCCTTCATTGTTCATAACCAATTGACGCTCGATGGTCCGTTCCCACTATGAACTCTTCACTACCAGATCTTGGTGTCTGATCGTTGCATGGATTGCGAACAGCTCACATTCTGTTGCACTTTTCTGTCTCACCTTTTGTTGAGTATGGTACTCACGTTGGCAATGTCGTCTTCCTTTCTTTCTTTGTCCCACTGTGGGTGAAAGTACACCGCCTCACCCACGGCTACATAGCTCGCGTCCTTATGTAGTACAAAGGGTGGTGTACTGGTTTCGAAGTTGGTGAGACTAGAATAAGCGTGGAGCAGAGCCTTTGCTCTACTTCTCTACACCTTTCGCCATGCCCATTCTCTTAATTGGAATTCTTTTTCTCCTGCCATTCGGTCAGTTTCTGCAGGGGGCTGTCCATCTTGGCAAAACCTTTAAGAAAACGCCTGTGGTAGTTTGCAAACGAAGAAAAATGAGGGGGTGCGTATGTTTGGATGGTGTTGGCTAGGTCCTTGCTTGTCTTGTGTGGCGTTTGGTGAATGCCATCCCATCTAACGAGACTGGATGTCCCAGAAACGCGAACAAGCATTGAAGGAACTGGCATTTCCCTGCAAGCGGTCAAACGCTAATTTCAGGTTGGTGATTTGTTCTCTGCTATCTCCATTAAAGACGAGAATGACATCCAGGTGGATTATGCAATGTTTAGGCAACAGACCCATCAATGCTGCCTGTTCGTTTGGCTCTTAGAAGAGCTGTCTCCTCTGTTTGTTTTCTTACTTCCACTTGTCAGTATCGGAATTTTTTAAGTCTACGGCCCGAAACCTCTTTGATTTTGTGTAGAAGGTCTAGCGAATTGTGTACACGTGGGGAGGGAATGCGTCCGTCTTAGTTACGGCACTCAATTTCCTATAACTCATACATCAGCTTAGACTGTCGTTACTTCTCCCTTACCAGTGCGATCGGAGATGCCCGATCATCTCATCTCATCTCAGCTAATCTCTTCAACCGGGCGGTTTGCGTCTGCGTCTGCGTCTGCGGTATCAATCGTATGCTTGGCAATGTTTGTTCGTCCCAGTTACGCGCCTTGACATGGGAGCGTGCTTAAGTACTTAGTTAGGAATGCGCAAAGTTCTTGCCTCTTTTTACCGGTGATGTGGGTAAACTGTGACCAAAGGAAGTCGGAGTTGCCCATGAGGAGAGCTGCTGCTCCAAAAAGAGCGCTACAGATGTCGTATTACGTATCACGTCCCAAGCTAGTGCCGGGCCTTTAATGAATTCCGCTGTTCGGGTTTCATTTCCTTTAGCAGACTTTTATCGGCATCTCCCTATTTAGCATTTCCCACCAAATCAAGAAAGAAGCTGCATGCGCGTTCTTTCAGTTTACCTGGGACTGGAATAAATGAATGGCACCGATATTGAAGTGAACAGAAGAAAAAGGACGACTCAGTGGATCTTAAAATGTGCCGCGGAAGAGCCCGTCGTGGAGTTGTAGGATTTAGCCATTTGCTGGACGTCTGGGAGAACGATGGCACGTGGAGTTCCTGACTGAGCTTGTTAGAGATGATGACGTAGACTTTCGCAATCATAATGGGTGGTTGGACTCCGTCTCCGAAATGAGCGGCCATTAACTTAGCTACGCTTTTAAGCGGTGCGCTAAAGGTTTTTAGCGCCTTCTTCATCACCCTTGTTAGGTTTTTGATGAGGTGATGGGCTAAGGTCTCGCGGCACTGGGCAATGTTGGAGTCGCGGGAGAGTCCGGCCTCTGTCGCAGTCATGACCAAACCTTGAGATGGGGCACGAAGGATAAGGAGTACTCATTACCTCTAGGGATAGAGGTGGAAGTTGGACTTTACAATCTCGGGTCAGTTTTCGAAGCACATATGGTCTTTGGAAGGGTGAGGTCCGTCTGCGCCACCTCCCAAGGAAAAGGTTTTTTCCTTAAAATTGCTTGCAATTCTCTTCTGAGGTTATTTTGCTTTTATTAAACGAATAGATAAGACACTTTAAAAATGCGGGACAGTAGTAAGCTAAACTAAGCTAAAATTTATTTGTTATTTTTATATTTAAACGATTGAAACATGTGTGTCCACATTTATGCCAGAGTTTTAATTTCTGTTGTTCTGGCTTAGCTTTGAAGTGCCATTTAAACCGCTTTTGTAGGAAGTGGAGGGCAAAACAGATGCAGCGCTTTGCTTGTTGGACCGCTCATTTCGGTTACGGTGAATCGAATGGCTTTATTGCCTTAGGTGGGTGGGTGGGCTGGCCTCTGCATCATGCCAACCGCCCCAATTCCCTACTGCTTGCTGAACAGATATGTTCTGGCCATGCATTGTGCTTTTCTTTGTCTTGAGAGAAGTCTCGGGTGCCACAACAAATGCTACCTTTTAAGCCATTATGCATGTGACGAATGAAACATTACCAAGTTGACAGTCGCTACCACTACTCACCGTGGGCTGATTTCAGCAATACATCATCGTCTTTTCCACTGTTTTGAGGGTAAAGCAGTTCAGCACATTCATCGACTACTGTCATACTTCTTGGCCTTTCTTCACTCCAGTCTAACACAATCGGTTCAATCTTCCTCCATTTCTGTTGTGATTGCTGGAGGAGAAGTGTAAATGCAAGTCGATTTTTCTTCGAATCTTCTAACTCTATTATCTTCCGAATTTCGTTAACAAACGCACTAATCCAAGGTATTGAAATAGGGGAAAATGGACTCAAATGGACTTATTTTCCAGGCGGTCAGAAGGAAACTCTTTGGCACCGTCTACCTCGCACTGACCGTGGGCAACTCGGACCTGATATTCTTTAGCGCAGTTTTGTGGGGCACAACTGGTCACTCAAGTGCTTCGAGGACGAGTCTGGATCCAAGTAAATCAGTGGGGATCTACTTCAATCCCACTCTCAGGCTTTATAATTAATAATAATTTGTGACATGAACAAAGGTGGGTAAAGTCTTTGACGGTTTGACAGCAATTTAAGTGATAATCAACCTAAAATGACGGCATGCCTTTAAATGGCATTTCTGAACATTATAGAAGGGCGTATTACAAATCACGGTAAGTTATACGTCTCACGCTGATCCATTAGTTATGAATAAGTATTTTTATGATTTCTTCCTCCTCACAAGCCTTCACTGGAGGCTTAAATGGCATCAACAAGTCGCAGCTCCTCACCGCATTTGTTTTCATGCAGCCTAGAAAGTAAATATTATAGAAACTTTGTCTGTCTGGTAAACATCATTAGGTGCTAGAGGAGAAGAAACAATTTAATCCGCTCCATTTAGGAAAGTCCCATCAATGCTTCCATTTCATTGGCTCATTTCCGATCGACCAATAGTACCACCATTTGCCATGTGTTCATGACTGCAAATAACGGTGCAGTGTTTTCTCGAGCATCGGGCGTCGAGCGCGATTTTGGCGAATGGCTTAATGATACAGGGAAGAAAAGATTCCCAACTGGGTCTGTGCTGCCCTACTGATTGGAGAGACGATTGTAGAGACTGAGGTTGACGCATAACTTGGCATACCACTCCTCCAGACAATTCCTTCCATCTTTCGATCTTCGTCCTCAACACTCAGAATGGCTGCGTTTCTGTCTAGGATGTAACCTTCTGCGACAGAAAAGGAGCTTAGATGATAGGCTTGTACCATAGGGAGGGGTTTGCTAGAGAGTTTTGAATTTCACACCTCCTACGTGGCTAAAAGCATCAGGATAAACTAAATCGGGACGTGGTGTAAAGGCTAAACGGGGTGGGAAGCGTTCTCTTTCCCAAAGAATGTTTTAATTTTGTTCCTCGCTGACCTCCATTTGCGAAGTCTTGACATTAGGGCGTGAGTGGTTGATAGCTCTTCTAATGCTCATCAGTCCAGAAGTAGTCTTCCACTGTGGCTTGGTAACCATTTGATAAAAATCCGCTTATAAGATTTTAGAGTTTGTGGGACTGGCCGTGCTGGATGGTGGCGATTGTCAATGGTAGCCATCGTTATCACAAAGTTTTTCCCGATTCCATTTTCGAGATAAGGTCCATGTGGGGGCGTTATTAGTACACACTGTCCAATGGCTTGGCGACAGGCGTTTACAAATAGCACAGCTATTTTTAGAAAAGCTAAAATTGCCAATTATTATGCCCCACGTAGCTAGTCTTACGGGGTACTTAACTGAGTTTGTGGAACTTTTAGAGAAGCAAGAAAAGGCGAAGGCTACAGATGTCCAAAATTCCGTACCTGGTCAACAAGACACAAGATAGCCGCGACTTTTGCCCCCGTGAAATTTTTTCGTTGTCACCATCGCTGAACGCTTAAACCTAGGTCGAGACAGGACTTTTTAGTCTCAAATGCCTCTCCCACATGGTAGGTGGTCATGCGACTGTCTGCTACGAAGTGCCGTGCCTCCCTTTGATCCTCAGGAGGATGGTGTAATATTTGCGTTGTAGGGTGTGAGGTCGGCCTTGTTCTATATTGTAAGAAAAGAAACTGTCCTCCCACTTGATTAACTTCTCCCGACTCCCTTCAACGAAGAAGTTTGACTACAAAAGGCAACTCGACACAAATCAATCACTTAAACGTCAGTCAGCGCCAATCAAAAGCGTCGCGTTTCGGGGAGTAGAAAAGATGAAGAACAAATTACTAGTCCCTGAAAGCAGTTGTCTTTTGATGATGTGCTTGCTTCTGCATGATGGGAAGTTTCGCTTGACAAGTCAACCTTAACTCATTTCGACCGGGAGTTATTTCGGTGGGGAAGAGAAGATCGTTCTCAGCCTGTGGCATCTACCTTCGAATGGGTGGAAAAGCAGGAGAGCCGCGAAATTTGCATACTGGAAAACGAGTTTAAAACGCCCTGTCATATGCGCATCACTTACTCATCGGAAATCAGTCACTCAGCTAACGTGGCGCCTCTAAGATGTAAAAACACTTTTTCAGTCAAATCGCCTCTCATTCCATCTTAGGCGTCAAAAATAAAAAAGGAACGCTTGGCCACCACTCAGACACCCAGCAGCCATAAGCCTAGAGAGCTACATTTTCGGATTTACTTTGCCCGCATCATGACTGTCAAGCAAATGTAAATGCGTAGAGGCCTGTGGCGCATCATGTCACCGACTACAGACAACACAGCGCTTGTTAGGAGCCGACAATTACCTCTCACCCACCGGAAGTGAGATGAATTGCACAAATGGCAACTAATTGACAGTACGAACCTTTGGCACTGTCAATGCATAATGCACTCAAGCAGTTGTGCCATGATGTTCTGCGAGTGTAGTACTCTGTTTTTTGGAACTACCGATTTCGGTGAAGGTCACAGAGGTGGTCGTATTGCCCTAGCTGCGTAGGCTGGCCTCCGGGCCATGCCAGCAGCTTATTTCTCTCCGCCCGTTGAGTATAAGTATTCTACCCTAGTATTCTGCCTTCTTTTGCCTTCGAGGGAGCCTCGAAACGCTACAGTGAGTGCAGCTTTTATGGAGGCTTTTCATTGTTCACCGCATTTCTGATGCCATCGAGCCTGGTGGGAGGGATTACTTGGGGACTTTGAAGTCTACAGCCCTAATGGTAAAATCTGCCTCGGTATCGCCATCTATGCATCTGTATGGCCCGTGGGACTTTGTTTGTTAATCTCTCTTCTCTTCTGGAAGTCAAATGGAGATAATTTTGACATTCAATCACCATCATTATCAAGCAGCGCCCAAGCTGTACAAATCATTTACAATGACACCATTCTTATTTTGCGGCAAAACGAACATTCAGGCTCCATATTAGCAAGAAGCGACAACGTTATTTGATGTTAGCAGATAAGTCGGACATTTTGCAACCTTGTCCGCTTGTGAATGGTGGGAACAGCTAAATGCACACATCACCTCAAAGGGATTCACGCACTCTTTTATCGTCGTATATTTAAATACCGTCTGTTTCCATGGCGTGGATTTTGAATAATCCCGAAATGCATCATGATAGCGGGAACACAGAAGAGGTGTCAGTTAGGCTGGAATGTGAATATCTTGAACTAGGCCCGCAGATCGCAGATCGTGGGAGCACCCGTGAATGTCATATCCTTTCAAGCTCTCTTACCCTAGGCTCATAAACAAAATTCAGCTGTACCAACAATTCCGGAGAGGTACTCATCAATTCGTCCGGTAAAAACATCCAGACGGTGATACAGTCCCCCACCGTGCGAACAGCTATGAATAGATAGCTGAATGTTTCATCCACGAGGGCACGAATAACGTCAGTCCCGAAGGAATATCAATTTGTATTTGACAGCGCGACGAAGTCGAATACGCGGTTTTTAATGTGGAAATGTGGACGCTTAGGGTACTTCAATTAGTATTCGACTGCTTTTGAGGATACCGTATCCTGTCGACACGCATCCCCAGGACCTTGCTACCGCGGCTCTGATGAGGGGCAGTTCGTGCCCTCGCCAGTATCCCGGTATCTCTATGGCAGCGAAGTGAAGAATAGCATAGGAATGTTGTGGTTATTATTGTTTGTTTCGGAGTTGGGACGAAACACACGATATATATATATATCACAGATGGGTCCTGTTGGCCATGTTCTGCTAGTTAGGCTGCTTAGTTTGTGGACAGACGTGGACACTGACGGACGTACACGATGAGAGGAGGGAGGTGGAACAGAGAGGTGAGGCGAGGCGAGGCAAGGAGGGGAGAGGAGAGAGGTGTGCCGATGAAAGTCAAGATACACACAACTTGACGCAGACTGTGAGAGGTGGAAGTCGGGAAATAAATCTGTTGCCTTTTCTTCTTGCACCACTTTCGCGGGAATGAATGAGTAGTAAAATGTAACCTAAAATGAAGATAAAGGGTAAAACCTAATTAAGGGAGACAGAAAACATGAATGATTGGTCCAAACAAAGCGCAGAATTAAAACAGGTGGATCACTAAAGCCCAAAAATATGGTTCCTCGGGTAATGCCCACTTAGTAGGATGGTAAGGAAGAGAATAGGCTTATGAAAAACCATACTAGAAAAGTGTTTACCAATGAACATTTTCTAATCTTGAGAAAGAAAAGACTCGAAAAGATAATATGGTGTGAGACTCGCAAGACCGAACCCAACAGTTAGACTTCCATGCTTGTGAAAATGAACCCTGTCGAAGCCTACGAGATAAGCCATCGGGTTGACAATCGGAGTCCCTCTAACTTCAATGACGCCAACTGCTGAAAGGCAAGATAGACGTCAAGAGAGACACCGAAAAAGGCAAGAAAGAAGCGATGATAGAGAGGTAATTATCATCCAGGGTTCCTGATGCTTTGATGTGCCAGTGCTCACGAGGGTGACTCGAGGTCTACACAAGCAATCCACCCACACTGTTGTCACTAGCGTGTGACATGAAGACATCCATTTGAGAGGTATAAATGCTTCACGCTTCTCAGGGGAAATTCCACAACAATATCACGACTACTCACTTGCCGTGATTTTGTTGGCACAAATGATAGCATTCACATCGGTTGGTAGGTGACAGCTTTCGCTCTTTTCGTCTTTTGTCAAAACAATTGTCATGGATTTTAATTTACTTTCGGTTATTCTTTTTGCCTGGAATATCTCATGGGGTGTGGCGCCAACCAGCGAAGAGATAAAAGGAAATATAGAACCCATTTAGAAGGAGATGCGAAGTACGGCGACGAGCCTCCTCCACTCCCTTCCCCCAAAATCGTTCTATCTGATAAGCTACCGGGGATGGAAGAGTGTGTCAGGGAAGAGACGCAGACCACGACACTTGCTTTGGGGCTCGATAACTTCAACATCGGTTGTCAGCATGGCTCCCCATCCTCCCAACTTCTCTGATCAATCACAAGGCTATTGCCGCCTTATAGGTGACTCCAAGGTAATTACTTATCAGAATTAAACACAATTCCCAGGATCTTTTACATCCACTAAATTTTGACATTCTCGCAAAAGTCAGGCAGAAGGAGGAAGAATTTAAATGCTGCCGCGACCAGTTTGTTGTGATTCCTTTGTCAATCCTTCCCTCCTGTCTGGCGCAACCTCTCACGCATAATTAGCCCGAGCTTTGAGAGATCACACTCTGTTTTTTTAAACAGATCTTGAAAAAAAAACCGAGAAAAACAAATGGTGACTGTAGTTGTTTAAGGTGGAGTCTTAAGACTAGTTGAAGTGCTCCAGGTTAATGCGCCCCCTATGTTTCTCAGGCAAAGATGTGACACTTCTAGAAGAGACACGTGAATACTTGGTGACACGTTGTTGACATTCTTATCTACTTTATCCCGCTTTCCTTACCGATCTTTAAAGTGGCATCTCTGTGGAATGCTTTTGAAAAGCAGTGCAGAAGGTAGCTCAAACCATCATGAAATGTGTCAAGTAGTTGACTCTAGTCGCATTCTAGCTACTCTACTTTTTACGAAATAAGTAGCATAAGCGAAAGACTATAAAGCCGCCAAGTAGAAATTGTCCTGATGAGGCAGAAAATTGAAGGCCATGAAAATTAAGGATCACCGTCAGAGACACATCCTCCTGAGATCTTTACCAGTAGCACTGTGCAGACTGATTAGGATATGGAGTCTACTGTCCTCCTTTTCTTGGACAGTCCATGCGCCGCAGTGTCCGGTGTGCGCTAACTTTTCAAACCACTCGTCTCTCATGTTCAGGACGAGACGCTTTTCATGAACGCTCGCTCGTAGAACTGACTGTCCTGATGTCGTCAATGAGAGGTGCTCATGAGAACGGTGACACTGTTCAAATTACTGGTGCCGGACAACTGTGCTTACCACCAGCGCATCGTATTGTGCTGTATTTAACCCGAGGTGGTAAAGAATTGTTCACACCACATCACGACGATTGGACAGACACATGACACACCTACTGGCTATTAGTGAAGCGGTACACCCATCACTAATTAACTTGCGAGCTAGACCACCGCCTTATTACCTCCTTTGAAGCTGCTAGACCGCACAAATCACATGCTCATCTGATGGGTCACTTTAAAGAGGATTAACTACTCAGTAGATTAGTTGATAATCTTTATTTATGACCACTTTCACTAATGTCTTAAGTGGGAGAATAAGAAGTTCAATCCATCTATTAAATGCCACGAAAGCGACACCGGAGGCGGGAAATGCGCCTACAGGCAAGCAACTGCCACGCAACTAGCGGAAAAAACTTCCAAATCCATTTTGTCAATTTGCGTCTAAACGACACCTAATCAACAATCAAAAGGATAACGGAGAAAAGGGAAAAGGAAGGAAGAGGCATCAAAGCCTATTAGCTAAAAGCAAGCGCCAGTGAAGAAGGGAAAGCTGTGAGCATTACCTTATTAACAAGCGCACGATTTGTTCTTGGTGGAATTGGCATTTTCTAAGTGGATGCCTCCATTGGAATTCTTTGTGGCCTTGTGAACTCGGGTCTTGGTAACCGACTCCTCAATCCGCTTCATTACCAAATCCAGAAGCATGTCGATCGCTGCGGAGACGTTCTTACCACTCAATGCACTGGTCTCGATGTACGGCACTCTAGAAAGTAGAAGAAGTCACTATCATTACAATGGAACAACTGCGTGGAAGGCTTATTTGAAGATTCAGTCCAATTTTTTGTCTTCATATTGCTGAGGCGGGGAAAACAGATACTGAAGGAATGACCTATCATCCTAAAGGAATAGCTTCAGACTTCCAGTGGAACCATCATCAAGGCTGAAGTGAGGGTTCGGAGACACGGACAGCCATGCAGGCATCAAATATGAGCTTCGTTGACTGAATCTACACAGCAACCATCGCAGATGAGAGCGTCTTTCCATCAAGCAGGCAGAGAAGATCATGTTGATGACGCATTGAGTAGCAGCGGTGCTCCCACGTGCATTATGAGAAGCGGAATTCACTTAGGAATCCCGTGATGAAAAAAGCGCAATGTTAGACTGATAAGACTGTCAAAAGCATTCCTCAACTACTCGTCAAAGGTGATTTTTTAGTTGTCAAAGAAAGAAAACCGTGTCATCAAATGTAGATTAGTAGAAGGGAAGCGACAGAACATTTAAATCACTGTAAGGGAGGGGTGCAATACATCCTTGCTACTGAGAGCTCATAGCCCCCATGGTAGGTCATTGCCCCTTGCTTTCTACTGGACACCTCAGACACAGCACAAATGTGTTTTACTTCAGCGTTGACATTCCTCATCATCAGTAATCCTCTTCTTCTTCTTCTTCTTTCGCGCATGCGTCATCAGAGGTGAGATGTAGTAAAGTACCAGGCTAATTTGTGGCAGTAGGCAGCCCTCAGGCATGCTGGTATGGCGGCTGTGATTGGTTGCCTGGGACGTTGAACTCACAGTGCCTCTGCCAACTCACGAGTTTTCACACTACACAGGCTTGCATCCGCTGTGTAAATAATGCAACAGAGAGCTACAGAAGGCAACACTTTTTATTTATCTCTAATAAGTTATGAAATAAATCCACCTTTTATGCCCCTTTCGTGCCAGATGGGCAGAAGGTCATCGTTCCGATCCTATGGTGCCTTATTAGTTGTCGCCTAGGCGGCTTTAGTTCTGCCTTTTAGAAAAGTTGAGCTCCTAAAATAATCATTTTTAAGTTT
This sequence comes from Taenia hydatigena, assembly GCA_036345935.2. NCBI lineage: Eukaryota > Metazoa > Platyhelminthes > Cestoda > Cyclophyllidea > Taeniidae > Taenia > Taenia hydatigena. The sequence goes on along the minus strand of JADWOT020000002.1, from coordinate 19,810,633 downwards.
AATCATTTAAATCTGCCTACTGTTGTGGCTAATTGTGCGCGATGTGTAGTCTTAAGCAGGATTGTTGAAGTGTCACATATATGTGACGCTAGTAATGAAGAGGGAGGACGGGTGGCCAAACGCCAATCAGGGAGAGGAGTTAGTGATCGATAGATGGATGTATCAAGAGGAACTGCTAAAAGCTGTTGTTGTTGCTTCTGCTGTTGTTGTCGTCAAAGTGTGCGCTTTTCCACCTCCCTTTATGACCACCTCAGGAGAAGACTCAGTTGGGATATCAAGCATGACTACAAGGTCAAACGGAAGTTCATTGCCCCCCGGGGCTGGGTGTGAGAAATCGGCGACCTCCCGAGTGACCTTATTCGATTATTAGGCTGTGAAATTGAATTACCTCTTGTTTCCCTCTTAGTCGTAAAAGCAAGTATGAGAGCAAACTAGAACTGGCAGACGCCAGGAAGGCATTTAGGTAGGAAAAGCGATGCAGGGAATGAATGAATCCAGTCTCCCAGAGAATTCCACTTTCTCGACATGTGAAATTCCATTAGAATTCACACAAAACGCAAGACGCTATTAATGTAGACAAAAATCGTAAAACCTCCTACTGTGATAGAATTTCAATAGCGCTTCTTCTTCTGCTTTGTCTTCATTCCAGTCTCATGAGTAGGAGTCTCAAAGGAACCCTATTGTCTTTGGTCGCAGTGATGTAGGAGTCTGGAGATGGGCGCCGAAAAAAACACGAACGGAAAAGCGAAGAGAGGCCTATGCGTGATTTGATAAGTCCGAATTCACTTCGTTTCACCCTCACAAAATTTGATGGGAAATGGGATACATAAATGGGAATAAAAGGCACTTTGGACATGCCACTCATGTCGGTGGCATAGAGCAGTACCGTAGGCCGACTCGAAGACTTCACAGAGCCTTAAGAAGTAACTCAGCCTGGATCCTATAAATGGACGATCCTATGGAGCTACGAAGACAACTTTTAACGAAGTCGACTAGCTCAAAGGGTATCGTAATCGTTGAGCTTTAGAGTCTTCTCAGTGAAAGAGAAAATTACTGTGCCTAGATGTGTTTGTAATAGCCCACGCAACGGAGTGATGTGGGCTTTCAACCCCCACATTGCTACGCCCCTCTCAGACCCTCTGTACTGGAAGAACAGTCTGACTTACTGCAACTCTTGAGCCAATCTCTGCGCATCGGAGGTAGATATAACACGCTCTTCCGTCTTATCCGCCTTATTTCCCACGAGAATCACATCAGGCCGTTCGCAGTAGGCATGTTGACAAAGCAAATTCATCCACTCTCGACAGCTGAGAAGGCTCTTCTCATTGGTCAGATCAAAGACTAGGAGGAATCCCATGGAGTCGCGAAGAAAGACGGTGCATAAACTACGGAATCTGAAATTTAAGAAAAAAAAATTACATGTAATTCATGATAGCAACTTTGTCTGTGAGAGGATAACGTGGTCGCTCCTTTTTGGTGGGATCGACTTCATCAGTTGATTAATCAGAAGTCTCGATGAGATGAATGAATGGGGACGGATGGGTTTCTGCATCCGCTTCCTATCACAGCCGTTAACACATCATTTCTTTCGGGAACGAAGCATTACCCTTATCCAGCTGATACATCGTTGCCGTTCCCCATTTTCCCCCCACAGCCCATCAGAATTTGACAATGCAATGCGAGGTTCATTTAAACTCCCTCCTCACAGATAACAACTCAGTTTTCAAGTTAAAAAAGCTTCTTGTCATCAGAGGCGATAG
>JADWOT020000002.1:19668541-19808773 GCA_036345935.2 Taenia hydatigena | reverse complement strand
GAAGTTGTCGACGTCTCCAACCGACGCGGAACATATGGCACATCATGGTGGTGCTGAACATGAGGAAGAATTGGGTGAGTCGAGGCCGCCAGTTCATGAGGAGTTGTCGAGATCTCCGGCTGGCATGCAATTCAAGATGCCCACAGACATGAAGTTGTCGACGTCTCCATCCGATGCGGAGTATATGGCGCATCATGGTGGTGCTGAACATGAGGAAGAATTGGGTGAGTCGAGGCCGCCAGTTCATGAGGAGCTGTCGAGATCTCCGGCTGGCATGCAATTCAAGATGCCCACAGACATGAAGTTGTCGACGTCTCCATCCGATGCGGAGTATATGGCGCATCATGGTGGTGCTGAACATGAGGAAGAATTGGGTGAGTCGAGGCCGCCAGTTCATGAGGAGTTGTCGAGATCTCCGGCTGGCATGCAATTCAAGATGCCCACAGACATGAAGTTGTCGACGTCTCCAACCGACGCGGAACATATGGCACATCATGGTGGTGCTGAACATGAGGAAGAATTGGGTGAGTCGAGGCCGCCAGTTCATGAGGAGTTGTCGAGATCTCCGGCTGGCATGCAATTCGCGATGCCCACTGACACGAAGTTGTCAGCTTCCCCAACTGATGGTTTTGTGCCATCCAGCCTTGGCGGTCACACCCTGGGGGCGGCGGAATTCCAGCAACAATTGCACTCCCAACCTCAAACAACGACAACTGATGATGAATTTCCAGTACATGAAATAAGTGTTGGAGGTGGAAAGGCCATTCCAGAGGTCACGGATCACGTAGATTTAGTTGATTATGCGCCAGAGAACATGCCTCCAATTCATGGCGATTTGATGTACCAGTTGCAATCGGAGTGTACTTCACAACCTGCAGATTCTACTACCTATGATGGGCCGAACATTGGCTTCATGGACGTTGCTGCTGGTCGACCGGTAGAAGAAAAGTGAGTGTGAAATTGGATCATATCGCTATGGCACTTGTTGTCTGGTAATCCATTTGCTTGCCTAAGGTTCTCCTTGTTCTCTATACCCTTTTCCACGTCTTAGCGTTCACAGTCCAAGTTCTGAGGTATCCAATGGTTCTGTGATCCATACCGAAGCTGCCCCCATTCCACCTGGTTTCATTCCGGATGTAGTCTCTTCTACCTCCTCTACCGCCACCGCCGCATCACCAAGCTCTAGAGCACCTTCCGGTTTCTCCAGCCAACATCCTCTGCTCTACAGCCAACGTCAACCTGAGAGTTTTGAACGCGAAGAAGAAGCACGAGCTAAAGAAGAAACAGAATCATTCTCCCATCAGAAGTCTCCTACTGCTGCTCTTGGTGGAACGGGAGATATGGAAGTACCACCTCGTAGGGCCCCCCCTTACTATTAAATGTCTCTCCTCTATTTTCCTTCTTGAATATTTAAAAATTGATTTTTGGAATTGCAGCCAAGTCACCAGCGTCGTCACAGCACGACGAGGCCAACGGCCTGGCAGAAGTGAGGACGGGAGACTTTACAAAGGAGGCTGAGACGTCAGAGAAGCCCGTGGATAGCAGTGAAAGAGGTGGTGCAGGGGTATTTGATCCACTCACTCAGTGGAAATTTCCACAGCTAATGCCAGCTCCAGTGTTGCCTTCCAGAACAACGTTAGGTAAGAATGGAGAGAGAGAAAAATGCACTCAAAGAATAAACCCTTTCAGAGACCTAAATTCACTTTGTTCTCCTCACTCCTTTCTTTTTAGGTCGTCCTTCAAGACCTACAACTGCTCGTTCAGCAGCTCTAGGTAAGGAGTTATGTCAGAGTGGATGCAGGTCCATAATAGAAGGGGTGGAAGGGGAGCTCGTAGCTTGCTTCCATTATAGTTTCTTACCGACTCTTGTATCTATCCTCCTCGTGTTTGTCCACTCTCATTTTATCTGCGTATTCTCGTTCAGGCGCTAAGGCTCCCGCACCCCCCGCAACGTCCAAAGCACCAGAGACCCTTCCCCCAGGCTCACCAATTCACTTGGATGTCATCTGGGTTCCGGGCTACATAATCCGTGTGCCCTTTGCCATGGCAACGCAGTTTTTCACCCAGGTCCGAGCCCGAGTCTATGTGCTCTCTGGAGAGTGTTTGCACCCTATTACGGGTGAAGCGCTTATTGCTGGAATCTCCAAATGGAAGCCTGAAGGTAGGTTTGACTTTGAAAGTTTAACAGTTACTCCCTCAATTAGTGTAGGGAGAGCAGGGAGCTCTCCAAAGTCTAGGATCACGTCGTCAAAAGTCTACTCTAACGCCAATTACCCCCTTCCTTTTCTCCTAGAACGCGAGGCAGTAATGAAGATGAGTAGCGGTCGAGGCGTTGAAGGCATCAACGTAGTTCCCACCGACGAGCCTCTAGAATGGGTGCGTTGGTTGCGCCGAAGTAGTGGCGGCAGTGGTGATGGTAGCGGTACGGGTGAGGAGCGTCTTCAAGCCGTCGGAGTGACCGTTCATTCCTCTGCCACTCTCTGCGATATCCACTTCTCCGACAATGGAACCGAGATCACCTGCCCAGGCACCCAACTGCCCGTCTAGACGATGAAGCTCCAATTACCCATTCTACATCAAGCCATCTTGCATCATTCACACTATCATCACCGCATTTTGTCGATCACAAAATTTCTACACAATTCACAAGGTTCTTACGCCTCCTTCCTCTTTGAGTTGTTACAGCCCTCTCTCTGCCCCACTTCGGTTCGAGAAGTTTTTCGTGACCTTGGTTTGTTCGTTTGTTTTCCCTACTCCCTCCCTCCCCTTCCATTTCAGCTTCCTGAATGTGTCTGTATGCTTTTGCTACATCATTTCTTGCGTGTCTTCTCTCCTTCCGCTACACTGCATTGCTAGCCCCCTCTTCATCTCTGCTGCCCCCCCCACTTTCCCCTGCTGCCCATCTGTCTGCCACGAAAAAGACCAAAAAATTAAGGCCGAACAAATGGAACAAAAAAATTATCGCTTGACGCCATTGAATTTGGTGTTTCGTGTTTTCTATCTCCACGACTGGAAGTTGGAGGAGTGGATGGGTGGGTGATTGGGGAAGGGCTGAGTGCAAGGGCGTCACTACGGTATTAGCACCTCTGAGGGATTCATGTGGCGTGAGTGTGGAAGTAGCTTGCTGGCGTATGGACGTGGAAGCGTTGGAAGTTAATTAGATGACAGTGAGAACCTTCTGGATCTTTTTTTTTTTGAAGGGGAGGGTTGTGCAAGATGCCGGTCGCTCCACATAGGAACTGTTACTTTTGCAAATCCCTGAGGATTGACAGCTGTGGAAGTAGTAAATGCTAAAGGGGATTGCAAAAGCCTTCCAAGTTGTGCAATGCGGCAGAACTCGTATAAGCGACCAGAAGATGTTGCCTCTGCGGTGGCTTGGAATCTTCCTCCAGGGATGGGAGAACCCGTTTTGAGGTATCGTCTGATCGTGTGTGCCTTGAAGATACAAGTACTTAAGATCCTCCCAAAAGATCCTTGAATCATTTTGATTAAATCGTGGAAGCTTCAAAGCCTTCAACTTGGCCAGATGAATTCAGATTTTGCTTCCAAAAAGCGTAAAATTTGGAATAAAATTGCTGAAGAGCAGTACAGGACTATGACACCTTTTGAATACTTTGGCAGCAATCGAGCTGTGCCGTGTAACCGGTGATTTTAAGCATTCTGCTTCAGATCGTCTCAAAAAGGGGAGAGTGTGTGCTCGTGTTTTAGTCAGTTCACTCATTCATCCCGCTGCTGTCCTGCATCATGCGTGGACAGGCGTCTGGCGACAAACACTTGTTCCAGAGGTTCTCCATTTTAAATAACTACTGTGTTCGTCAAGAGAACTGTAAACACGCAGTTGTGGTGGTGATAATGCTAAGCTTAGGCTGTGACTGGTGTTGAGGCAGATGTGCAATTAAACAAAGCATCGCCTGTGGTTAAACAAAGCTTCTAGTCTTCCCACAAATCGTCAACAACAGCAACAACCCTCCATACGATTCCCAAGTATCCATCCATCTATTCACCTATTGATTCGGTGGCCATCCATCTACCCAACGTCCGTCTATTCATCCATTCCCCATCCACACATCCATCCAGCTATCGCGGATCCTTCCGTTACGTGTCTCTCTCCCATCCAGTTATTTCCTACTCTGGATGCGTCCATCGCGTGCACATTGAGACTTCGTGCATCCTGTTAACGTCCATTTGGAAATAGGCAAGACAAGAGATGTGGAACTCAAGCGTGCATTCATTTTGGTTCCATCCATGTACTCAACTACCCTCATTTCGTCCATTTTGTTCGAGCAGCCTGGTACGCATCCAATCGCTCACCCTTGCATCTCAGACCCCCACCCCACACCCCATTCTAGCGTCTATCTGTCCACCACTGATGCATTCATTCAACAGGCCGTGTAAATTCCGATTTTCGGCAACAAATTCTTCCATTCACTAGGTGATTCAATTCCACCTCTCATCCCCATCCCTCTACGCATAGTTTGAGGAATGACGAGGAAGACGGTGTGATAGGCGCAAAACGCGTAGTCACTTCAAAAAATGGCACAAGCATCTGCAGGAGGAGGAAGAATAAATAATAAGACGGGAGAACACAAAAGCAACGCAAGAGAAGGTCACTATGACACAGGCGCACGAATTGAAAGGTAAATAGCCTAAGCGAATATGGTCAGAAGCAACAAATGGGCAAACACAAGTCAAAGGAAGGGAGCAGGAGGGCATAGAAGATGGGCTAGAAGTTAGAACTCTTCCACGTGAGAGACCGGAAAGCGTCCACTCTTTCCGCCGGCCTCACCCATCCACCAGGTGGCGGTGGTCTTCTGCAAAATGCTGACGATTTCACCTGCGAAGGAAAAGGAGAAGGGCATTACCATGCTGACTCGCTTACTCGTTGATGTATTCGTCGTTGGTCTATTCAACCACCAACTAAACCATCATCTTCATTCCACCATACTAGAACTCATCCACCTGTCGATTCACACGTCGCCTCATTAACCATCTATTCATCCATTAACTAGCCAATGAACACCCGCTGAATTATCCATTCACCTGATCGTTGACTTTGTGAATCTCCTTGTCCAATCACTTGTCCATGCCTCAATTTATTCCTTCGTCATTCATTGATCCATTGGTCGGGACGTTCTTAATCCCTTCAACTACCCACTCACCTATTTCTTCATCACGGATCAGATTACCACCCGATCAATCAATCAATCAATCCAAACATTAAATCAGCGTTGATTATTGGAGGGACCCAAGGCCCCCGAGTGCCGATATCAAGTAGTACACTGAAGTGAGGTTGATGAGACAACCACAACTTTGGGTGATCCCCACTCCAACACCCCGCCACCCATCAGCTCCATCCATTAATCCTTATCCTCTTGGTCTATCCCACGGGCAGGTTTTTGCAGCGCTACAAAATCAACTTCACTAATCCTGACTTCTTTAAAATGAAAAAAAAAAATAAAATCGAGGGGATGCATCTCAGCTAGAGTTAGTTTGACCAAACAATAAATAAAGGTCCCCTGGGGATGGAGCGAAGCGAAGCGCAGTAAAGTGAATGGGTTGCTTGGTGGCAATCAAGCAACCCTATTAATAGAAGTAAAATCTATGCGCCTGGCCTTCACTACTCCCCCTTTCCAGTTGGTGTTATTGATGCAGAGGTTTGACCTTGACAGCCTCATCTCGAGCCGTTTAACCAATAGCGAGACGCCATTCGGTTGAGGAACTTCTTCAACGCAATCAAGCCCTGCAATGGTATGGTGATGGTGTGTATTTGTCGATTCGTGCGCCCAATCGACCAGCCATTAGTTCCTCCATTTCTTCTTCACTCATTCATTCATTCATCCACCGCCGATTTGTTCACTCACCTACTGGCATTCACACACCAGACAACAAACGCTGAAGAGGAAACGAGATGGCCTTTGTTTCAACACCACTTAGCAATGGGATCGCACAATCATTATCATTAACACCAACAACAGCGGCACCTTCACAATTTTTCGCATTACTTATTTACAATGAACGGGGCGTCACCGCAAGATGCGCGCATTCCGTCCTCCGATGACCTAGACGATCACGCAATGCTGAACAATAGGGTATAAAGGACAAGACACAAGAGGAAGGAAGTACACAGGTGATGAGAAGAGGAGAGAACTCCTGACAAAGTAAATTCCTCACCAAAGCTCCAGGTCCTCAACGAAGACGCCTACTTTACCAACTGCGAGACCTTTGAAGACATTGGCAACAATCTACCAGCTACTCAAGTGGAGGTGTCCACATTCCCAATTCAAGGATCTGGGATAGTGTCCAGAAGACGCATATCTTAGACCAAAATACTCGTTAACTTCAATAGAGAAACTCTTTAGGATTTGGACAGTTTTCAGGGGTAAGCAAATCACCAGTTATTAATCCAAAAGAGACGCATGAACATCCAAAAGATACTAGTCAAAAATGCCGGAAGTTCTGTCACATAAATAACGCCTTCTAGGTATCGGTAATAGTCTAGCTTCAAGGAGGTTCCACTGATGACTGAGCTATGACCTTAAGTTGACATCTGTGCCCTCACAAAGGAGGATGTCCAAACTTCCGGTCAACGGATCGGCGACCTCTCCTCCCTTTGCCCCGCGGATTGAGAAAAGCGTTGAAGCAGGCAAAGGAGTTGGGAGACAAATGACCTGGATTTACGAAGCCAATCAGTGTGATACTCACCTACTTCCGGTCAACAGATCTAACATCCAGATAAATGGAAGCTAATATCAGCGCCCTTATTAACGTTCCTTGGGGGAATCAAAACGGGAAATAAACTCCACCTATAGAATGCAGAGGAGGCAAGACGCGGAGAGAGGGCGGACAGAAGGCAATGACGATGTGCTGAATCAGACCTATTCAAAATGCCACCAAATAAACCCCTTCAACTAACTAGGAAATTCCCACGATAGCAAAAGAATAAACAATTGAAGATGTTCCTTAAATGCAGAAATTATATCACATTCACAAAAGAACGCCATTTATGGAGGCGCGTAATTGTCTGGAGGAATGAACAACTCCAGGTGTGGCCAACCTAACTCAGCGAAGATCGTCTAGGCAACTAGAGGATTCCAAAAATGGACTACCTTTCCATTAATTCGTCTTTTTTTTTTTCATATTTCAAAGCAAGAGGGAGATGATATTGGCAGGGCGAGTAATTTTCGCCTACTCTCGCCTTCCAATGCATTCATTCACCCTCGCAGCAACCCGTTTGGGGTGCTATGGGGTTGAGATGTTGCAGGCCGAGGAAGGGGCAGAAGATAGGCTGTGTGATGAATAAGAGGCATTTGAAATGCCAACAATGCCTCCACTCGCCATCTCCAACGCCACCAGAACCGACAACACCAAATGTCAAATCAGTGCTAGGCGAGAGAGCGAGAGGGACAGCGCGAGAAGGAGGGGAGGCAGGCCATGATTCATCAAACAAAAAAGCCTATATGCAAATCCCGTTAGTGTGCTTTGATGTGTGTGCGTGTGCGTGTGTGAAAGGGAAGTGGGATGTTGATTCGTGTGGATTGTGTTGAGAAAAACAATGAATCATGCGGTGAGACAGATTAGTGCATTGGAAATAGGCCTCGAAGATAAATCTATCCCGCCTTGTTCGGTTTTCTGCCATCATTAATGCGAGGCCAACAACGGGTTCCCGAATACCCCTAACCATCGCAGCTGTCTCTACAGCCAGATGGATGGCAATAACTTGAATCGAGAGAGCCGCCTTACACGCGTCTGTGGATAGCCGAAAAGTTGCCATGATCAAGTTACCTTTAACGACCCTCTTGCAAGCTGAACTATGTTTGGAGCATCGTAGAAGGAGAGGAGAAACAAAGACCACCAGAAACAGACCAATGAGCGAAATGAGAGCGTTCGGATGGGTGGAGATTCGACTAGTACAACACAGCGCGTTGGTTGATGATTTGGGAGGGAGGTTCCCTCTCGGAGGACGATTCGAGTCCACTCGAGGTCATATAAATGACTTAGAAGTGACTGCGGTAAAAAAAAAGTGGTGAAGCCATCCAACCACCTCAAACTTTGACCGACATAGAAAATACACGTCCTGAAGAAACTACTTTTACAGCGCTATTATTTAAGACAAATTAACTTCAGCGAAAAGACAGATTAGTCTCCTCTCTACCACTGGGTTTAAAAATCCCCAGACTCGTTCACCCCACTACTTCTTCAGAGATCGCCCCATTGGTGGCAGCGCCAAGCAAACGAATCCTGATGTCACTGACTCATGGAAGGGGAACACCCACCTCCAAAGTCACATGATCTAGAATCCCTTCAAATTTGCCAATCAATTTCTAGATCAACAACCAAACAAACCAATCACCTTCCAGCAATGCCAATTCGCCGGATTTTTGAGGCGTATAATTTGATGTGACCTTAGCCCAACCAATACAATGCAGGCTTGCAAGCGATGGCCACATCTGTAGAGGATTGTTTGTTTCCCTGGGCGGAGATGAGGCAGTGAGGCTACTGGAAGCAGCCGGAGTTACGGAAGTGGGATCGTCATCGGACGGTTCAGAACGCCAAGGCGTAACGATTACTGGCCGTTGTTGATGCTTCTGTTGTTTGGTGCTACGGATTCCCAGACGGGAGAAGAGAGTGGTCTACAAAAGAGAGAGAAATAAAAGACCATCATTAGCGGTTAATGATGGCCTTGACGTAGTCTGATCACTAAAAATTCCCAGTTAAATGGATTAACGCCCTGGCTGCGGGGCAGTTCCAAGGTGTTTCAAAGAAGCTTCCTTCTTGATGTCAATAGTGTTGGTCTATCAGAATAACCGAGCTCCTTTAACCGAATGACTTAATACTCCTAGATCAAATTTAGTTCATGCTAAAACAACAGCCTGGACAAAGTGATTCAGAACACCCTGCGCCTATGGCTTCCCTCCTACCAACAAGGATGAGAGTGCGGAGGAATTTCTGGAAGGTACCCAGGATCATGAAATTAGCATAGTGTAGTGGACAAATCTTCTGATCAAGTGATGTCATGAGTCCAGGGCATTCCAATGCCCCTAGTACATCTGGAAGCAGACCATGTGAGTTAACGGGGTGGGCATTCGTCCCAAGTCGTAGACAATACAGCCACCCAGCTTTATTTCACAATCGATTTGAGACGCCCAAAGAGGTCTAGCCCATACTGATGTCTAGCTAGTAAAAATACCACCTTCTGTGAGTTGTCACCGCAGAGCGCGTAGATGAATACTGTTGAACTTGGAGAGATGACGATAGTGAAAGACTGTTTAAGGCCTCTTTTCATGGAGGCTAAAGAAGGTGAGGCTGCCCAAAAAACACTCCATCCGGACGGCAAAAGACACATTTTTCACCTTAATTCACCTCATAAACTAATCAAATACAGTAGCCAAGCAAATGCAACAAGATATAAATGTTAATAAGTGAAACCAAATAACACCCTTACAACATTCTTCTTCTTATCCGTACGATTGTCCGATCTTGATTTCTCCTCCTCCTCCTCCTCGTTCTCCACCCCCACCTCTTCCTCCTCATGCTCTTTTTCTTCCACTTCCACCTCATCCACCTTCGCCTTAGCTATCAGAGCATCGCCACATCCATTTACGCGTTCTAAAGTGATCCTTCGCTTCTCCTGAATTGCCGCCTGCCATTTGGGTACCACGCTTGATTGTTTTTCTTCGTTATCATGCTTTTCTTCCTCGTCTTCAGCATCATCATCCATAAATGCATCAGTATTATCCAACACAGGTGAAAATGCAGCAGCCTGAAAGCGAGGACAAACGGTGACATCTTGTCAACGGTTAGAGAGTAGATTTATTTAAACATAGTTATCGGTTATTTACAGTAGTTGTTGATAGTGCTTTGGGTAGGGACTTTGATTGGGATTTTAGGGTAGGCCTCGGTTTTGAGTTGGAGACAACAGCTTTAGGTGTTGTCTTAGTCGTTTTTGAGGACGGTAACTTGCGTTCCGGCTGTCGATTGGCACTGACTACGGGTTGTCTAGCGATTGACACTTTCGTTGCAATGGCTGGTGGCGGTGGTCGAATAGGCTGAGTTGTAGTTTTAGGAGGCGTGCGAAGTTTCACTGGGGTTTGAAGCTTTGTGGCTGTTGCGTTCTTTTGAACTGCAGGCGTGTTGGTCGATTTCGATGTAGTTGTAGAGGAGGACGTTGGAGGGTTTTTACGTGGTGCACTGCCAGCTGATCTTACAGGGAAGCGTTCAATCTAAAGAGAGAACGACTCGAAACACATTCGAGCAATCATGGATCAAGGTATCCTAAAAAACAACAAACACCAATCTAAACTTACCGTAGATTTCACAGGAGATTTTGTTGTTCCACTTTCAGTCCTTAGCACACTGCCATTAGTAACTACTGGAGGTGGTTTCGGAAGTTCAACCGCCTCTACCTCTGCAGCTTTTAAATCCTCCTCCTCCTCTTCCTCCTCCATCCCAACCTCATCTGTCAAGGAGGAAGAAGCCCCACCGATGGAACTCGAGGCACCAAACAAACTGTCTGCATGCACCATCCAACTGAATCTCGACATATCATCAGCTAGAAGGGGATTAATCGCTTCGAGATCTGAAACTGGGATGTTTTCAAGGTTGGCGACCTCTGAACTGATTGGGGGCCATTCTAGAAGGATGGACGGAGGTGTAGGCGATATAGTAACATCAACGCGACGACCGAAGGTGGAGGAAGTGTCTGTAGAGAAGTCAGCCTCTGAGAGACGACGTTGAAGAGAACTAGAGTGGGAGGACGAGTCGGGAGAAAGAAGATGGAACAGGCAAGCGAAACGAGCTCGACAAGCCAGGAGGTGGGCAAGACGACAGCGAGAGGAAAAGAGACGACGGCGGGCCTCGATTAGTGTCGCATCGTCAGTGAAAATGGGTCCGGTGGAGTATACTTGGACCAGGTTGGTTAGACCTAGCGTGAGACAAAAAATGACCAGCTATTGAAACATATATAAGTATCGAGGAATTGGGAACAAATCTACGGTGCAATGCATGCTACTGAAACTGACAGATAACAGTGAGTGCAATCACAGTTTTTATGGTTTTTCTAGTGATTGAGGCAAGCGAATCGGTCGCTGAATTAAATATAAGTAGCAACAAAGTCTACATTTCACAACCAAATGGCAGTGTTAGTTAAAAGCAATTCACTATTTTAGAATCAAGTATAGATCACAGCTTATTCATGACTTTTCTACTTAAAAAGTGGTAAATGGCACAGACAATCCCTGCGATTTGGTGATGGGGAAAAATGAGGAGATCATTCCAATAAAGTGTTATACGCGTCATGCGGATATTTTTTAATGACAGAGAACCGTGATAAAGCAGTTTGGTGGGTGGGTAATAACATGAGTTTAATGAGAGGATTCGAAAATCATATTGACAAAAAGGCTTTTTCCATTGATGTGTTTCATTGAGAAATCAACTGCACTACTGAATAACAATGTAAGCATCGAGTTAACTTCCGATAAATTACAAGTGCTTGAGGAGCTGTTTGACACGTGTGATCGCTAGGAGGGCTTTATCTGCCCTACGCCATCACTGTTTAATCCAGGTGGGCTGCTTAAACCGTCTTCTAGTTAGACAAACACACACGCACACATCTCACAGGCTATGCGCGGTGGGAATCAAGTCTCTTACTTAGGTTTTGGTCCTCTAGTAGCTAATATACCAATATGTGTTGGCACTTTTGTCCTGTTTCTATATGTGGGTGTTTTACTTAAACCCAGCTGTCTTTACACTTAGATTTTAGTCCAATCAGCCGGGAATGCAGCTAGGCTCTAACGGAGGTTAGAGGCGATCAAAAATGAGGTGGAGCTTCCAAGTAAGCGAAGTGCGGAGTTACTCCAAAACGAAATCCGTGCATGACAATCATTTAAAACAAAGAAAGAACAAGCTTACAAATCAGAAATAAGTAAGTAATGGATTGGATTTTGCAGTCATCTAATAGCAAGAATGTGATACTGGAATTGAAAAAAAAAGTAACATGTGAGCTTTTGATAACATAGTCAAGAGAAGTGCAAATGAAAGCTAAATCTCGGCTGAATCACCGCTGGGAGCACCAAAAAGCGCCATTTCATAGCTAAGAGCAAACTGCTAAAATTGAAAAAAAACAAACCCTTTCCAATGGATAAAATCTGGGCAAACCTCCTAAGCACAGCAATTAAGAGAGGAAAGCAAATAAATTAAACAAAATATAGCAAAAGATGCAATTTGTGTGACAAAAGTAATCTCATGGCCCGATATTGAATGCATCTGTTGATCTATAACTTATTGATAGCCCACCTTGTTTCGTCCTTTCCTCTTTTTGACATTCGCGAACAAGAATGTTGAGAGCAGACATTAGCAGCTGACGTGCAAACGCAGCTTTTTCAGACTTCCTTGTAGAGTCTGCCAAAACTTCGTTGCTAATCGCTAAAAAAGAACGAAAAATTTCGCTACCCACCCAAAAGGATTAGCGCTTCTTTTTACCGAGATTAGAAGTATCCCGTGTGCGGGCATGAAATGTGAGGCTCCAAGCACATCGCAAAGCGTTCAGCCACACAGCAGCAAGATAATCCAACGGTGTACACATTTTACTGACGGTTACATGCCTACCAGTGGGGACCCCGACCAGCAGTCACCTTCGCGACCACCTGATCATGGATGTCATCGTGAAATTACAAAGATACGGCTTCCTTTATAGTGATGGTCCGCACCATCATTCTGGAATGTTTGGTATCTTAAGACGTTAAAGCGTACTGGATATCGAGGCTAACAAGATGTTCTGAGATGGCGAAGTCCAACTGCAGAAGCTCTCCAGGTATCAGCCAAAGGTTAAGATTAGAGCGTAAGTGTCCACTTTTCGTCCCCCGCAGCGTGTTCGCACCATTCATAAAGTCTAAGTCGGCCATGTCAATCTAAAGCCTCTCGAATTTGTTGGATTGCACGTCGATTTCCTTCATTTTTATTTTCAATCACGTATCCCGACTTCCTTTCGAATCAGTTTGTAAATGTCTACTTATAAAGTATTAAGTACAAATACTATTTTCCCAGTCAGACAACTTACTCTCCGATCCTTCCTTCGGAAATATGAGAAAGCGCTTCTGCAGTGCTTGTCGGATACTCTGCCGCTGAATCTCCTTCGAGGGTGTGTAAAGACTGTCATCCTCACCAGGAAGACAAAGCAGATATTGTTGAGTGCTTCCCACCACTGCCAATGGCTGTGTTTTGTTCGCTCGATGAAGCACTCTGGAATTAGTGAGTCGGGAAGTGGGGAGTGATGGCTGGGTGGTGTGATGTGGCGTGGCGTTTGAATCAACAACAGCTCTTCCATGAAAGGAAAGGAAGTCTTCTTCGGCGTTGGCTTTTGTTAAAGTATCCTAAAAAACGTAAAAGGAGAAGTGAGGAGTTTCGTTAAATAAAGTGATTTTAGATGTTGAACGATGAAAAGTCGATGGCTCAAAGTTCTACCCATCGTGAGGCAGTTCGCCGATTCGTCAGCTCGAGGGTAATCATAAAATCCTCGAACTTTGAAAACCTAATTTAAAGGCGTAGAGATAAGTAGCTGAGGAGAAAGGGGAGCTTAAAGTATTAAGGATGCCTCTACCCCAGGGGTCTGAACACTGAGAAATAAGCTGGAGCATATCAAAGCCCAGTTTTCGGAAATTCACGACTCGGAACAGAGAAAAATCAAAGCACTTATGGCATACTCTCCTCAAAGAATAGATGTACTAGTTAAATGCGATTTAGAGATAAAAGCGATGTGATCCCGCGAAGAAATGGCCCAAAAAATGAAAAATTAGATCCACGCTCTCAAAATGAATCCCTTTCCGCGAGTTAAATGGGGGTCATCCAACAGCGGAAGAAGAATCCCATCAATATCACCATCACAACTTGAAGTCATAGGGCTTTTTCGCCCCATCATCCTCGTTTCTGCCTCGACTACTGCCATTGATGTTGCGATGGAGGTGTCCAGGAAGATGCTTCAAAGTTTGAATTAGAGGTTATTCTCACCTTGGTAGCTTGGAAAGCTTTTTCGATGGATCGTATGGACTCTGTAATTGCCGATCGATAGAATTCCAGAGTCTCTTGCAATGTACTCAATCGAAGACGTTCAAGATCGAAGAGCTTGGACGCGCTCTACAGGACATCAGATCGAAAAACAGTTAACACCCTACTCATCAGATCAAAGTGGGGAACATATTTTGTCGCTTGTTCAGACATGCGGGAGCTTTGAGTATATGATGCATTTCAAAGAATTTACAAATATTTACATAATGAAGGTAATAACCACGGCTTATCAAATTAATGAAATCAGTAAAAACTACATGTTACTGATATATATTTAAGTAGCTAAAGACATTGAAGGGAGTCGCCACTAAGGTGTAGCATCTGACCTGATAGAGTGTGGAGTGCCATTCAATTCGAGCCTCTTCACTGGCCAAGTTGGATCGATAGAGATCAAGAATCGCACGCCAAACGGAACGAGCAGCCTAGAAGAAAGTAAGAATTTAATTACGTGGGTGACACTTCGCTGTGGAACACTGCCCGATCTTCGGTGCTACGCTTTCAAGTGAGGTTAGGGAATGATGTATCACAGCGAATTCCACACGGAATGTACACTACTATGATTGACAAAGTTGGGAGCCTTATTGTTGTGATGCAGGTACGTCATCATGTCGTATCGCCTAGGTGCATAGGAGACGGCTTTCCAAACATGGCTGTGGCATCAATTCGGTAATTTACCCATGTCAAATAGCCAATCCACTTGCCCGTTCGGTCGTCTACCAATCAACTCTAATGAAATCAACCATCTATCCACACATCCATCTATCCAACCATCCCTTACGAACTCACGTATCCACCCAGGATAGCAAAAGATATTGGACTTGACATCAGCCTCATCGACGCCATCAGACAAATTCCAAATCAGCAAACTGATCCTCCATCAGTCCATTTAACCCTCAGCCCATTCATCCACCAAATTATCAATCAAACTACAAAGCCATTCATTCATTATTCCATGTACCAATTCTGCCCTTATCTGGATCCTTCAACAAACGTCGAAAGGTACCAACATTCTAATTCAAGAAACAGGCCTTGGGGATACAACGAGCTGAAGTGCTTCTTCACATCGATCCCTCCACCTGCGAGAACACCCGGTCGTCGATCGACCGATTCATTAAACTATCTGACAATCAAAACATTCGACTAAACTAGAGTCGATCCATTCAAGCGTACACCCGTTCCTCCATAAACCAACCATTCACCTAAGAAGACTTAAGATATCGGGCGACAGACAACAGCCACTAGTCAAGAACACACCTTCTCTGGCAATGCAGAATGACTCTCCGAAGCAGACGACATTTCCAAGGAAGGTTGCGTGGTAGAGAGTGTTGCCACCCGTCGCAATGACGCACTCCGTACCGCCGTTTTAAACGGCGAATTGGTGGAGGAAGAGGTGAGGAGATTGGACGGATACTGGGAGGTTCGGTTTTGCAGCAGCAGAGTGGAAGTACGTCTTGCAGAGTCGATTCCACCACCACAATTTCCGCCATCTAGACTGCTACTATTGTTGTTGTTGGTTGAAAGATTTTGGCAGGTCAAACAGTAGGCAGTGAAGGCTTTCTTGCGTGATTTACACTCCTCACGACGCGCGGTTTGGAGGCGTGAGGTGGCGGCATCGACTTCGGAGGAGATCTTTATGGAAATTTAGGGAAGGCTCGATTGATTGGATGAATGAATGAGCAGTTGGTTAGGCGGATGATTTCTGATTGTATGTATTTGGGTAGGCGGGTCCAAGAAGAATAAGCGAGTAGATAAGTAGCGATTTCGAGGTGAATGGATTGATTAGATAAGCAACATCATAATATGGATGAAAATATGTTTTACCTTGTTCGACGGACCCATATGGAAAAAAAACCTTCCTGAGTTAAAAAAGTGGCAAATACTTAATCTGGTAGGAAGAAGTTATTAACTTACACGTGTGAATGACTGAATAAGACACCGATTTCTCAACCCAAAAATGGATGCTCCAGAAGCATCAATGGCCATGCTATCCCACCTATAGCTCTTCGTCCGACTTGAACTCCTTGGGACTGATGCTACAGTTAGAGCGTCGTTGAAAGGGGATTAGCAATACAAGCAACCCCATATTATTTCAAGAGGTAACTCGTCGATGCAATCCACTATTATGAACGTTACTAACGAATTGTAAATATGAGCAATCAACAGCCCCGAGACGACCCTAAGACCTGAAGGTAGATAAACAATCGGTCTACGATGACTTACAGGCTTAAGGTCCCGATCAACAGCCGCGATGAAAGCCTTTGAAGTCGGAAGTAACTGGGAGGCAATCTTTTCGCCAAGATCCTGATGAACCTTGGCTTCAACTTCCAAATTTTCCATAGTTTGAGTCCATCCGTTTGCCACGGATCTGGTGTAGAACAAAAGATTTAAAGTTTTCCAAGCCATAGATCCGGTCTGTTAACTCAAACAAGTCTCACTAGGCGCACGCGCTTCGTAAGTACCAACAAATAATGGTAAATTGTCAAAATAGGAGTTCAGTTGCGGTGTGAATCGAGTAACACTCCAGGCAGTGCATGTTTAGGCGTGACCCCTCATAAATCACGCCTACTTAATTAGCATAAGTAATAATGTTTTAGACAGTAATAGCAGTTGTTCAAGCGTGGCACACAGCTTGCTAACCTTCCAGCCCACGCAAAAGCAAGAGATTGATTTGCATTCTTGGCTAGCATGCACACAACTTTGACCCGAAATCCCCGCTGTGAAAAGAGTCATGCTTTCCCCATATAGTGAAATTTGCGCGCAAGTCTCGCAATCCATCTCCACCTCTTAGAGAGTGACAGATGACTACGATCACTGAATCGCTAGAAAAGGCAGCCAGTTTGTTAAGCAGAAATAGCCACATGGCACAACTTATCGCTGCCGCTCCTCGTTCTCCTCTCACTTTCACCATATTCCGCAGGGAAATGAAAAGCGCAAAGTCATTCAAGTTATTTGTTATTTTTGCCCAAGATGTTTTGGTGTTCACGAAAAAGGAGAATCATGTAGCACCAAGTTAAATGCCACATCGAATCAAGAAGACTTTTATACCACCGACGGATCATCAGCAATTAGTCCGATTTATGGAAAGTTTACCTACACATTCCTGACACCGCAAGCATTCAGAAAATGCGCTGGTGAACGTACTACCTGCTGGTTGTAGCAGCTTATTTTACAGAATTGAGATCGACCCAACTCCTGCTCTTATAGCATCAGATTTTTAAATCCAGGGTTTAGACGAGGTGATCAATACCAGACATGGCCTATGAAAATTACAGATGGCTAATGCCAGGAGATTTGATGTCTTGAGCATCGTCCACCTTTAGCGTTATAGCCTTCCGTACCCAAAGGCAATTCGCCTACCAGGGAGGACATGGGGAAACACATACAAGATAAAGCGACCCTTTCCTGTGATCCACCTCCCACACCATACTGTGTTGCCTTATCCTGTCGTCTAGGAGTGGGTGGGTGCATGGATAAAAAGTTCATGTCTCCATCGACAAGTGAATGATGATTTGCTGTTGCTGCGATAGCTGATATGTATAACGATAATTGGGGGGCGCGCGGATGACTTTCATCAGAAGCAGCAACCTGATGGTATCATATTCCAGAGAGTAATTAGAACTACACATGATATCTTTAGGTGTGTGGACGAGGAAAGTAAGCGTATTATCCTTATCATTTTGAGACTGGATTTGGACTTGACTCAGCAATTGTCCGGATTACTGAAAACCAACTTTTAAGAGAGGCGTCATTGAGAGGTCATGCTACTTTGTGGTTCCAAATGCTTTTCAGAGCAAGACCCAATGTAGCCGCGCAGACGGTGATGAAAACCAGGAGTGACTCATGACCGGGCGTTAACTTAGCGGATGGATTGGGGAAGAAGTCGTATTTTCATCCACCAGACGATTTTGACTCAATCTTGATAACGCGAATGAACAAATTCGTCATAGGCTATGCCGGTCAGGACTAAAGCAACGGTAAATAGCGCAAATGAGGTAAAAGTAGCTATGCAGTGGAAGAAAGTGACAGGCACACCGATCTATCAACCCATTTCAAGATACTATGCCGAAATAGGGATGGGTAGATTGGACAAGTAAAACAGCACACGCGAGGCTCGATGTGGTTAACATTGTATAACGGATTCGGTGGAGGACAGGAAGATGTATAAAAACGATAAGAAGCAAAAGCAGAAACCGCAGAAGGGCAAGGGTACGGCTACAGTGACACTGGACCATTTGATGCAAATAAGTAACATAGTAAAAAATGAAATGTGAGCTAATGGATAACGCAAATGAATGCTGATCCCAAACGATACCAATGACAAGAGCGTCAGCCAGAAAGGCCCACCAAAATAAAGATTGAGCCAGCAGCAAGAAAGCGAGGTAGCAGGAATTGAAGAGGAGTCGCCCAAGCTGTTTGACCGTACCAATTTCAAAATAAAATCATTAAAAAAACTAGTTGGAAGGAGTCGGACAAACCCTGACAAGCCGACGGTGGCCTTGGAAAGACGAGAATGCAGTTTTGAGAGTCCCTTGGCGTAGTCATTCTCCAGCTGGACCCTTTAATGGCAAGGAATAAAAATATTGCCATAGATAGAGATGCGGGTGCGTGTGCATGTGGGGCAGATTCAGTTGCTATGACGACGGTGAAAATCCACCCGTAGAGGAACACAATGTTACAGGACCTATGGTGCATATTACTGCCCAATGACCTTAAAACTCATTAATTAAATGCCTTAGTGATTTTCTAAACATGCAATGGTCCACAAAATCTTACTTTGATTTGATAAGAATCAACTTAAGGGAGAGTTATTAAAGCATCCGAAAAAAGTGAAATTCGGAAAAGCATGGTTAGTAATTATTTAGTCAAATTCACAGGATGAAAGTAGCAGACGAAAACACTAACCTCTCCTGCAGAACGCTGATTAGGACACGTGTGAATTGGCAAGAAGACTTGAATTCCTTCTGGAGAGTATCGAATCCGGTCCGATCCTTTAGTAATCAAAGCAGATTAAGGTGCAAAAAATGACTGAAAAATTAGGGACCCTATGTTCACAGTAATATGTCTGCACTGGCATAATATATGGGTAATCCCAAAAGTTAATTAAAAATGAAGGGTAAGGCATAAAAATGGCAGATTATGCGTATTTGGAATGCTTTGGGTGTTTTGCAATGTCATACAAGATATAATGCAGACAAACCTGCATTCAAACACGAAAAAATTCACAGTCTTTAAAACAGATAGGTACACAGAGGCTTGTAAATTTAATGAACTCGCAATGCGTCAATGAAAAACAGGTATTAATTGGGACCCAAAGTTGACAATCAAACGTGCAACCAGTCAATGATGAAGACGCTTTTACTAAAAAAAATAATAAATTCTGATAGAAGTTACGCAATGTACACAATGACGGTGAGTTCAAAAGCGCTAGTAGACGAAACAACTTGGTTTCAATGCAATAAAAAAATTGGTCCTCGACAAAATCCGCTAAAATTAAGAGCCAGTGATAAAAGCAAAACGCGCGTTTTACTTGTACTGAACCACACCCAAACACAAAAAACAAACACACATTTAAAAATGTTTGTCACGCCAAAACCGAATCAGGGAGCAATAGTGACACTTATAAAAAATGCATGGGCGGCCCCTAGAAGGCTTACAAAGATATCTGTTCTCTTGCTTCCGTTGGAGAGCATTGCAAAAGGGCCCTGGACCACACCGCACTACTCCATACAGCGTATTGGTTAATTTGGACAAGGCGCAAACGTAATCTAGGTCCGAAAAGAAAAGAGGTAAATAGATTAACACACTTTTAATATTTGCTAATACGTCCCATTATCAATAAATGCAGGGTTTTTTTACCAAAAGCATTTTGCACGAGTACAGAAGCAGTGGAAAAATAGAGTCTTGCACATTGAGGCTAGTGTTGCTGCTAAGAGGGTTGCCTTTGAACCCATAAAAAAGTTGCAAACACATATTCTGTGCTTGATTTTTATCAAGTATAAAGCAAAAAAATTGTAATAAGTGTAGTCAATTTGGAAGATCAAACATGTGTACCAAAATGGATTGGGACAGACGTAAAGTCAAAGGGCATAGCATCTACATAAAATTGTACTATATTTTTCCAAAGTTAATGGCGCAGTCCTTCATCATGAATTCTTGTTTAACCAAAGGACGAATAGTTGCTGTACGGCTGCACATCCTTAGCACTGCTAAGGCTTTTAAATTTTCGCAACAGTTTGCGTCTTTTAGTGATTTATCCCCTTTCTTCACTAATTTCCTTATGCCCGCGTCACACAATATAGTGTGTAAGGACGATGATGAATTCATGGGTTTCTAAGTATTCTCAACAAATCCTTGAAAAAAGTCTTTCAAAAGCCAAATGTGACGTAATTGGCCCCATATGGTGAATTTATTAATCAATATCTGCAGGTGCACCGCGCAACGTTTATGTACCTTTTTTCCGAGATGGTTAAATACGCCATGCATACGTCCAAAAATCTGGATGACGCGCAAGCAAAGTTGGTTTCCACTCATTTCATTGCTGCTAGTATAAGCCTACCCAATAAGGAGTGATAGACACTTTCGTTTGTTCAAGGCTTGCTTCTTTCGGGGCCCCAATCGGAAGGCAGATGCTTGATCTTGTCTTTCTACGTGAACGAATGCAAAAGAGGGAAATTCGTCTCTTGAGCTTCCTCGTTTTTCTCAAAAGTGTCTTCTGGCGCTGTATTTTCGGCAAAGAGGCTGATGATTTAGAACGTGATGGTCTAGACGAGCACACATGTAAGCCCTCGCTTTACGTGCTTATTTCGGTGGTTCTGTTATTTGCAGATTATATGATTGAACGTGAGCCCGTGGTCAACAAGTTCACACGTTTCAACTATGACCCCTCGGAATCCGAACGAAAAAACGGTTCGTCAGGTTCCTCCACTCTGTGTTTTTCTGTTGGCGTTTTTATTGCCTTGCTATCCTGTCATAACTTTTTGTTGGAACACCTGGTCTGTGTTGCTGCTAACGCACGAAGGCACATGCACCAACGCTTCATTAAAGTTGTTTCTATTCACTTCTTTTTTTCGTTGCAGTTCCACTAAACCTCGCGGCATTTAACTGTGGAATCATCGAGTCGGCACTGACTTGTGCTGGATTTGTGAGTTTGCCAGGATTTAGACTGATTCAGGTCTTTATGTATTAATTGTACCTTTTTTAAAACTGGCGTTTCGGCATTGTTGCCCTTAATTAATTGCTTCATCTGCTCATCCTTGGAGCCCTCTGTCAATCCATTCATTACGATCCATCCGTCCCCCTGGGACCCACTCATCCACTTTCCAATCTCACAGTCTGTCATTCCATGTATTCACCAGCGTTTATATTTACTCACGTGTTCGCCCATTTCTACTGCAGCTGCTCTCAGGCCATTCACGCTATTCCCACTTCGTGATCCGCACCCATCCATTCGTCTATTCCCTCAACCCTGCATTCACTGCGGCCGCATTAATTTGCTCTGCACCCACATACCTATCCATTGCTCCGTCTTTTCCAATCACTATTCGGAAACTGCTTGCGCCCAATTCTCGAAGGCCAATTTTTTCGGTTTTTCCCATTCAAACCGAATGGCATATTTTCGCAGCTCAACTCTGATTACCTTGAGGAGAATTAATCGCCGCCTTTTAGCTAGGATATCCTCTATCTTTCTGTTCCTCCATTCACATTCACTCGTTGTTGTCAGTTTTCAAATCCGTGTGTGTGGCCTGAGACAAATAGGTTGTCCCAATTCCTCCTGCTTAAATTGCTCAGTTCTCTCTCGTGGTTGCTCTATCTTTCTTGTTAGGTCATTTCGATCTATTTCAGAATGGAGGGTTCAATATTTCCACATATATTCCGACCTATCTGTTCTTTATCCATTCATCAAACTGGTTTAATTTCATGCGTTTTAGATCCACTTTTACACCTTTTCATTCATTCATCTGTGTATCCACACATCCAAACAACAATCGCCCTGGATCCATTCATCCTTCCACCCATTCGTTGACGCCTTCTTTCCACTTCTCATTTGCCTATCCAGCTTATTCACTTATAGATTGTCTGCTCATTTCATGCCCACTGACGCAGTTATTCTCCATTAAGTCACCTTTCCATCACCAAACTCTCTCTCTCTGCCCATTTGTTTCCACTTTTTCAAGTTTTTGCCTGTTCCTCAACAAATACATTCGACTTATCCAGTGCATTAGGGATGGTGTGGCGTGATCAAGAGGAGGCTGATTCCATTCAGAGAGGAAGTTTTGACAATTCCGTCCACTGTTCAGTAGATTAAAGGTTAGATTTAATCTGTGCTTTTACAGACTGTCCCAGTTCAGAATTCTCATCCAACTCAGTTACCCCGTTGTGCTTTTGCAGTAAGCTAAATACTCGAATTGGCGACAGTGCTTTTTGCAGCACTCCTTATTGTCATTAGCCTTCTGCCTATCCCTCCTTTCGTTAATTTTAAATCCATCTGCTTATTCGCCATTCCATTCAATCTCGAATCCATCCATTTTCAATTTATTCTGGTTTAATTCATCCTCCCTTCCATGTGTCTTTTCAAAGCATTCGGTTTGGTGGAATGATCAGGCGGGTGGATGGATTGACGGCAAAGTGGATGAAGCAATTGGCCTAAGGATGCATGGACAGATAGATAGTTAATCAAGTGGTAGATGGGCGAACCCTTCAGCTTACTATTGCATTTCTCCACCTTAATCTAGCCCTGCAAAGTCGCAGTAACCTGGCACAAGGGCACGACCTACGTGATCAAATTCTACGACAATGTTATTGCGCGTGAGCAGAGTTTGGACTCCCGATGATGGTCATTAGTCAGGCGGCATTAAAAAAACAAAACAACAACGACAACAATAACCTATTTTTCCTATGATACTTTGTGTAATTTCCTCCCAAAACCGTCTATTTGTTTCAATACAGCTACACGAAGGAGAGGAGGAGGGGCCTTGGTCGCTGAGGTGTCTCGCAGCGTGGACAAGGTCGTAAATGAATTAATGTCGCAAAATTTATGGGTTTCCGGACAGTCAGCCGCGGGAAATATGAATGTTTACGAGTCACTTCGAGTAAGTCGTTCTGAGTTTTAAGCAGGGTGGATTTACCGAAAGAGAAGGTGAAAAAAGAACATGGCGAAATGAAACGGGAATCGCATTGTTTTCGAGGGGATCTTCCACCGCCACGTGCTACGCGGAGATTGAAAGTGTGTGGGTCTTTGATTTGCTGTTTATTAGAGCAGGAGTTTTGGGCGTGGAATAGTTGCTTTCCCTGTGCTCTCTGAAGTGCAGGGCCGATCTAACCTCGGGCTACCTCTGCGCCTAGATTTTGGAACTTTCTGTAACTGACAGTGTGGGAAGCGACTCCATTGACACGTCGATTTGATGGTAGGCTGTTGATTAAAGTGTATGGGGTGAAAAGTGCCGCGGAAAGGCTTTTTTCTTTGGGTTTAACTCAATAATCTCCTCTTTACGAATTGAATGCTGTGCATGAGATGTTGTGAAGGCGGGACACCCACATTGGATGGTTGAATCTCCACTTGGGTGGGTGAGTGGGGGGGAGGGGGAGAGGAGGGAGCGTAGCACTGGTTTATTCCAAGACAAGTGTCTGGCCAGTTCTCAGGATGTTACCGATCAAAACCTATCTCGAAGTATCGAGAGGTAAATCGGGTTTCAAGCATACCCTAGAGAGTCTGCATTAGATTTAGTTAAAGGAAGTAAATAGGCATTCATCATGCATCCACCTTCCTGAAATCAGTGTTTTTAGCCCAGGTAAGGCACATTTGCTCCTGTCAGGATGTGATTATTTGCATACCAATAGCGCCTCTGACACTCCTTCCACCATGGATTTGCGCAATTCTCTTCCACTTTTGAAATGCCACAAAAATCCAACAAGTAAAGGGAAGAAAGGGGTGGGAAGGCCAGGGCGTCAAGTCAGATTAGGCCATGGAAAGGGGTGCTACCTTGACGCCAGTGAGGGGTACATGCATTGTTCAGAGCGGTTGGCCCGCATGTCCTGCCTGAGGCAATCCACTCCAGGTCGCCATGCCATGATGATTAAGGTTTAGCTATGAACACGGCGCTGGTAGCTCAGTTTGTGCAGTAGTGTTGGTCGTGGCGACTCCTTTCCGAGGTCACAGCCTCATTAGCCATCATTCCTGTGTGTATTCAGCCAATTATGGACGTTTAACTCATGATTTGAATAGAATCTACAGCCCGTAAATTCTGCCCATTGGGAGTAGTGAGCGAAGGCAAATCATTTTCGAACATTGGGAAGACTTGTGTCTAGTCATGCTAACAAATATTGACACCAATACTGCTTTCTAGGCATTGGTTAAAAGATTCGCGACTAAACTACAGAGAGGTACTGTGGAACCTCGTTGCCTATTTGTGTATGAACGAGGATTAGTCACGCCTCCATTGTGGTGTTTCTTTATTTACACGGCGCGACTAGTTCTATCGCTTAGACTGACGAGGTGGAACATTGACGTCATGCACCAACACTGAAGGAATGGCCAGCAGGGTTGGCTGGTGACTGGATGGTGTGTGGAGGGAGCCAATCCAGCGGTGGTTTGCTATTTCGCTACAGTTACCACTCAGAGCGTACCTGCCACTTCCAAAATTCGCCAAGTCCTAGCCTCTAGTGGGGAAGAAGACAATTTGTTCGGATCAGCAATGCATCGTATTGTCAAGGAGCAGCACGCAAAACTTTGTAGTCCTCGGTGACGGACATCGCTCTGGTATCACGTCATAGGACTATGCCTCTGGGACTGACGAGAATGGAATGTTGGCTTCAGGTTACAAACCGCTCGACTTTCTTCCTTTCTATCCATTCTTGGGTCGACAAGAATTTGTAGATGAATGAATGCATCTACCGAGACCTGCAACTGTAGGGCTTGCAATAAAATTGACATCCAATCCCACAAGCTCTTCCATTTCTGCTGATTCTACTGGTACTTTGGCCATAGCTTTCCAGCCCTTCTGTGGCATTAAAGTCTCCAGACCGTTTACTCCATCCACTAAATGGTTGACTTTTTCGGTGGAGCTTCATAACAAGCTTAGAGAACACGATGTCAGTACTTGCTAATCGGGACTTGAACGTAAGTAATCAAAGCTGTTTGTAAAATAGGAAGAAGTAAAATTGGAGTGAAGTTGAAAGGCTCCTGTGTTCCTCTTTTTAAGCATATCCGATGTCACGCTAGGATCAAGAGGTGACACAATTGCAGGGAAAACACTGGGAGAACTTGTGCACGGAACCCAATCCACCTCAATCGGATCATCTTTCAGTGGAGTCCGTCCATTTTAAAGCATCAGTGATTCGAAATTTGGTGTACAGAGGGAGAAGTGGGCTTGGGAGGTTACATTTTAATGAGCTTAGATTTGAGGACCAATAAAATTGCACTAACCACCAACTACGCCTTGATGGGGCTTTGCATTATTAAACAGCTCGTGACGCCACGGTGGCTTGTTTTTTTTTTTTCTCCCTCCCTTTAAATTGACACGTAGTTACGCAGGCTCCTCTGTTGCCATGGTTTGTACCTCCATCTGGTGGTGTGGCATTGCACAGTGTGATGAGGTTAGGAGAAGCTCTAAAATGTTGGAGTGGTGTAGGTACAACCTGTCTTCTGATTGGATGGATTGCGTACTAATCAAATGCCAGTGAGCATAAAATACCTACACGGCCTGGAGTCGGAAGTAAAAAAAAGTATTACTGACGTGCAGGAGGGCTGAGAGGCTGCTGACATGGCCCAGGGGCCGAGCCGCGGAGCGGAGGTACGATAATGAGGCCATAAGTGCTTGCATAGATAAAACGCATAACCATTCTCTTATGTTTCGTTATTAATAAAAAGAACATAACAAAGCTTCTGGTTTGGATGAGAGCCTCAGTAAAAGGACAAAAAAACTAAATTTGAATAAGATTTGTACGTCAATTTTCATACAGTAGGACTGCTCCATCATTGTCTGTCCGGGAGGCGTCTCGACCAATCAGATTTTGACGCGATGTAACCAATCAAAATGGGGGGAGACTCGATTTAGAAAAGAGGAATTCACGGACGTTACGTCTGACAAACTTAGTCACAGCTGTCTAGTTTGTTACGTTATTCCAATTGACTGTCTCTGGTCCCCCTTTTGAGTTGTCACTGATGAATCGAAGAGCTGTGAGTCCAAAGGAGGAGTAGGAGGGCGATGACACCGCAAGGATGGAAAAGCGTGCGCATATTTTCCATCGTTTGAGAGTGATCTTTCTATTATCTTAGCCTTGACGAGCCTCCCTAATGACTGCGATCGACCGCGAGAGTGCTGATCTGATTGTGTTACTCAAAAAGTAGCTTACCAGGGAAGGCAGTCTGCATCACGTAGGTTTGATGATTTTCCAGAGGTCGCCCATCTCCCAATGTAATCCCGACTCTTACCAACGCATGGCCATAAGGCAGATTAAGAAAGGAATTACCACGTCCTCGGACGAGCCTATGAGTCGGTTCCGTTCAGTTGGGGCAGAACGGATGGTCCCTTTAAGAGCAAAATGGCGTGTATGCTAGGATTGGAGTCCTTCTAAAGCGGCAATAAGCAATATGTGGAAGAGGAAGAAGGTGCATTATTGACGCATTGGAAGGTCGAGAGGAAAGCAATTGAACATTCTGATGCCCAACCTTTCCGCCCATCTCAGCAGAGCAGTTTGGTACTCAGTTTAGTGGGTCTTCGCAATGTCATGCCATTTTAAAGTGATGCCTCACCTTGCAGATCCTTCACGAGCGTCTGGCTGTCTGTGATCGATGGAAGGTAGTTGAAGGGAGACCAAAACTTCTAATTTGTAACCCTTCCACGAGAAAACAAGCATGAAACAATTCAAAATTGCAGAAGCTAGAGATGATTGTGGTGCCTGTTACACAATTCACCGCCCAGGTATCGCTCTCCAGCATCCACTACAGCTGCTTCATGGACGGAAGAAACACCAAGCACCATGACCACTGGCAAGTTAAAACAAAATAATGGAGCGACTGCCTCCTGCTAGACGAATAAAGCCACCTTGTTTGCCAAGAGGTGACTCAACTGCCTCTCGGGGGAGGAGAAAGAGGTTTGAGTCGAAGCCTCCTGTTACTAAAATAAAAAAAAAATTAACTAAATTCAGGTTTAGATAAGTAATTTCGCTTAATGAGCACGAAGAAAGGTGAGGCAGGCAAGCTGTCTCATGTGAATTCAAGTGAAAATGTATGACGGACAACTCTCTAGGCAAAAAGTACACATCTTGCATTGCTCTTGACTAAAATATCAAAAAGAACATTTTACAAAGCCCAATAAAAGACCCAAAAATATGTGTGTTTTCATGTAGTCCTTACAGCGTACTCAACGGTGGTAGAAGTGGAAAGCATTAAGATGCTGCCGTGGTGGTACATTGGTAGCCTCTAGAGCACGCCAATCAAGGCAGGAGCAGGAGGGTAACCAGGATCACAAAACTCCTTCATCCTAACCGCTCGCCTAAACCTGAGCAAGGACTCCTACCAATCACGCAATGCAAGCCAACTGTCTCTCGATTTTGGGATCTGCAAGCCCCTCCCTTTTGCCTTGCTTTTTTTGGCAGCACAATTAACCGAGACATGCAAGTCGACAAACAGCATTGAGCACAAAAGTACATGAAGGCTGACAGGCTGGAGGCATGGACGGATGGCATGAGGCCGGAGTCAGGCACGGTCGTGTGCACGTCCACGCGACAATTATTTTGCAGACCATGAGAACACTTTGTTAGCCGATCATGTCCACGTGCTGCCTGTTTTAAGTGTGGTTCAGATTTTCATGATTTCTCTGACAAAATTGACCTTATATTTGTGCAAAGAAAAACTAGCCAATGGTACGTACATTCCAACATCTGGTGTGTACTTTGCGATGACTTGAGTAACTTTTTGGAAGTCACAAAATGTCTTCAATCGTTCATACAAATCTGAAAACGCCTAGCCTGGGGTTTTTGCCACCGATGGATGCAAGTTGAGCTTGTTCACTCTAGAAACTGGGCGGAATTCGATTGTAGAGGTCAAGAGACGCCTTCCAACATCTGTTACAAAGAATTTTGGATAGAAAAAGGAGCACCTTGTTGACTTTAACTGTAAAATGAGAAAGTAGAATCGTGGTTAGAGCTACTAGGCAACCAAATGCCCATGGTCATGCAATTAATGAATTGTAGTTACTAGCCGACTGATTTATGATGTTTGCATTTTACCATTTCCTAAACCAGCAAACATACTATCGGTTAACTCGCCTTATAAAATGAATCCTCTATTCGTGTAGATGTGAAAGGAATTTCTCGCTTAAGGAGCAAAAGCTTTCGACAGGGATCCGCCTGCTCGGAACGAAAAACTGGCATCTGTGCAGTAAAACAAACTTCTAAAAACTGTCAGGATTACCTGAAGCCTTTACAGTGAACTTTGGAAGAAGAATGATACCCCGACTCTGACATCTTCGGCGATGCTTGTCATCCTTCATTGGTACTTAATAATCAAAAGGCAAATTGACAGTTGGATGCGCAAAGCATTTATGAGGTGGGAGAAGCAAAACCTCATTCTTCAAAACGAAAAATGAAGTCATTGTAAACAATTGAATGGTCAAAAGGCTTTTAACGAGATTCCAGCTCCCACTTCGGAGGCGAAATTTTGCTTGAGACATCGCTGAGATGGCCGAAATTTCAAGCCTACCTATCCACCGCGTTCAAAGGACGTTCGATGCAGCTGATTCCAACCTATAAGGCTAAAATTAGTGATTAGAGCAGATATAATCAAAGTTAAACTAAAAAATTAAAGTTCACTGAGGTTTTTACCGCTAAAATCAAATCCACTTTCTAACCAACTCCCAATGGCATGGAATACTACTGAAATCGAATGGCAGTAGCATCGACACCCTTGTAAGCCAGCAGGATAAGCATATTCCATTTGCACACAGAATAGCAAGCTGATAACGGCACCACACAGAGGCCATTTGATGGTGGTGAGAAAATAAGCGGGAGGTGGTCAATACTTGAGGCCAAATGTGCATACCCTGGAATTTGCATTTATCCGATCAACACGGAGGAGGCCTTTCTTTACATGGATTTTGAAGTGGAGCACAAAAATTTGTCTTCTGCCATCTGTTTTGTACTATAGTCTTGTGGCAAAGGTTTAAAAGCAATTTTATAAGCTCAATTGAGCTACGTGTGCTAAAACCCGTCTTGAAAAACCGACTACTCTTGCAATGATTTCGGCTGCGAGACTTTTATTTCTACCCCACCAAAGAGGAAGAAAGTGGCATTTTGTCACGCAAGGCAGGAGGTTTGCACATTCACCGTCGAGTTTTAATTATTACCTCCATACGGGACATAACTTTCTGTAGTGTTGAGCCTTCTTCAACTAGGAGTGTACGGAAATGCTGAACGGGCTGGTACCATTATCACGCTGGTAACAAGCAGAAGTATAGCGGTGTTGAAATCAATCAATTCTTGGAGATTTCCATTCTCCAGAAACACCTATTCAATCGCCTTCTCCAGCCCTTGTGATCTGCGCCAGCACTTGGAGGAGCAGCCCAGAGGCTACGTCTACAGTTCACATCGGTCCCACACTGGAAGACTTCAGGAGAGAGGTTCAAAGGCTCGTCCACACACCATCCCAGCTATATTTACCAAAGCGCCTCCTTGTGGTTGCCCTCCACAGAAAGTGGATACAATCCTGAAGCTGCTGACTGCATAAACGATCACGAATTAGCCTGCAGGAGGCTTAGTGCTTTTGCACACATCCCCCTCACGATTGGCGAGTTCACTTCCACCCTTTAATCAATAACATGTGAAGAAGCATTCCTCCCTTTATATTGTATCCATATGCTCCAATAAACTCAATTATGCAATGATAGCGCCGAACTTATCCAAAACCTCAACGTCCTCTCACAGACTTAGGCATCTTTTCTGATAAATCAGAAACTTTTCGTTCAAAAACCAGTGAAAAAAAACAAACAAACACAACGGAAGGAGTGTTATGCACACCAGTAGAGCTTTATTTCCACTCCAAGGAATCATGGGGGTGTGGAGAAACAGACAGACGGGGAAAAGGAGAGTCGAGTTTGATCCGGAGAATGGCCACACACAGTCGCGGCGGGCTATCAATTTGTCTTCTTGTCTTTGTTCTGGTTCTCTTCCGCATCCTCAGCGTTGGCCCTTCCGCCATCAATCGGCTTGGCTACAGTCACCTTGCGAGGCTTCATGTAGGTCTGAAAAAAGAGCCAAATAAAAGTGATTTGTTTGGTTGAGCAGAGGGATATTTGATACGCAAGATTAGTTTAATCTGATGATAGGTGATTAAAAGCACTCCCGAGAAAGGCAAGTAAATGCCGAACCACCAACAACGTGACTCTAAAACATACCCGTCTGATGAAGGACGGAACGAATTCTCCGCTTTTTAAATGGGACAAGGCATTTCATAGCGTACATTGAGTGCGAAATGCATTCAAGCCAAATCGAGACTTATGGGTCTAGCGCCTCAATACGAACATTTCCACGTGTTCAAACTGTATTCTTGCCTTCCTCCCACATTTCTAGTCCCATTCACAACTGTTTAACCCATCTGTGTCAATACTTCTATCTTGTACACCTCCATCCCACACGTCGATTCATCCACCTCTTCGACTATATTACGACGACACACTGTGCGCCCAACAGACAGGCGTCCCATGCACCCACTTTACATTCATGGGAACGCAAGCATCAACGCCGCAATCCCCATTCAAGCGTCTTACTGGTAAGTGGACGAGCGTCACCACCACCACCGCACCAATTGTGGATAGGGCCGTGGATTTGCGTATTGTGGTTTCCTTCCAACAAAGCCTCATTAATCAGCAATAACATGCACGTATGGTATCATGCCCTTTTGGCATGGATGTGAAACCCAATGTCCCAGTTTGGCTTGATTGTTTTTCGTTGGATTGTACTCATTGTATTGCGGATGCCCGAAGCCGTGGAGAGTAATCACGGGAGGTCAACTACCTCAAGTCTGAACAATGGGTCAACACGTACAATGAAAAAGTACGACCCAAACCAAATTTATCCACTTGCGTGTAGGAAAGGACTAAGAATGTACCTCAGATGGATGGCTGGGTATTATTAACGTGGCAGCAAAAAATGTGGGCGAAACAATGGAGGAGTTGCAAAACAGTGTCTGTTTTAAAAAAAAATAGGCTTCCTTATTCGGACAACTATTCCCACGAAACGGAATAACCATAAAATGCCATTAATCTTTAAGCAATACTCCCTGGTAAATAGCAGGCAAACTCCATATCAGTCTTCGAGGAGCCACTCAAATCAGGAAGAGTGCCATCAAATGTTTTTGCTACGCAAATCATTTCAAAAAAATACAACAATTTTCTAAAGATAAGGCTCTGATAACATAAACCATTGCAGAATTGGATGGGAGTTCACAGTACTTAACCCTCAGGTCAATACCCCACTCGCAGTGCATGGAGTGGCGATAAAAGGTCACTCATACGTCGATTGTCACTGACATAGACACTTGATGCGCCTTTGTGGTGATGGTTAATGACCCAATGATATTATCATTACCATTGCCAGCCGAATTCTTGCTCCGATGATGAGTATCTTGCCATGTTATATCAACAAGTGTTAAGGCAGTGTAAGAAATGACAATGAAATCCGACAAGTTGCAAAGTGCTTACTGCCTACATATTTAATACTGTTCTACTGCTGAGACATGATTTAAAACGAAGGTGCTAACGAAGAATTTCAAGTGGGTAGAAGGAAAAGAGCGATTGTTGAATGAAGTCGAGAGACTGGATGCCCTCCACCATACGGTCAGAAGGGGAGAAAGACCTCGGGTACAAACATGGAACATCGACAAGACTTCTGCAATACACTTCCCAAGTGAATCCTTCCATGCCAGGCTTCTAGTTACGGAATTGGGGTCATATGGGTGTTATGGAAAATATGCTAGCAAAAATATTCCAAGTGGGTGCCAATAGTAGTGCAGGCTTGAGAAGACGCAATGAATAGTTTAAATTGCGCATGATGGACGTTGCGTGGACATTGGTGGTCCAGCTTCATCAGTCTGTGCCTCGGCACGCTTGAAAAGTGTGAACACTTAACTCTTACATCTACTGGCCATGCCAGTATGACAAACGCTTAAATACGAAACGTGGTAGCGCCGACTACACGACTAAGAGAACAGGGGTGACGAAATGAGGTTGTCGGCTGACTAATTCGATAGAAGGCGACTAAAACTCACGTCGGGGCACAAGGCTAAGCTGTCACGCAATCACCTCGTTCAGATTATTTATTCATGAGATTTTAGGTTACGAGAGAAGCCAACCGAGTCTCATATCATAAAGACGAGAACTTGCAAAACAGTGTCAGAATCTGTCACATAAAAGCGCATATTTTTGCAGCGTCCACATTCTGCCTGGTAAATTCACTTCTCTTGCATTTTAATGCCGAGCAAAATTACACACCAAGGTGTAAACTTCCAACGAAATGTGGAGGCGTAAGACCCTTCAGCGAATCGCATAAATTATCTCCTTTCAGGATTAGGCAGTGTAGAGCACAAAAAGTGGAATACTCACTTGGTAGTAGAAGTGAGAGAAGAGGATGAGAAAGATGAAGGCGTAGGAGAGGATCCACCAGCCAAATAAGATAGGATAATCGCAATCTTTGAAGAAGAACAATTGGGTGGTATGCGCTATCACAAGGATAAATTGGAGGATTTGTGCTGTCGTCATATACCTGTTGGCAAAAAAAGAGAAAAAGGGAGGTACAACGACCAGTTAATTTAAAGTTTACCAACCAATCAATCTAAGGCCTCAAACAGTGAAGTTCAAACCTCAAATCAGTAAATCAACTATCATGGACTTAGAAAAGCTGTAGGAAAAGATGAAAATCTAAACGGTGTTTCAGCAGTTTTTTTAGAGATCAGAGATTGTCGATGCTTGCATACATTTAGAGTGAATTTTACTTCGACATTGGGTAAGCAGGATGCGTGTAGAATTACAAAGTCGAATTATCCAGAGGCTGTTCAATGACCTAAGATTCCACAGAGATTCATCATCCTTCCACTCATTAACCTTTAAAGTATGAAAAATCGTTCCAACAACTAATAGACAAATGAACCATAAACTATCCACCTACCCAAAATGCCACGAGGAGATATCCACCTATAAACCAACCTGCAATCTTTTCAAAAACCTACGATTCTAGTTGAATGTACAAGAAAGCTAACCAAAAGTTCAGACACCCAGAATATGTCAAAGGTGAAACATTCACCAGCTGTTCCACTATCCAAGACCCTAAATGTATCAACTTAATCCAAAGTAATTAACCCTCAGTA
Organism: Taenia hydatigena; assembly: GCA_036345935.2. Lineage (NCBI taxonomy): Eukaryota > Metazoa > Platyhelminthes > Cestoda > Cyclophyllidea > Taeniidae > Taenia > Taenia hydatigena. The sequence goes on along the minus strand of JADWOT020000002.1, from coordinate 19,775,358 downwards.
TATGGATAACCCAAACGATTCCACAATCCAAGAAAGTAATTCCGAAAAACAACCATTCTAGATCTGGATAATTACTCCGGCTTTAGAGGCACTCTATGAGTAAGTCACCCAACAGCTGTTAAAGAATTTCAAGTCTTACACAGACGTACTCTCTCTTTCAATAAGTAATTCTAATTTACTCCAAGACGTATTCAGTAAAAAACCGGGAGTTGTCAGCAGTGAAAGGTCGGGTCGCTATTCAAAAGCGTCAGCCTTATTGGATAAAGAGAATCGCTTGAGCGACTGGCTGACAAGACATGATCCTTCCTGGATCTACATGGGCATCCAGGATTTGATGACCGAAAAAGCTACCATCACGTCAAAAACGATCGCTGACAGATCTGTGTGCCGTTCTAAATAACGGAATTCTAATTCATATCAAGAAGATCAACCACAAGGGAAGAAAGAACCGTTTGGGCAGCTCAAAGGTATCAAATGCGAGTGAGATGGCAAATCAGTATGAACTCAAGCTGCAAAATGTTAACGCCTGGAAGAATAAAAAACGGCCCCCGTAGTGTGCAACTTTGATATGACATTTACTTCAAATCTGGGTGACACGCAAAAAAAGGAAGTTCCTAAGTGAGAGCATTCACAAATCTGATCTGCAGTAACAACCAATTAACGTTTCAGGATAGTTTCGTCTAGATATTTGATTTCTCCATCTTTGAAAATAAAATCCTCTTGAGGCAAAGGAACTAAAAGACCAATGACTTGGTAGCGACCCAAAGGTGGATGATTTCTAGACCTTAATTAGCATCCAGGCATCTTCCAGATGACTTAATTAGCGGGTGAGGCATCAGGCGAACACAGTTGTCTTGAGAAGACTGACTTTCAGTAAAAAGAGGATCCTTCAGTCCTTTAGGCGATATTAAAGACAGCAAATTCGGCAACTTTAAACGATCTAACGTCCACTTTTTTAGCCTGTAATCCTCAATACATTTAAGGGATGTAATCCACGGGTGGTTAGCCGCCCATTCAGAAGATAGGACGTGATTCTAGGCCAGAAAGCGGCAGCCTCAGGTACTAAAACAGCATCACCTTGTTGTGCACTAGTAAAAGAGCAAGTACCTCGTTCACAAAAAAACTAAATGATGAGCAGAAGAGAAAGTAGATCGTCGTGTGAGAAACTGGTGTTTTGCACTCATGCAGTTAAGAAAGGGGTGAAGAGGAGATGGGAGAGAGCAGGTAAAATTACCCTCAATAACCGAACAAGTGTTTCTAATCTCACCTACTTTCAGTCGTTCTCGTGCTCTGCAAAGGTGACGGAAATCAGGCCATTTTCAACTCACTCAGACGACAATCTCATGTTAGCCGACTCACATTTTGCCAGAAATGCAACACATTTAGCTTTAATCTGGTCCACATTTTTAAGACTCGAGTCAACCAACAAAATGAAGTACATGACAGGGACTATAAACCGGCTCATTAATGTGGGTTTGTTTCATAATTTATAGGTTACGTTGCACTAGAATGGTAAAACGGTGCATCCACCTCCGCCTTTAGCCAAACAGCTACTTTCAGTTAAACCGCTTTACCCATGATTACCTTCGCCTCCACTTGGATTTGTTTTTGACTGGATTTGCTTATTTCAACTCCAAAAAAGATTAGGACTTCTTGTTAAAAGGAAACACCCGGATAATGCTAGGGTTGTTAAACCATCGAATTTCGTGTAAGAACAGTTTCTTAGCTATCATCCAATGACGAATTTCCCGATGGATTACCGAGGTAATGATTACAACTCCCAAAAAAGAATGCCGCCCTGAATGATCATGCTCAACTTTCATTTGTTTACTGAGAGGCGAGTGCTGGCCTTGATAAACTAAGTTGTCAAAAGAATAGGGCCAGAAAGAAGTGTTGCAACCATTACATTGAAAACAAATATTTAACCAATGATCAATCGACAAGCACAAGTAAACAGCATAACTTGTATGGAACAAAATAAGCTACAAGAACTAATACGGTAAGAAAACGGGTCAACAACACACGATTCCAGATTAGGCATTCCAACAAGAACAAAAAAGTGTCAGACGAAAAAATCGATGCAAAATCTTACCTTTTCCACCATAAGTAGGGATAGAATTGAGGACCAGCAGCGGCCAGCGCGTAATAAGTGTACATCCACACGTGAATAAAGCTATTGATTAGGGCGTGGAATGTACTAAAGCCACCTAAAAAGTAAGAATTCATACACGATTTGAACTAAAAAGAGAACCAATACCCTCCACTTGACTACGTACCAGGGACAAACTTGACGCCAAACCACCAGGAAGCAGCCATAACGGCATGGTGGAATACATGGAGAAAGGTGATGAGTTGAAATTTGCGCCTAAGGACAAAGAAGAAGGTATCAGCCAGCTCAATCAGCTTGCTGATGTAGAAAACCCAACAGGCACGAGCCATTCTTAGGGCCTGGGGATGCATAGATGGATCAACGGGTTGGCAGCCAAGAGTGTAACTGCCGAAAATCCACCCGGCTACGCTGAATTCGTAGACCAACCAGAGGGAGAGAAGCACCATGCAGGCGTTGTAGAAGATCATAACGTTACGAATTTCAAAGCCAGATGAGCGCTGAGCCATGACCTTTTTGCCGTACCAAACTGCGAAGAGGTAGATGCCAACGATGCCGAAAGTTGGCATTGGACTGGCCATCAAGGCCCAATCGGACACTCGTGGGTCTCCATGGGAAAGCATACGATTGTAGGTTAGTTTGACCTGGTCCAATAATGGACTACTATCCTGTATGGCTGATCTAAAATATCAAAAGAATCTTTAGTCAAACAATGTGTCTAGGTGGACACAGCAAGATACTTCAATTCATTCAGACCATCCATTCAAAACTCCCTAATCCGTTTAACAACCAGAAAACACAAAAAATTGGAGGATTCAAGTTGCAAAAAGACCCTGTCGAAACCCACTCTCCGGACATTTGAGGACGACCCAGGAAAGACGCAGTACCAGAAACCACCTAAACCAATCGAACAACTGGATGGCTCACTTTCAATCTGAAGGTTATGAAAGCAATTTAAACCATGCAATAAAACAAAAACTTTAAAGTTTATAAAATCATCTTTAAAAAATAAAATAAAATTGAAAAACAAATTGAATGGAGGAGCAGCTGTTGTATGTGCGTAATTCAGTGCAGAGTCAAAGATTTAAAAACAGATAGGAGCTTGAGTATCACAGAAGCGACAAAGTGGTTAGGAAAAAGCAGTGGAATTTCTCACTGATAACTAATTTCGCCTTTTAAGGAATATCAGATGAGATGCATTGACTTCTGCGCCTGGGCAAGGCGTGACCAGCGACTGCTCGACCACAATAGAATACGTGTGTAGTACTTTGTTTTTTTTGAACCGCCGGTTTCGGTCAGGGTCACAGGGGTGGCCATATTGCCCTAGCTGCGTAGGCTGGCCTCCGGGCCATGCCAGCAGCTTATTTCCTTCTGCCTGTTGAATATATATATTCTACTCTAGCATTCTGCCTTCTTTTGACTTCGAGGGAGCTTTGAAATGCTACAGGTATAGCCTTAGTCTAGCCAACCCGACTAGGACAATATGGCCACCTAAGTGATCGGAGCCGGCAGTCAGAACAAAAAAAGCATTACACACAATGTAGTTAATATGCGTTTAACTAGAGTAGTCCTTCCAGCTCGTTGCAAATTAACACCAGGGCACTTTTGTTTCTAACCTCTAAATAGACAAATGAACCGCCGAACATGCAACGTCTCTACATGAATGGCAAATGAGTTTTATGACACTCGCATAGTGGTCATTCGTATGGGACCAAAAGGAGGGCATAAAACGCCTCCTGGTTTTGCTCTCAACCACGCTCAGCGACAACCAAATTGATCTTTAGGTAGAGGTGCGAAGGCAATCATTCAATTATGATCCCCAAGATGCGGAGTTTGGTACAGACTAAGTGTAGAGCAACGTGATACCATTATGACCTCTTGAATTAAACGGTGGATAAGAGATGTTGAAGTGAAGATGCTTGAAAGGTAAGCCAAAAATAGTGACGAAATGGCGGATGGGTGCAGGAGGAGAGAATAACTGTGGGGAGGCAGAAGTACAGCTGGAACTCGTGGAAGTGTGGATGAGGGAGGTGTTTGATTCGCGGTACTAGCTTGACTCAAGTACAAATAGCTAAATGCGTGGTTAAATGTATGTTTTAAGTGAGCTCGAGGCATAGATCAGACCTTAAACGAATCCAGGGTTGAATAAATGGGAGAACCAATTGGCATTTCGGGACTATTGGAGGGAACGATACTTACACCTGATTCTTGCGGAAAAAACTCTTGATATTCGCCGTAAGAGGTAGCATGTCGAGTTCGGTAAAAAGACAGCGCTCAAATCGGCACTCGATTTCCATGTCCGCCAATCACATGGAACAGTCGATGAGGTCCGACTGCTACTTAGTTACCAGCTCAAAAGACCTTTGTTAAATTACCTAATCTAACTTACTAAACACTAACAAAATTACGAGGCAGGAACTGTACAACTTACCATGACACGTCCTCCACCGCTAAGGTGATTGAATTGAGACTAGTAATGCATTGGCCGCAACCGTATTCCTGACGGATACTTGCGCAAATGAGGCTTGGAGAAGGGTTCTGTGCATTTTAAGAGTTCATTTGAATAAGATATTCTCCTAATGCATCCCACTACTGCACCTCTCCAAAGTACTGCAGACAAATTGTGATGCGAATCCTCCCCAGTCCCAGCATACAATTCGGTCCAAGTCGACCCACCAAAAAGAAAAGGTCAAACTACAAGCGATTTCTTAGACCCCTTTAGTCAGTATGCGCTTCTGCATAATTCTACGTTGTGACAGTTTTGCGGCACCGCCTGTTGTGCTATTCACGCCGACTTCAGAAGGGCCGCAAAAAACCTTCGTTAGACGTGGATCAGGCTCGGCAGTGAACTTCACTGCCACTTACTACATTTAAGTACCAACTCAAATAAGTACCAACTCGAGTTCATTCCTCGATCACCTTAAGTCACCAAATGCATCAGGATACACACCTTCTGTGCATATTCCCCTACTTGGGGTTTCACAGCTACTTCACCTGACACACCGAAAAAAGCAGAATCTGCCGATTCTTCTGTAAAAACGTTCACTTTCACCATTCCACAAATTAAAGCATCATTCAGAGTAGCCAAGGTTGGACCAGAATAAAAAGAAATAAAATTGGAGCAGCGAAAAAAACCAAATATGAGCAAAAGAGGACATCTACTTCATCGAATCATTTGTACATTATTGAGAGAAAGCGGAGACCAACTCCATACACGCACAGTAATCAAAGCTGAATCACATGCCCTTCATTTTCACCATCTTGATTCGTTGTTGGCGCTTCCTATTCTCTCGTTTCTGCTCTCGCTCCTACGAAAAAAGATCAGAGGAATTGAGAGAAAAATTACTAGAAGCGAAGCAGGAAAAATGTAAAAGGTGTATTGGGAGCAGGATTACTCGACCAAAGGATAAATCCCAGGCTTTAAAAACCCTCACCTCAAGTCGGCGAGCCTTTTCTGGGTCCTCTTCCGTCATTATGCGCTCCTTTACGGCTCTGCGCTGCTCATCGCGGCGGTTTTGTGCCGCTTCCTGGCGAGCTGCTTGAACCGACTTCAGAAGTGTCTCACTAACCTTCGCTCGAGCTCGATCTGACTTTGCCTTGGCCTGTTATAGGTACCAAAGGTCATGGCTACTTATTCAAATTTAAGTAGTAAACTAGATCAAGGACAGGCACAACGGAACAAACCTCCTTTCCGAGCCGTAATTTGCGAGTCTTCTCGATCAGGTAAAAGACAAAGTTGAAGAGCGGTTTCATAGCCTCCACATCTTTTTCATCCACTAAAAAACAGGTAGCTTTAAGACTAACAGAGAAAGCTGAGCAGCGTGAAAGCGACATCGAAGTTTCTTACAAATGAAGGAGAAGATAAGGACTTTTTGAATCTCCTCGGGTTTCGGCGGTTTAAGATCTCTAGAAAGGATTAATAAAACTTGTCAAGAAGATGTCGCTTAGACTTCGCTTACAAAGCTAACATTTGAATAGTTATAACTAAGAACCGAGAACCATGTCACGGTATGAGCCTTCCTAGCCTACCGCGAATCAGCCTTCGCGATGGTCGTCGCACAGAGCTCCGTCAGGGACATTTCCGTACTTCTGTACGTCATTAATAAAGCTACAGTAGTGGCGGCGATAAAAGAACGCATTTCATGAGGTTGACAACCATAGTACGCAGGAAATTGTGAACGGAAGAACGCTGCCGCGGATGAGTGGATTTGCGCATGTTGACTGTCCGCAACCACCTCAATCTCAAGGTCGGTAACTGAGCATTACCGATTATGAGCGAAGGAAAAGAACCCATGGAAGAAATATACGCAGAATTGCTACGGATAAGGCAAGTGAACTACGCCGGATGGAGTGATGCGTGGCAGAAGGAATCCCTTTGAAATCCACACAAAACCTGGATCGCTACTACCAATCTAAATAACAAATCTTCTTGCCCTAGTTAAACTCCATTGCCTCCCAACGCCGACCCCATTTCCGCCTTGTGCCAGGGTGCGTCTCTTTGGTGGAGATGAGACCCAAAATTCTACCATGATTTAGCTTCCACGCAGATGGCAGCCCTTTCCCAAAATAATGTTTGTAGGGATGATCAGTTCGTTCTTGCGGACAGTTTTTATGCTCTCACAAAGAAAATGGGCTAGAAAGGATGACTTACTCCATGGAAGCCTTTGGACCTGAATACTGATCCGAAATGTAGATGTACTCGATGGCACTTTGATGATCGTTGATGACTTTGAGAACCTGCGGATGCGGGCAGAGGGGAGAAGATTTAACATTCAAAAGGAAACAATCAAAAGCAAGCCACCCACCCATCAATCCATTGGTCTAGCTGTTCATCCATGCATTCATCCAGTCATGCAGCACGGACGCATTCATCCGTCCATTCGAGATCCATCCATCAACTCGTGAATGAATCAAACCACCACTTCCAGATCCATTCATGCACTCGTTCAGGATTCATTCACTCACTCATTCCTCAGCTGCCACTATCCAACTCTTAATGGTGCCGACTGATTTACATTGTCTCGTCTGAACCACTCCTTTTAATTGAACACATCACAAAAGCATGGCGCGAGTACTCAGGCAAGAAAAGCGAAACGGCACACATATGCGGTGGTGGTAGCAAGGGTGGCAAACAGCTCTAAAGCGATTACTTATGAGTTTGCAAGCTTCGCGGAAAAGTTTAAGACAACCGAAACACCATTTGGGATGTACCGTTGGGTTCAAGATTGCTGCCGTTGCCTCCGCGATCTCACTCAATACAATCATCCCTTCCGGCAAGCCGTTGAACCTCTGACCCCTCCTATCCGCTGGATATGTTGCCAAATCAAAGTGGTCCTTTGCTAATGCCATTATCGACTTCTTCACTCCCATCGCCATCACCCAGGTGTCCATTTCCCCATCTTCGAGAACCACTTTCACCACCACTCGATCGTCAGAGGCTGTGGCTGCGGCGTTTACACCTGACTTTGGACGATGAAGCCAGTAGAGAAGGAGGGAGGGAAGATCCTGACGCTTCATTAGACGCAGTTCCACCATCATACCGGTGCAGGCCACCCGACCAGAACACCATAGGGTGTAGAGACTGTCGGATTCACGGATGAGACGCCGATTCAAAGTAGACTTCTCCTCATCCTCCCTGCACGCTTCCTTTTCCCCGTTACCTTCTGGAGTTGCCGAAGGGTCATCACCGACTAAGGAGAAGTTGGCGGTGAGGAGATCCTCGTGTGCTGCGAACCACGCTGCAGCCAGACGCGAATTGGCAGCCCGACCGTGTATGTAGTTCACCAGATAAAGGAATATGAAAGCGAGGAAGAACATTTCAAAGATGTAATGCTCCAATGAACGAAAGGTCGGTGGCACCTAGGAGGAGGAGACAGAGAAATCAGAAGAGCGGTCTTTGCATCTTGACAGTAATTTCAAGCAATCGGTACCATCAAGAGAACAAGCTACAAACACTCAAGAAAATCGCAACTAGAGGAATCAAGGATTTTCCCAACGACCCCAGTAATGAAGGGTCGGTGCATGGCTGAACGATCGCACAAATATTTATGGATAACATAATGCATAGATTGTTGAAAAGAGGTACACACGGGTGATTAAGCTGTCTATAGGTGAAGTTACGGGTGACTGTGGAGATAAGATGAGAAAGTGTTACGATGGAATGATGGGTGATAAGACACATGAACGGGGAAATGGATAAGGATGGACAGAAGGATTGGTGGAAGTCGTACTTTGCTGAATCCATAAACACCTGCATCCACGAAATAGTTTGGGAATGACGAAATCAGAGACTAAACAAATGAATTGAGGGTTTTTTAAATGTATGAGAAAGAGGGAGAGATGAAGTGGCTTATTGGGGAAGAGGAAGAAAAGAAAGCAATTCACACAGATGAATGGATAGACGAACGGACCAGTGAAGGGAAGGATTCTTGGAAGGGTCAAAAAAGAAGTGATGAAACAAAAAAGTACTCACCATCAGTGAAACAATGGAACAACCGACGTAACAAATAGGCCACTACATCAAGAAAGGACGAAAATGTAGACAGAGAGGAGTGAACTAAACGTGGATAGCGGAAGGATGGATCAGCAACGAGCGACTTCATGAAATTGTGAATGAGGAATTGCTAATTAATAGAGTAGGGAAAGGCTTGAAAGAAATAGACCACAGGATGAGCAAGCAAAACATCAGGTGAGTAAACCGGCGCAAAAAGCACTCAACCAGTGAAAATCGAACAGACTATGGGGACAAAGGAGTTGTTAAAGGAGTAAAATGGATCAACCAACGATTAAGATGGACCTGAAGCAAGTTGATGAGTGGATGGAATTCGATTAAAAAGGCCAATCACCAAATTTGTGAGCCTGCTTAAAGGAAGGGTATTTCAACGATCAAAAACACCAGAGGTTATTCAACTCAACCACTGGCACCAGCAAATACTACAAAAGGACACTAATACTTAAGCTTAAAACCAAAAAATCCCACCCCGAACTTGACATATTTGCAGTACTCCAAATACGATCAAAGAACAGTTTTCAACTAAGAATATGACCCACAAAAGGCGATTTAACAAGCCATCACCGATTTCCAAAACAACTATACAAGCCTCAATTCATACTGGACCCATAGCGTACTTAAAAGAAAGCAGCAGACATCAGGGAGCCTAGTTCTTGACCTATTCTGGAAACGGTTGAATTGGTAGTCCCTTCGACGATCCTTCAGGCAGTATGTTTCCAAAGGAGTTTAAATCGTGAAAGCTAACAAGGGCAGTAGTATGATTGTGGATGCCTTTTGGCCATCCACCCTCCTAAGTGCCGCGAGCTGGAGGAAACGACGAAGCAGTTTTGCCTGAGCACACATGTGGAAGGGAATCACCAATCGATCCAAGGAATGGTAATCATCTGCACCGCCTAGAGGTGAAAGCACTCAAAAGTCAACACAAGACACACCACCACCGTGATTCAAAAACACATTAGTCTTCATTCCAGTTTTACGTAGATGAGAGGTTCCAATATGTTTGACATAAACTTCAGCCCAAAAAGTCCGAGTAATAAGAGTAAAAGACATCAGAAAACAAAAATTTTCCTTAAAATAACAGAATAAAACAAAGCATTTTGGGGGAACATGATCGCATAAGATCGAATAACTCGAATATTTTTAAAAGCTTGAGATTAGGACATGGATGGATATAGCAAGAAATTAAGCACCTTACAACAAACAAAACTCACTTTGGCTACTTTTAAAAGAGGTTTATTTGGGGTCGAGTCACCACTTTCCGATTCAGCCTTACGGGGAATGAAACCTTCAAATTCTTCATCATCCGGCTCAATTTCTTGAATAGACTGTTTTAAAGGGAAATCGAGTTTTAAAAGAAACTTCCTAATTTGATTGAACAAATAAAGAAGATCAGAACACACGTCATGGTCCAAATCGTCAGGCTCGTTTTCCAATGGTTGCTCAAAGCTGTTAAAAGACGTCTCTCTCACAGGTTCTCGATGAATAAGACCTTCCGCCTCAACTAAGATTGCAAAACACTTTGTAATAAATACTAAACAGGCATACCTTCATCAGGATCATAAAATTCCATGAATTCGTCTTCTTGGGCTTCGCAAGACAAAACCAGGATGGAGGCAACAAATAGAGACCAGCAAGCCCATGACAGACTACTAAGGTTATATGAAATCAAGAGTTAAATGGGCATTTAAAATTAGTTTTACAAGCACTTGAACAATGGAAATTGTTACTAGCGCCAAATCTAATCTTTACCAAGAGGGAAGAAACATTAAACTAAGCCAGCAAATTCATGATACTAGGTGGCAAAAAAAGATTTTTGCGAAGGGTATGAAATAAGACGTGTGATACAGTTGCTAAAAGATCTCCTAGACCCACCTGGACATTGCAAGCGTCACGTAAGGTTTCGTACACCGACCTAACCTTGGTGGAACCAATTAGGTCGTCAGTTCTGTAAAATAACACGTTGGCGACTAAAAAAGACTGATAATAAAAGCACCAGCAAACGATCCCTGCACCAATCAGTTGTACAGCCAACAAACAGTTTAGATAACTATAAAGAGCACTAAAAATGAATAGGAGGAAGCATACTCAAGTAAATCCACACTAGGCAGCAGAGCGAAAAGGAGTTTAAATTATAAGCTGAGCAGTTGAGCATTGTGACAAACCAAAATTTCGAAGTAGTACTGTACGAACTGCGAGGCGAAATCATTACCTGCTTTTAACAACTTAAAAATAGGTTTGTTTGTCATTAAATATTGCGGGGCCCGTAGTCTATTGCCAAGTTGCATAAAGAAAGCAGTATAGTTGTAATACTTATGTTCTTTAGATTGCGTTTATATGCAAGAGGCAGGAGGACGATTTTAACCCGGTCGTGGACTAGCGCAGTTACTCTTCTGAGCCCGAGGCGACTTCCTCCCAGATACTTCCTCTGCTTATTATAAAGACATCCAAAAGCCTCCAAACTTCTCATGGTTAATGCAGCGTTTCGAGGCTCATTTAAAGGTAAAAGAAGGCAAAATGCTGGAGCAGAACACATATATTCAACAGGCAGAGGGAAATGAGCTGCTGGCATGGCCTGAGGCCAGCCTACGCGGCTGGGGCAATATGGCCACCTTTGTGTCCCTGACCGAAACCGGTAGTCCTAACAATATGTTACAGTAAGAGTGGAAGGAAGGGAGAGGCAAAATGATGATAATCGTCTGCAGTAGCGTTTAACTTTAGTTGTAGTACTTTGTTTGTTAGAACTGCTGGTTTCTGTCAAGGTCACAGAGGTGGCCGTATTGCCCTGGCGGCGTGGGCTGGCCTCCGGGCCGTGCCAGCAGCCTCTTTCCCTCTGTCCGGTGAATATATATATTCTACCCCAGCATTCTGCCTTCTTTTGCCTTAAGGGAGCCTCGGGACGCTACATTAGTGACCTCTATTTAAGTTCCTATTGAATTTATTTGTCTGCAGTAATGCGACCTTTGAACTGTCTCTTTAACCTCACGGACGTCGTAAAGGGCTCGAGACTGCACAATACGGTAAACGCGTTTCTGTGGGTCGCAGAAAAAGGGGTAGGGCAGCCGCGGCGAATAAGATGATTTCATACGCTTTGCTCCACTTCCATGGTTTTTAAAATATGCGGTAATCCATAAGTTATTCGCTGCTTGTAAGGTTTCCAGTATAAAAGTGGAGACAAGGTTTTTGTATTTTCTTAGAGATAATACTTGCATTTGTTTTAATTAAAATATTTTTTTAATTTTGCTAGACACCCAAGTAGCTACCTATTCTGTATCAGCCAGCGTGAATTGTTTACTTAACCAAAACACTATCAAATGTATGGGCGCTATGTTAATTTATTTGTCTATAATATCATTGTAGAGCACAAGACTGGGTTAGGTACCGGAGTCTATGGTTACTAATACGACCGCAGTACCTACTAATAAAAAATATTCTCTTATAATGATTTTGTTTTGCACTATCCTCTGATCCTGATCGTATTTTACCTTAAAGGAAGTCTAGCGATGCTACGGATCCACCTCAAGATTATACCATAAAGATATCAAAAGAGAAAAGATACTATGAGATAATATTCAAGGCTGACGTACTGATATGTGCAGAAGGTGATGCCACAGATCAAACACATTGCCTGCAAAGGCATAAAATATCACACGGTTTGACGCACTGTCGAAGCATGTGTCCATTAACAAGAACGATTATTATAAACTAGTTAGATTGTTTCATCTTTTGCATAAAATCTGATTTCGAGAATAGGCTGTGCAGCATTTTCGAGAATTCCTTGAGGACAAAAGAAGCCATAATACCTGAGGAGAATACATGTTTTCAGCCAAGAAATTTATTTGGAATTACTAAGCCTGTAGCATTGTAAAACATTCTTATATAAGGCAGAAGAAGAAGGCATAATTCTTAAGTAGAGTGCATACATTTGGCGAAGAGAAAGGAATTGACGCTTCTAGCTTGGCCCAGAGGCGAGCTTGCCCGGCGAATGTTCGTGAAAATGACCCATAATTATCCGCTACCAAAGTCAAGAGTTTATTAACCAAAGTATGATTTTTAATTTTTCGTTAATTGAGATCTTGCAATAAGCAAAAGCGTGCTACATGAATATATGGATGAAAAGTATAAGTGTTTTTCACCTGAATATTTACCAAATTCTCATAAACCATTTAAATTACTTGTTTATTGGTGAAATTTATTTGGCTTTCTGTGCGAATTCACCTTCAAAGTCTTTTTTTCACTGTGACTAACTGGTGTATTTTAATTGATCGAGTGGTTGATGTAGAGTCTCCCCATTTGTGAAACTTTTCAAACGTTCTTCTCTCGAGATGTTTGCTGAAAGAGGGCGCGAGGAGGAAGACTACGATTATTTAATTAAGCTGCTGGCATTAGGTCTGATTACTTGCTTAAATTAGGTGCTGCCGCTTTGACGTTATGTAGAATTTTTATTTTGCCCGCAACTAGATCGTTTAAATAGTTGGGTTGCGCAAACACATAGTTTTATGCTCATCTGGTTATCATATTTAACGCTTAGGATTCCGAAACGTTTTGATTACAGTGCTCTTATTGAGAGAATTTATGAAGTCAAAGTATTTTTATTGCATCAGGCGATAGTAATGTTGGAAAAACTAGTCTTCTCTACCAGTACACCGATGGAGTTTTCAACGTCGACATGAACGCGACAGTGGGTGTGGATTTCCGACAGAAACGTGTTGTACGTGAAAATAAACAAGATGCGAATGGACTTTTGGGTCAGAAACAACGACTTTACTTGCAACTTTGGGATACTGCGGGCCAGGAAAGGTACGTCCCCCTTTTTTGCATTTTGGCTTGAAATCACTTATTCTGCCATTATCTGCCAATTCCTAGCATTGCATTATTTTGTCTGTGAAGATTGTTTTCCTGAAATTCACTCATTTGTTGAACTATTAATTCATCCGGTATTCTGTTCCCTGATTGTTCAATGCGTAGTTGCGCCTTCCTTGGTGTGCCAATTTTCATCGTTTCCTTTTTATTGCTTATGTATAGAGGAATAAAGTGGATGCGAAACTCGATTTGTAGCGTCAGTATTTTAATTACCGATTCCATAAAATTGGCAGTCTTCCTTTTCACATTTACTCAGGCATTTATTACTTTGTTTTGAGATTTTTGGTTGACTTATCAATGAGAAAATTAAATTGCCGTTACTCAATCTTTGTTGTTCTTTTTTCATTATTTTTTGATTTTAATGAATTGCAGACTTTTTAGACGTTTAGTTAGTATCTAAATTACATAGTATAAAAGCCTCTTCTCCAAAATAGACGCCAGTTCTCATATCCTTCTGTTTGGATTTTCTAAAATCTGTCTGAATGACATTGGGACATTGCTCCTACCCTCTCAATGCTTTTTGTCCTATCTGTAGCAATTTGGAAAGACGAGAACTTGATGCAAAACCTCATTTTTTTTTGCTTGAAGCATTTGCGACAAATGAATAGCCCCAAATTCTTGCTAGTGCTCTGTCGACAGTGATTGAAGCAAAAAGCGAATAAGATTTATTTCCTTCCATCATCATCCTCCTCGCTTTTATAGCTCACATCATAAAGAGATGCGCTGATTTTGGTGTAAGGGGATTTTTGAGTCCGAAATGCCCCAAAACATAAAATATCTCAATAAATCGTTTGAACGTGATGGCGCACATAAAAGGGCTGAGGTGAGTATTCTCCAGCCTCTTTAAATGGTATGCTTAGTCGTGTGTAAATAGTTACATACATTCCCTTTCAGTTTACTTTTTCTCACAGTTATTGCTACATGCTGTCGTTGTATGCAATCTGGTCCACAACATTAACTTTATTTTGGACAGTTCTAAAGGTATATAAAGACTGCGTTTAAAGTCCAACGCTTTGCCATGAGGGGCAAGTTTATAGGAGAGCTACTAGACTATCTTACTATTTTGATCAGCTGCTAGCTAGTGATCTGACTGTAAGATATATTTTTTTTAAATCTGCAAATTCTGCATTTTAAAAAATCCTCTTTTAAAAGTATTTCTTGGCAATACAATTAGGGAAAGTTTTCGGCTGTTTATCCATCGTGTATTGCGTCTACAACAAAAATGAATGAACTATCGCCTCTGATGACAAGAAGCTTTTTTAACTTGAAAACTGAGTTGTTATCTGTGAGGAGGGAGTTTAAATGAACCTCGCATTGCATTGTCAAATTCTGATGGGCTGTGGGGGGAAAATGGGGAACGGCAACGATGTATCAGCTGGATAAGGGTAATGCTTCGTTCCCGAAAGAAATGATGTGTTAACGGCTGTGATAGGAAGCGGATGCAGAAACCCATCCGTCCCCATTCATTCATCTCATCGAGACTTCTGATTAATCAACTGATGAAGTCGATCCCACCAAAAAGGAGCGACCACGTTATCCTCTCACAGACAAAGTTGCTATCATGAATTACATGTAATTTTTTTTTCTTAAATTTCAGATTCCGTAGTTTATGCACCGTCTTTCTTCGCGACTCCATGGGATTCCTCCTAGTCTTTGATCTGACCAATGAGAAGAGCCTTCTCAGCTGTCGAGAGTGGATGAATTTGCTTTGTCAACATGCCTACTGCGAACGGCCTGATGTGATTCTCGTGGGAAATAAGGCGGATAAGACGGAAGAGCGTGTTATATCTACCTCCGATGCGCAGAGATTGGCTCAAGAGTTGCAGTAAGTCAGACTGTTCTTCCAGTACAGAGGGTCTGAGAGGGGCGTAGCAATGTGGGGGTTGAAAGCCCACATCACTCCGTTGCGTGGGCTATTACAAACACATCTAGGCACAGTAATTTTCTCTTTCACTGAGAAGACTCTAAAGCTCAACGATTACGATACCCTTTGAGCTAGTCGACTTCGTTAAAAGTTGTCTTCGTAGCTCCATAGGATCGTCCATTTATAGGATCCAGGCTGAGTTACTTCTTAAGGCTCTGTGAAGTCTTCGAGTCGGCCTACGGTACTGCTCTATGCCACCGACATGAGTGGCATGTCCAAAGTGCCTTTTATTCCCATTTATGTATCCCATTTCCCATCAAATTTTGTGAGGGTGAAACGAAGTGAATTCGGACTTATCAAATCACGCATAGGCCTCTCTTCGCTTTTCCGTTCGTGTTTTTTTCGGCGCCCATCTCCAGACTCCTACATCACTGCGACCAAAGACAATAGGGTTCCTTTGAGACTCCTACTCATGAGACTGGAATGAAGACAAAGCAGAAGAAGAAGCGCTATTGAAATTCTATCACAGTAGGAGGTTTTACGATTTTTGTCTACATTAATAGCGTCTTGCGTTTTGTGTGAATTCTAATGGAATTTCACATGTCGAGAAAGTGGAATTCTCTGGGAGACTGGATTCATTCATTCCCTGCATCGCTTTTCCTACCTAAATGCCTTCCTGGCGTCTGCCAGTTCTAGTTTGCTCTCATACTTGCTTTTACGACTAAGAGGGAAACAAGAGGTAATTCAATTTCACAGCCTAATAATCGAATAAGGTCACTCGGGAGGTCGCCGATTTCTCACACCCAGCCCCGGGGGGCAATGAACTTCCGTTTGACCTTGTAGTCATGCTTGATATCCCAACTGAGTCTTCTCCTGAGGTGGTCATAAAGGGAGGTGGAAAAGCGCACACTTTGACGACAACAACAGCAGAAGCAACAACAACAGCTTTTAGCAGTTCCTCTTGATACATCCATCTATCGATCACTAACTCCTCTCCCTGATTGGCGTTTGGCCACCCGTCCTCCCTCTTCATTACTAGCGTCACATATATGTGACACTTCAACAATCCTGCTTAAGACTACACATCGCGCAATTAGCCACAACAGAAGGCAGATTTAAATGGTCAAACTTAAAAATGATTATTTTAGGAGCTCAACTTTTCTAAAAGGCAGAACTAAAGCCCCCTAGGCGACAACTAATAAGGCATCATAGGATCGGAACGATGACCGTCTGCCCATCTGGCACGAAAGGGGCATAAAAGGTGGATTTATTTCATAACTTATTAGAGATAAATAAAAAGTGTTGCCTCCTGTAGCTCTCTGTTGCATTATTTACACAGCGGATGCAAGCCTGTGTAGTGTGAAAACTCGTGAGTTGGCAGAGGCACTGTGAGTTCAACGTCCCAGGCAACCAATCACAGCCGCCATACCAGCATGCCTGAGGGCTGCCTACTGCCACAAATTAGCCTGGTACTTTACTACATCTCACCTCTGATGACGCATGCGCGAAAGAAGAAGAAGAAGAAGAGGATTACTGATGATGAGGAATGTCAACGCTGAAGTAAAACACATTTGTGCTGTGTCTGAGGTGTCCAGTAGAAAGCAAGGGGCAATGACCTACCATGGGGGCTATGAGCTCTCAGTGGCAAGGATGTATTGCACCCCTCCCTTACAGTAATTTAAATGTTCTGTCGCTTCCCTTCTACTAATCTACATTTGATGATACGGTTTTCTTTCTTTGACAACTAAAAAATCACCTTTGACGAGTAGTTGAGGAATGCTTTTGACAGTCTTATCAGTCTAACATTGTGCTTCTTTCATCACGGGATTCCTAAGTGAATTCCGCTTCTCATAATGCACGTGGGAGCACCGCTGCTACTCAATGCGTCATCAACATGATCTTCTCTGCCTGCTTGATGGAAAGACGCTCTCATCTGCGATGGTTGCTGTGTAGATTCAGTCAACGAAGCTCATATTTGATGCCTGCATGGCTGTCCGTGTCTCCGAACCCTCACTTCAGCCTTGATGATGGTTCCTCTGGAAGTCTGAAGCTATTCCTTTAGGATGATAGGTCATTCCTTCAGTATCTGTTTTCCCCGCCTCAGCAATATGAAGACAAAAAATTGGACTGAATCTTCAAATAAGCCTTCCACGCAGTTGTTCCATTGTAATGATAGTGACTTCTTCTACTTTCTAGAGTGCCGTACATCGAGACCAGTGCATTGAGTGGTAAGAACGTCTCCGCAGCGATCGACATGCTTCTGGATTTGGTAATGAAGCGGATTGAGGAGTCGGTTACCAAGACCCGAGTTCACAAGGCCACAAAGAATTCCAATGGAGGCATCCACTTAGAAAATGCCAATTCCACCAAGAACAAATCGTGCGCTTGTTAATAAGGTAATGCTCACAGCTTTCCCTTCTTCACTGGCGCTTGCTTTTAGCTAATAGGCTTTGATGCCTCTTCCTTCCTTTTCCCTTTTCTCCGTTATCCTTTTGATTGTTGATTAGGTGTCGTTTAGACGCAAATTGACAAAATGGATTTGGAAGTTTTTTCCGCTAGTTGCGTGGCAGTTGCTTGCCTGTAGGCGCATTTCCCGCCTCCGGTGTCGCTTTCGTGGCATTTAATAGATGGATTGAACTTCTTATTCTCCCACTTAAGACATTAGTGAAAGTGGTCATAAATAAAGATTATCAACTAATCTACTGAGTAGTTAATCCTCTTTAAAGTGACCCATCAGATGAGCATGTGATTTGTGCGGTCTAGCAGCTTCAAAGGAGGTAATAAGGCGGTGGTCTAGCTCGCAAGTTAATTAGTGATGGGTGTACCGCTTCACTAATAGCCAGTAGGTGTGTCATGTGTCTGTCCAATCGTCGTG
Organism: Taenia hydatigena; assembly: GCA_036345935.2. Lineage (NCBI taxonomy): Eukaryota > Metazoa > Platyhelminthes > Cestoda > Cyclophyllidea > Taeniidae > Taenia > Taenia hydatigena. Next base: position 19,757,141 of record JADWOT020000002.1, on the reverse strand, counting down.
ATGTGGTGTGAACAATTCTTTACCACCTCGGGTTAAATACAGCACAATACGATGCGCTGGTGGTAAGCACAGTTGTCCGGCACCAGTAATTTGAACAGTGTCACCGTTCTCATGAGCACCTCTCATTGACGACATCAGGACAGTCAGTTCTACGAGCGAGCGTTCATGAAAAGCGTCTCGTCCTGAACATGAGAGACGAGTGGTTTGAAAAGTTAGCGCACACCGGACACTGCGGCGCATGGACTGTCCAAGAAAAGGAGGACAGTAGACTCCATATCCTAATCAGTCTGCACAGTGCTACTGGTAAAGATCTCAGGAGGATGTGTCTCTGACGGTGATCCTTAATTTTCATGGCCTTCAATTTTCTGCCTCATCAGGACAATTTCTACTTGGCGGCTTTATAGTCTTTCGCTTATGCTACTTATTTCGTAAAAAGTAGAGTAGCTAGAATGCGACTAGAGTCAACTACTTGACACATTTCATGATGGTTTGAGCTACCTTCTGCACTGCTTTTCAAAAGCATTCCACAGAGATGCCACTTTAAAGATCGGTAAGGAAAGCGGGATAAAGTAGATAAGAATGTCAACAACGTGTCACCAAGTATTCACGTGTCTCTTCTAGAAGTGTCACATCTTTGCCTGAGAAACATAGGGGGCGCATTAACCTGGAGCACTTCAACTAGTCTTAAGACTCCACCTTAAACAACTACAGTCACCATTTGTTTTTCTCGGTTTTTTTTTCAAGATCTGTTTAAAAAAACAGAGTGTGATCTCTCAAAGCTCGGGCTAATTATGCGTGAGAGGTTGCGCCAGACAGGAGGGAAGGATTGACAAAGGAATCACAACAAACTGGTCGCGGCAGCATTTAAATTCTTCCTCCTTCTGCCTGACTTTTGCGAGAATGTCAAAATTTAGTGGATGTAAAAGATCCTGGGAATTGTGTTTAATTCTGATAAGTAATTACCTTGGAGTCACCTATAAGGCGGCAATAGCCTTGTGATTGATCAGAGAAGTTGGGAGGATGGGGAGCCATGCTGACAACCGATGTTGAAGTTATCGAGCCCCAAAGCAAGTGTCGTGGTCTGCGTCTCTTCCCTGACACACTCTTCCATCCCCGGTAGCTTATCAGATAGAACGATTTTGGGGGAAGGGAGTGGAGGAGGCTCGTCGCCGTACTTCGCATCTCCTTCTAAATGGGTTCTATATTTCCTTTTATCTCTTCGCTGGTTGGCGCCACACCCCATGAGATATTCCAGGCAAAAAGAATAACCGAAAGTAAATTAAAATCCATGACAATTGTTTTGACAAAAGGCGAAAAGAGCGAAAGCTGTCACCTACCAACCGATGTGAGTGCTATCATTTGTGCCAACAAAATCACGGCAAGTGAGTAGTCGTGATATTGTTGTGGGATTTCCCCTGAGAAGCGTGAAGCATTTATACCTCTCAAATGGATGTCTTCATGTCACACGCTAGTGACAACAGTGTGGGTGGATTGCTTGTGTAGACCTCGAGTCACCCTCGTGAGCACTGGCACATCAAAGCATCAGGAACCCTGGATGATAATTACCTCTCTATCATCGCTTCTTTCTTGCCTTTTCGGTGTCTCTCTTGACGTCTATCTTGCCTTTCAGCAGTTGGCGTCATTGAAGTTAGAGGGACTCCGATTGTCAACCCGATGGCTTATCTCGTAGGCTTCGACAGGGTTCATTTTCACAAGCATGGGAGTCTAACTGTTGGGTTCGGTCTTGCGAGTCTCACACCATATTATCTTTTCGAGTCTTTTCTTTCTCAAGATTAGAAAATGTTCATTGGTAAACACTTTTCTAGTATGGTTTTTCATAAGCCTATTCTCTTCCTTACCATCCTACTAAGTGGGCATTACCCGAGGAACCATATCTTTGGGCTTTGGTGATCCACCTGTTTTAATTCTGCGCTTTGTTTGGACCAATCATTCATGTTTTCTGTCTCCTTTAATTAGGTTTTACCCTTTATCTTCATTTTAGGTTACATTTTACTACTCATTCATTCCCGCGAAAGTGGTGCAAGACGAAAAGGAAACAGATTTACTTCCTGACTTCCACCTCTCACAGTCTGCGTCAACTTGTGTGTATCTTGACTTTCATCGGCACACCTCTCTCCTCTCCCCTCCTTGCCTCGCCTCGCCTCACCTCTCTGTTCCACCTCCCTCCTCTCATCGTGTACGTCCGTCAGTGTCCACGTCTGTCCACAAACTAAGCAGCCTAACTAGCAGAACATGGCCAACAGGACCCATCTGTGATATATATATCGTGTGTTTCGTCCCAACTCCGAAACAAACAATAATAACCACAACATTCCTATGCTATTCTTCACTTCGCTGTCATTGAGATACCGGGATACACTGGCGAGGGCACGAACTGCCACTCATCAAAGCCGCGGTAGCAAGGTCCTGGGGTTGCGTGTCCTCAAAAGCAGTCGAATGCTAATTGAAGTACCCTAAGCGTCCACATTTCCACATTAAAAACCGCATATTCGACTTCGTCACACTGTCAAATACAACTCGATATTCCTTCGGGACTGACGTTATTCGTGCCCTCGTGGATGAAACATTCAGTTATCTATTCATAGCTGTTCGCACGGTGGGGGACTGTATCACCGTCTGGATGTTTTTACCGGACGAATTGATGAGTACCTATCCGGAATTGTTGGCAAAGCTGGACTTTGTTTATGAACCTGGGGTAAGAGAGCTTGAAAGGCTATGCCATTCACGGGTGCTCCCACGATCCGCGAGCACTCAAAGCAACAAAAACTAGGAGTCTAGTTCAAGATATTCACATTCCAGTCTAACTGACACTTCTTCTGTGTTCCCGCTATCATGATGCATTTCGGGATTATTCAAAATCCACGCCATGGAAACAGACGGTATTTAAATATACGAGGATAAAAGAGTGCGTGAATCCCTTTGAGGTGATGTGTGCATTTAGCTGTTCCCACCATTCACAAGCGGACAAGGTTGCAAAATGTCCGACTTATCTGCTAACATCAAATAACGTTGTCGCTTCTTGCTAATATGGAGCCTGAATGTTCGTTTTGCCGCAAAATAAGAATGGTGTCATTGTAAATGATTTGTAAAGCTCGGACGCTGCTTGATAAGGATGGTGATAGAATGCCAAAATTATCTCAATTTGACTTCCAGAAGGGAAGAGAGATTAGCAAATAAAGTCCCACGGACCATGCAAATGCATAGACGACGATACCGAGGCAGATTTTACCATTAGGGCTGTTGGACTTCAAAGTCTCCAAGTAATCTCTCCCACCAGGCTCGATGGCATCAGAAATGCGGTGACCAATGAAAAGCCTCTATGAAAGCTGCACTCACTGTAGCGTCCCGAGGCTCCCTCGAAGGCAAAAGAAGGCAGAATACTAGGCTAGAATACATATACTCAACGGGCGGAGAGAAATAAGCTGCTGGCATGGCCCGGAGGCCAGCCTACGCAGCTAGGGCAATACGACCACCTCTGTGACCTTCACCGAAATCGGTAGTTCCAACAAACAGAGTGCTACACTCACAGAACATCATGGCACAACTGCTTGAGTGCATTATGCATTGACAATGCCAGAGGTTCGTACTGTCACTGAGTTGCCATTTGTGCAATTCATCTCACTTCCGGTGGGTGAGAGGTAATTGTCGGCTCCTAACAAGCGCTGTGTTGTCTGTAGTCGGTGACATGGTGCGCCACAGGCCTCTACGCATTTACATTTGCTTGACAGCCATGATGCGGGCAAAGTAAATCCGAAAATGTAGCTCTCTAGGCTTATGGCTGCTGGGTGTCTGAGTGGTGGCCAAGCGTTCCTTTTTTATTTTTGACGCCTAAGACGGTTTCTTAGCCATTAATAATAAAGTCAGTTTACTGGTGGAATGAGAGGCGATTTGATTGAAAAAGTGTTCTTACATCTTAGAGGCGCCACGTTAGCTAAGTGACTGTTTTCCGATGAGTAAGTGATGCGCATATGACAAAGCGTTTTAAACTCATTTTCGAGTGTGCAAATTTCGCGGCTCTTCTGCTTTTCCACCCATTCGAAGGTAGATGCCACAGGCTGAGAACGATCTTCTCTTCCCCACCGAAATAACTCCCGGTCGAAATGAGTTAAGGTTGACTTGTCAAGCGAAACTTCCCATCATGCAGAAGCAAGCACATCATCAAAAGACAACTGCTTTCAGGGACTGGTAATTTGTTCTTCACATTTTCCACTCCCCGAAACGCGACGCTTTTTATTGGCGCTGACTGACTGTTAAGTGATTGACTTGCGTAGAGTTGCCTTTTGTAGTCAAACTTCTTCGTTGAAGGGAGTCGGTAGAAGTTGATCAAATGGAAGGACAGTTTTTTTCTTACAATATAAAACAAGGCCGACCTCACACCCTACAACGCAAATATTACACCATCCTCCTGAGGATCAAAGGGAGGCACGGCACTTCGTAGCAGACAGTCGCATGACCACCTACCATGTGGGAGAGGCATTTGAGACTAAAAAGTCCTGTCTCGACCTAGGTTTAAGCGTTCAGCGATGGTGACAACGAAGAAATTTCACGGGGGCAAAAGTCGCGGCTGTCTTGTGTCTGGTTGACCAGGTACGAAATTTTGGCCATCTGTAGCCTTTGCCTTTTCTTGCTCCCTAAAAGCTCCACAAACTCAGTTAAGTACTCCGTAAGATTAGCTACGTGGGGCATAATAATTGGCAATTTTAGCTTTTCTAAAAATAGCTGTGCTATTTGTAAACGCCTGTCGCCAAGCCATTGGACAGTGTGTACTAATAACGCCCCCACATGGACCTTATCCCTAAAATGGAATCGGGAAAAACTTTGTGAGAACGATGGCTACCATTGACAATCGACCACCATCCAGCACGGCCAGTCCCACAAACTCTAAAATCTTATAAGCGGATTTTTATCAAATGGTTACCAAGCCACAGTGGAAGACTACTTCTGGACTGATGAGCATTTTGGCGACCGCCCTAATGTCAAAGCCTCGCTTATGAAAGTCAGTGAGGCACAAAAATAAAAAATCCTTTTGAGGGAGAGAGAACGCTTCCCACCTCATTTAGCCTTTGCACCACATCCCCATTTAGTTTATCCTGATGCTTTTTGCCACGTAGGAGGTGTGAAATCTAGAAACCTCTAGCAAACCCTCCCTATGGTACAAGCCTATCATCTAAGCTCCTTTTCTGTCGTGGAAGGTTACATCCTAGACAGAAACGCAGCCATTCTGAGCGTTGAGGACGAAGAGCAAAAGCTGGAAGGAATTGTCTGGAGGAGTGATATGCCAAGTTATGCGTCAACCTCAGTCTCTGCAATGGTCTCTCTAATCAGTAGGGCAGCACAGACCCAGTTGGGAATCTTTTCTCCCCTGTATCATTAAGCCATTCACCAAAATCGCGCCCGGCGCCCGATGCTCGAGAAAACACGGCACTGTTATTTGCAGTCATGAACACATGGCGAACAGCGGTACTATTGGTCGATCGGAAATGAGCCAATGAAATGGAAGCAATGATGGGACTTTCCTAAATGGAGCGGATTAAATTGTTTCTTCTCCTCTAGCACCTAATGATGTTTACCAGACAGACAAAGTTTCTATGATATTTACTTTCTAGGCTGCATGAAAACAAATGCGGTGAGGAGCTGCGACTTGTTGATGTCATTTCAGCCTCCAGTGAGGGCTTGTGAGGAGGAAGAAATCATAAAAATACTTATTCATAACTAATGGATCAGCGTGAGACGTAGAACTCACCGTGTCTCGTAATACGCCTTTCATGTTCATGTCACAAATTATTATTAATTATAAAGCCTGAGCGTGGGATTGAAGTAGTTCCCCACTGATTTACTTGGATCCAGACTCGTCCTCGAAGCACTTGACTGATCAGGTGTGCCCCACAAAACTGCGCTAAAGAATATCAGGTCCGAGTTGCTCACGCTCAGTGCAAAGAAGACGGTGCCAAAGAGTTTCCTTCTGACTACCTGGAAAAATGGGTCCATTTGAGTTCGTTTTCCCCTATTTGAATACCTGAGATTAGTGCGTTTGTTAACGAAATTCGAAAGTTAATAAAGTTAGAAGATTTGAAGAAAAATCGACTTGCAATTACACTTCTTCTCCAGCCATCACAACGGAAATCGAGGAAGATTGAACCGATTGTGTTCGACTGGAGTGAAGAAAGGCCAAGAAGTATGACAGTAGTCGATGAATGTGCTGAACTGCTTTACCCTCAAAACAGTGGAAAAGACGATGATGTATTGCTGAAATCAGCCCACGGTGAGTAGTGGTAGCAACTGTCAACTTGGTAATGTTTCATTCGTCACATGCATAATGGCTTGAAAGGTAGCATTTGTTGTGGCACCCGAGACTTCTCTCAAGACAAAGGAAAGCGCAATGCATGGCCAGAACATATCTGTTCAGCAAGCAGAAGGGAATTAGGGCGGTTGGTATGGTGCAGAGGCCAGCCCACCCACCAACCAAAGGCAATAAAGCCATTCGATTCACCGTAACCGAAATGAGCGGTCCAACAAGCAAAGCGCTGCATCTGTTTTGCCCTCCACTTCCTATAAAAGCGGTTTAAATGGCACTTCAAAGCTAAGCCAGAACAACAGAAATTAAAACTCTGGCATAAATGTGGACACACATGTTTCAATCGTTTAAATATAAAATAACAAATAAATTTTAGCTTAGTTTAGCTTACTACTGTCCCGCATTTTTAAAGTGTCTTATCTATTCGTTTAATAAAAGCAAAATAACCTCAGAAGAGAATTGTAAGCAGTTTTAAGGAAAAAACCTTTTCCTTGGGAGGTGGCGCAGACGGACCTCACCCTTCCAAAGACCATATGTGCTTCGAAAACTGGCCCGAGATTGTAAAGTCCAACTTCCACCTCTATCCCTAGAGGTAATGAGTACTCCTTATCCATCGTGCTCCATCTCAAGGTTTGGTCATGACTGCGACAGAGGCCGGGCTCTGCCGCGGCTCCAACATTGCCCAGTGCCGCGAGACCTTAGCCCATCACCTCACCAAAAACCTGGCGAGGATGATGAAGAGGGCGCTAAAAACCTTTAGCGCACTGCTTAAAAGCGTAGCTAAGTTGATGGCCGCTCATTTCGGAGACGGAGTCCAACCACCCATTATGATTGCGAAAGTCTACGTCATCATCACTAACAAGTTCAGTCAGAAACTCCACGTGCCATCGTTTTCTCAGACGCCCAGCAAATGGCCAAACCCTACAAATCCACGACGGGCTCTTCTGCGCCACATTTTAAGATCCACTGAGTCGCCCTTTTTCTTCTGTCCACTCCAAAATCGGTGCCATTCATTTATTCCAGTCCCAGGCAAACTGAAAGAACACGCATGCAGCTTCTTTCTTGACTTGGTGGAGAATGTTAAATAGGGAGACGGCGATAAAAGTCTGCTCAAGGAAATGAAACCCGAACAGCGGAATTTATTATAGGCCCGACACTAGCTTAGCACGTGATACATGATACGACCTAGAATAGGTACAGAAGACATCTGCAGCGCCCTTTTTGGAGCAGCAGCTCTCCTCATGGGCAACTCCGACTACCTTTGGTCACAGTTTACCCACATCACTGGTAAAAAGAGGCAAGAACTTTGCGCATTCCTAACTAAGTACTTAAGCACGCTCTCATGGCAAGGCGCGTAACTGGGACGAACAAACATTGCCAAGCATACGATTGATACCGCAGACGCAGACGCAGACGCAGACGCAGACGCAGACGCAGACGCAAACCGCCCCGTTGAAGAGTTGATCTGAGATGAGATGATTGGACATCTCCGATCGCACTGGTAAGGGAGAAGTAACGACAGTCTAAGCTGATGTATAGATTATAGGAAATTGAGTGCCGTAACTAAGACGGACGCATTCCCTCCCCACGTGTACACAATTCGCTAGACTTTCTACACAAAATCAAAGAGGTTTCGGGCCGTAGACTTAAAAAATTCCGATACTGACAAGTGGAAGTGGTGGAAACAAACAGGGAAGACAGCTCTTCTAGTGCCAAACGAACAGGCGGCATTGATGAGTTTGATGCCAAAACACTGCATAATCCACCTGGATGTCAGAACAAAACGCCAATCTGAAATTAGTCCTTCATCACTTGCAACGCTTGTTCGCATTCCTGAGACATTCAGTCTCGTTAAATGAGATGGCATTCATCAAACGCCACACAAGACAAGTAAGGACCTAGCCAACACCATCCAAACAGATGCACCTCCTCTATTTTCTTCGTTTGCAAACTACCACAGGCGTTTCCTTAAAGGTTTTGCCAAGATGGACAGCCCCCTGTAGAAACTGACCGAATGGCAGGAGAAAAAGAATTCCAAGTGAGGGAATGGGCATGACAAAAGGTGTAGAGAAGTAGAGCGAAGGCTCTGCTCTATGCTGATCCTAATCTTACTACTTCGAAGCCAGTGCACCACCCTTTGTACTACATAAGGATGCGAGCAATGTAGCCGTGGGCGAGGCGGTGTACTTTTACCCACAGTGGGACAAAGAAAGAAAGGAAGACGACATCGCCAACGCGAGTACCATGCTCAACAAAAGGTGAGACAGAAAAGTGCAACAGAATGTGAGCTGTTCGCAATCCATGCAACGATCAGACACCAAGATCTGGTAGTGAAGCATTTCATAGTGGGAATGGACCATCGAGCGTCAATCTGGTTATGAACAATGAAGGCGAATCACTGTTCAGTTGCATGCTGACACGAGGGGTTGTAGCAAGCTGACCTTACAGTTGAATATGGAAGGGAGAATAGGCATGGCAACGCGGACAATGTTATAGTAGATGTTGAGCAAATTCTGAGAGAGCCCATTAAACGCCATTGGAGAAGCACGCAGAGCACTAATCCTGCTAACACAGTGCCGGAATACGAAATGTTAGTGTTCAAAAAGGCAGTTAAATAGGTGTGGCAAAATTGAATGAAATTCGCCCCAGAGAATGAATTCTTATGGTACTGCGAGGACGCCGTGAGCCTAAGAGCCTAGCGGTGCAAGCACGTTGGTGCAGACAGTTGCCCAGGGGTTGCGCGAAAGCAGTGGATGGTGGAGGCCTCGCGTTAGAGATACAGGTGGACGAGGACTGCACACTAATGGGGGAAAGAAAATCACCCGACGGCATGGTTAGAGGCAATCCGTCAGGGTGACAGCGAGGTCGGTAAACGGAAGGAGGAGGACAAGGATAAGGGCTTTGTAATATTCATTTTTCTTGAAACGTATCTATTTGGCGAGAGGTGAGAAAAAAATTCAAGCCTTGAGCTTGAAAAGGTCGGCATCCCCAAAACAAAGAGAAGTTCCCTCTTAGTTCCCACTAGAATTGTGTTGATTCAATTTATCCAAGACAATATGCGTGTGGTAAAGCAATCGTTTTCGTCGCGTTAGGGTTGGCCGCAAAAGGTGAAGAGGTAGCTGGCGATGTTACGATTCATGCAAGAACGATCGTGAAGATGGTCTTAAGATGGCACACGATTGGAACAAAAAATTAAAAATCAAATCTATTATTGGAGCTAAAGCTGCAAGTTCCGCGTTTTTGCTCGGATCATGGATGACTGTAGGGATGGAAATCGCACAAGCTTTAACATCTTTAGCTGAATCCGTGAATTTTAAGCGCAACCTAACCTTTTATTCACTAACAACTTTCCGGAAATAAAAGTGACTATTTAAGGCGCATTCTGCATTAAGTTTGCTAAACATTGATTTAAAAATAGATTTATGAAGAACATGTATAGCTTTTTTGATTTGACATTGTTTCAAGGCATTAGACTTTAAACCAACCGTTTCGCCTGTGTGCTATTTAAGTGGGAGCGGGAGGACCTTTTGGGGTTTTGATGCTCTCCGTAGCTGGGATTTATAAGCTGAAGAAGAGGAAGGGTAGGATGCGTTTCTCTTACCACCTTCATCTAGCCTACGATTTGGCAAGGTAACTGGGTTTTACAGTGTCTTTGTTATATATGCAGTGGTCGAAATACTTGCTGTGGACATGGAAATCAAACCACAACTGGTAGCTGTTACGGAAAAGTGGAAGAAGAGGAATCGAAGCCGTAATAAATCAGGTAAATCGGTCAGGACCTAAAAGGTCCTAATTCAACTGTCGGGAAATCATTAAACCCTCCAGATCTTCTCTTAAAGCCACAAAAATTAGGTTGATGTGAAGTTGAACCCACTGCCGGAGGAGGCAACGACGACGAGTGGCCAATTCTTGAGCTAGTGGAATTGAAGTGACAGTCTTCCCTTCATGCGTGGTCATTTACTGTAGGAGTGAAGTTTCTTGAAATCTGGCTTGCAATTTGCACTAGTATTGGCAAGAGGAAACTTCTTTATGATATGGGTAGAAACGGAAACGATTGTCGCACTTTGTGCGATTTGTCCTAGCCCGCTCTACAAATGCGAGTTAGTTGGTCTCCGATATCGTGAAAACTGGGAAAATCCGATGCGTAGCTTTCGAAAAGGTGTACGGCTGCGACCTCATTTGGGTGCATTGCAGTTCGACGTTGACATGTTGTGGTCGGTGAGAAATGCCTTCTTCTCTCGTATCTCTTATTTGAAGAGGTTTATTAGCTTTCGACTTGCTACATCCTTGGTGTGTCTGCCCATCCTTCAGTATATTTCCTCATTGTTTGATATTTCTATCCCATACCCCAACCTTAGGCCAAAATTGTCCCTTTCGATAATCTCATTCAGCGATATTTCCCGATTAGTGCTGCTGTTGGGTTTTTTATCAACTCGACACCCCTCAGTTGTATTCTCGATGTGCGCTGGATGGTCAATCTACTTGTTGTGTTGTGGGTTCACTTTACTTCGGTTAATCGGTCACGCTCTCATCTCGCTGGTCTCACTCCGTTCATTCGTGCTTCGATCCGCACCATGAATTCACAGCAGACAAAGAGGAGAGGTTAACCATCTACGTGCAGGAGGTCACTTATCGATGTATGCTCCTCTTCACGTCATTTAGTGGCACTCTGGTAATAAAATCCTTCTTCCCTTCCTATCCCTCTCTAGATGGGTTCTAGTTTCCAGATTCCCCTCCCAGGGCGTTTTAACAATAAGCCTGCCGTGCACCACGGCCCCCTTGAGGAGGTCATCAACGGCCCTCTATACTTGATCGTTACCATTGTAAAAAGGGAATTCGTCCCTCCAAAGGCCGTGTTGCCCCACCTGGCGGTGTTTTTATTATCGTGATGGAGGGTTCCCTCGAAGTCGACGTCTTTTGACGCAAAAGTGAAGGGACGGGGAGTAAAAAGGCAGTCCTGTTCTTCACAGTGGAGTGCCAATTGGAATCTTTAATCAAGTCCACCACTACGGAACCTCGGGTCCCGAGAATTGCTGCGACTGGGGCGCATTAAAAAAATCACCACTGCCCATCACTTCTAGTCAGTATGGAGCGACGGGTGAGACAAATGATTGCCTTGGGTTCCAGCTCTGGCTCAAATTTGACACGGCCCTTCACATGCGGATTAGGAAGACGTTCTATCTGCGATTCTCGATCCTCATCGACCCCGCAGTTCAAGAAGTTGGGATCATCCCGAATTGGTCCAAAGAAAGTCGCGTGTCCCGACTTCTCACCTTAAAGGTAATGGAACCCGTGTAAACCGATTCGATACGCGCACCAATTCATCCGATACTCTGATGAGGATGCAAAAGCGCAGATAGAGCCTCTTCCAAATCCGCGTGTCGAAGGCTGTATCAAGTTTGATCGAGAGCTGGCATTCGAGGCTCAGTACTGAGTCTAATGCGAAGACGCGATGATGATTCCTTTTGTATTCAACAGTCTGCGATTCTCGGAATCCGAGGTTTCCCAATGATGCGAATTATTTGCAGATGTCCCGAAAGGTAGGCGGATGAAATTCAAAGCATTATTCCTACTTTCTGCTTGTTTAGTTTTTTTCCAATGGTTGAGTGGCTAATTGCTATTTACCCTAATGAAATAAGGATCTGCGACCTACCTGGAGTCAATGCCAATGGTAAGGTGAGTGATTTGATTGGGGTAGCGCTCATCCCCCTCAACCTTAGACGCAGGTGACCTGGAATCTCTTCGGTACCGAGTCGATTATCTCTTCTATAGCTCATGGCTACTCTGTGTTTGAAAGCGAAGCAAGGAAGCAAAGGAAGATGTGAAGTGCAAAGAAGGTGAAGAGCAGAGTGGAGTGAGGGGCAAGCCTGATGGAAGCGGTGGTGCTGTGGAATTGAAGCTAAAGTAGACGAGGTCGAGACTGCCCTGGTCCGTGACTTTCGGCGATTAAATGTGATGTGCTCCTACCGATTTGCAGTGTTCGTGGGTTTGTGAGCTGGGACATAGGCTTGGCGAACTTGTGCATTGTGAGTTAACTATGGCTATTCTCCCCAATAAACATTAATGCTGTGTCCTGCTCCTTTCCTAGTGGTAATGGCGATTTGTCTATTTGGATCCTGTGACTTCATTTTCAGCGACGATTTTTCGTCGTCACCCGGAAGGCACGGCGCCAATGGCGAATCTGCATGTTCTGTTAGAAGTTGGGTGTAGGAGAGGGCAGGGAGGAGGGATGCTGGGAGTCACGAGTTCTGCAGTTCAACTGCATTGGCACATTCTCCATCCAAATGGTCTCCAACCCCTCCATTTGTAAGCGTCCAAGCAGTGTCTGGAAAACGGTTGTAGAGAGGAGGACATTGTTAACACAGCTGAACCAGCTTAGGATAGTCAGTCACACGTTGTCATCGGTTCTAGTAACTGGGGAAGATCAACGTACTCTGGTTCCGCTGCCTCTGGTGATGCAATCCGGAATATTCCGACTCTCCTTGGTGAATGGCTCATTTGGCTCAGCGTAACAGTAAGCTGTTCTGTACTGTTGAAAGATGGAGTGCTCTTGTGGCGTCTGACGTCTGCCGACCCTTCGAATGTGTAAATCTTTGTGAACGGTCCCATACACTCACCAGTCCTCAAAAAAGGAGACGTCTCCCTGCTAATTGACCATCCCAGCCAGATCTGCCCTAGCTGTCGTTGCCGTCGCCTGCTCTAGTTCGTGGGTGATAATGTGATTGTCCGATGGTTGAAATGGGTGTTGCTTACTTTAAGTGTAAATTATGCGACACCGTAAAGTCTGCCATTTGTTTAGTTCGACTAATGTCGAAGGCAGTTTGTACCGCATGCCTTCGAGCTGTATTTTTACCTTCAGCAAGTGAAAGCTTGCTTCCACATAAGGAGCAAGCATAATCATCCAGTAGTGAAGTGACGTGGGTTGGGTGGTGGGTGGATAAGTGTTTGGAGATAACCTATGAATGGAGTAAAGCTAGCCTTTTCTCCTCCAAGGTTAATCAGCGAACGACCCTCCCACTCTATGGCTCATGACTTTCACGACCTCCTCTTTCCCTATCATGAGGTGAGAACCCTCTTGAGCATGATGCAGCACCTATCCTTGAGTGAATCAACGCACAGCAACAGAAGCGAGTTCCTTGACGGTGTAGAGTGCGCTCGGCTCGATGGTGCAGATGAACAACCGCGTGTGTCTTTCAAGTGTCTATCAGCTGCTGAGGTGTAGAAAAGGCTTCTGCTTGAATGGTGCACACTAGAAAGCAGTTGTGTCGATTGCCATCGCGTAGATGGATCACAGCTATGAGCGACCTTCAGTCTTCCGTAAGTGAACCATTCACTGCCACGAGAAACTGTGTCTACACTTCATCACAAACACACACACACACACACTCAAAGCACAGTCTTTGAGACATGGAGTGGTGAGTGCTTTAGATTCATGAGAAGGAATTTGTGTGTGGACGATTCAGGAGTAATCCATAATGATGAAATGTCCGTTCGCTCAGCAGCCGTGGCACCCCAAGTCACGCCTCACCATACGCCATTCTCCCAGTCGGACAATAAAGCAGCAAACCGCCCTAGACGTGCGTGGAAGAACAAATTAAGAGTGTGCCAATCCTACTACCTGCCACCATCTGGGTGGCAGTCAGCCTCCACCACACAAATTTCAATGTCGATGTAGGAGTAGTGAATCCACTGTTGTACCATCACTCAGATTAGATGACGCTTTTGTTGGCTCTTTGCACAATGATCCCGAATAACGCTAGTCAAAGGAGACATGTACTTCTTCTTCGTTATTCAAAATGGAGGGTCCCTTTGAGAGCGATGCCATTCGAGTGACTAGGCATCACCAAAGTTGAACTGTTCAAGCCATTTGATCACAAGTGATACGCTTCACTACTGCCGACTACACCTCTTCCAAATCCTGTGGAAAACTCCTGACACCACTAGGAACAGGTCACAGATTGTGGACAAACTGTGTCCCGTGATTTCTTGTAGCAGATTACATCGTAATCAAGGCGTGTTCAGTCCAGGCCTAACAATTCTACAAAACGTAAGTCTCCTCTACGAACTAACTAAACACGAGTTTGTTGCACCACACCAGATACTAGGACACGCAGCACTAACAAAGGGCAATTAAAAGTCAAATCCACGTACCAGTCTCTTAGTAAGAATCTTTTGCTCCTATCGACAAACATGAACGAGAAGTGAAGTGAGAGTAAACATTTAGGATAAGTTTAAATGACTACTGATTGGCAAAAAAATCAAAAATTTCCCGATCAATGTTTGGGTTGGAAAGGAGGAGATGTGCATTCCGGACAGAGTAGGGGCCCTGAACTCCCTTTCTCTTCCTTTTCACATGGCATCAGCGAGCAGCAAGAGCCACGTGTGCCACATCCCTCAATTTCCAGTGACTAAGCTCTCGGCACCACAACATCGAGTCGCATCACCGAATCCATTGTCTCACTCACAGACTACGAGGAAGCAGGAGTAGTGGCAGAAATATCAACTGTGGTGCCTCAGAATTCAGGGACAACAAGAGTCAAAGACACGCACGTTTTGCGCCTCCATAGAAGCGACGTCGACCACATGAGAGCAGCGCGATTCCGTGGCAAAAGTAGATGTCGGACGAATCATTGGCGATCTCAGCTGACGGTCGCGATGATACTGCGCTAAGCGGCTGAAAGTGGTACAGTCGCGTTAGTTCAACGATGAGGTGTCGACCACTACCTTTGCCACATCGCATCCCTCGTCTATAAGGGAATTAAGAAGTAGAGTGAAGTCCGGTATGGAGATGTTGAATGTAAGAAGCAAAGAGGTACATGAAAAATAACTCACAAATAGGCACCAAAGAGTGGCCTCAAGCTCCAAACCAAGAATGATAACTTCAGACTAATCAAAATCGGCGTTCGTGAGCAAATTTCGATGCCTAAACTCCTCGTTGAACTCGGGACACAGACTGGTCCGACAGACATTCTTTACTTTTTCGCGATCTTATTCCTCGTGATAGGTGTGGCCAAATGGACAGCAAAAGCACCCCGAATCAGTCGCATTAGTTTGTCCACAACCCCAATTTATTTCTGTAAATTCATAAGGACTAAAACAGATCTGCGCCCTTTTCCCAAATGAACTCAAACGCAAGATTTTGTGACGTGCCTTCGATAAGTTTTGTGGCGATTTCCGCTTCCGAGTAATAACTTTGACAATCAGTTTTCAGAGAGAAGTATGGGTCCACTGCACCAAATTACTGTGGATGGTAATTAATTTCCTTATCAACAATCGCCTTTCCACCTCCTTTGCTAAAATAATGACGACATTATAAAGGATTAAGAAGCATCCGGTGCCAATGACAAGTCTACGGGAATCCTACGAAGACACACGGAAGGAATGAACAAATGACGGCATGGAAATCACTGTGATAGAGCACCGCGAAAGAGAAGGCACAGAGGTTTGGGAGGGACATCACGACTCTACGTGTTCTGTCGGCTCACTTTTGTTCATCTAAAAAGGCATCTACAAATGGGACGAACTTATTGAGAGCTACAAGAGACTTGACAACTGCATCGCAGTCGACTGGGTTTGTGGTGCTTACGCATACCTAGAACAAATCAACCTCTTCCAACCTCAAGCACATTAACACCTCTACACTTCAACCACGTGCCTCACCAATGGAGACGCTGTGCACCTAATCACCGTAACCTTTCATTGGGAAGGCAAACCTTAAGCCAATCTAAAAACTTGCGACTAATGCATGAGTACTGTCGGAAAACTTAAAACAAAATCCACCAAACGACTTGATTAGAAGAATCGGTGCAACATCGAGCAGGTAAAACCAAATCGTTGAGTTGGATACAAAAGTAAGAAGTGAACGAGGAAAATAAAACGGAATGAAAATTGTCATGAAGTGGCCGAGTACTTTGCATCATGAATGGGCAAATAGGAGAGCGATAAAAGCTTACAAAAGTGGGGGACAGAAGACGGCAGTCAGTACTAGGAACTCAGCCACCCTCACCTCCAATTCCGTGGCGATGGTCTGGCCTCGATTAAGGCTCCGATCCCGTCTCTGCCATAACCTCACGGACAGGCAACGAGGGAGCAGCGATGGCAGCAGAACCATCAGCTGTGGTGGTTTCATTTTCAGGTGCAGCAACAACTGACCACTCATTAATGGTGGTATGAATCCGCTCCACTTCAGACAAAAAGAGTGCGCAGAAGTGGAGGGTTAGCAGGAAAGAGAGTTTACTGCAGCGAGGAATTTGATGGACTAGACATACAGCAAGAGAGACGACGTCAAAGATACACTGATCTTAAGCCTTTATACTCTGCCTACGCAGATGGTGATTGCGATACGGTGGCAAGCGAAGGACACCATCAACGATCTCTGGCTTCATGGCTGCGATGATAGCGCTGCAGCATGAGGCTGAAGGTGGCAGATGAGTGTACGTTCAGCGGTGGGGTGCCAATAACTGCCTTTGTCGCATCGCATTCATTGTCTTTAAGAAAAGTAGGGTCATGGTGAAGGGGAAGCGAATGGTTAATGGAGTACGGAGCCGTTATGTGAAGGAAGCAAATGGGTGGGTGAAAATGCTTCACAATGAGCTAGCAGTGGCCATAACCCTAAAACTAGGAATAATAACAACCAATAAAAATCAGCATTTGCAGGTTAAGCATCGTGGACGTATCGACACCACGTGGGCAATCCGCTGAAATCAGGGCACAGACTGGCTCAACATTCGCACTCCCTCATTGCGTGCCAGTTGAATACAGCGTTTTGTTACAGTCTTCGTGATACAGAGCAGAACCAAATAGACGTCAAGAGCGCTCAAGATCGCCCACACCAATTCATTCAACGCCACTTCCCCGCAAGCTCACGAGGCCAAATTCTGATCCCACACTTAGGAATCACGACGACTAAGAGCAACCGCGCTCCTAGCACATACAAACCCACTTTTTCTGGAGTGTAATTGACAGATCTTGTTGCCGTCTTCATGTCAAAGTAAAAAGCCAGGCCAAACCGCACGACAACCAGTAGTCAGAGAGAAGTATCAATTTAATGTATCAACTTGATGTTGATAGCAATTAATGTCCACTTTCAATAAGCGTTCGCCTGCCTTCATTTCTTTTAACAAGCACGAGATTATGAACGACAAAGAAAAACAAACCTCTAATGTCAAGAGTGCAAAATTCAACGAAGACATAAGTGAGAAGTGGGAAGAATCATGATGCAGGAAAGAATAAAACACAGAGGCTTTGAAGAACAGACAACGCTGCAACCATATGATATCAAAAACGCGTCTGAATAAACGAATCATACAGCACACTACAGAAAGGAGATGACTAGCTCACGTAAAATGACTTCATCTACCTCAATTACAATAGGTTTACCACAGCCCAGGTGCTGCATTATTCAATCGACATCAAAAACTTGTTCATACAAATAAGCGCATTCCTTTACTAAATAAAGCTCACAAGCCCACTTTACTACCTTAAATCCAGCCAATTATTACAAACTGATAAGAAACCAACAATACAACATTGACGTCGAGTCTATTTTAAAAGTTAGGAAAACAAATGTGTTACGTTGGCAGGGAAGGCAAACACCGTGGCCCCTACTGGGCGACAGGCACCAAAACATCAGCCGTACCCACGACTGAGCAAAGAGATGAGCAAAGGACCGAGCATTTGACACCTAGAGTTCCACCAAAAAACAGCCTTTTGATTGTTCGCATTCACGTACGTACCCGTCGCCATGAGAATGTACTTCGCCGCCTCATCGAAGGAGTGTCGAATGAATCGCATGCTGTCAATGTGGACGATGAAAGAGCGCAGACTCTTTCGGCTCTCCAACATCAGTATCGCACAGAGGAGAGGTCCTTCTTAACCTTTTGACGAGACCAAGAAAGTGCTCTCATGCAGAAGCGATTCCAACTCTGTTTTAGCATTCACCAAATGCTGCTGGCGGCATGGGATTTACCTAAACCGAAATAAAATCCCTACACAAGAAGCTTGAATGAGGTAACAGAGCGACAATACGGGAAAAATTTGTGCTTTGGCATTTTGAAGACTAAATTAAAATGCATCTTCTCCAAATCCAACGCCCCGACGCTGGACGATTTTCATTACTATTTGTGTCGACATTCAATGGAAAGATGTGAGCGGCATCAAACATGTTAAAATCCATCGAAAAAGTCAAACTTCCACATTCATTCACCAAAGTCTGCATGCGATCGCTTACTCCTACTTTTCTTTAAAGTCAACAACGGTTATCCGAACTGAAGCCAAGGAAAGGAGGCATCAAGAACCCTTTCCTGCTAGAATAACTAAAACCCCACATTTCTGAATTCACCGATGCGCTAGAAGCCAAAGTGAGGCACAGAATACTACAATCCACAAACGATACATTAGTTGCCAATTTCTCCCAGCAGATTTGGTCGTACTTGTAACATGAAAGAATAAGGCTAAGGCCCCCTCGTCACACTTTTACAGCCTTCTAATACAATTATCACAGAACCTCAAACATTAAGTTAGAATCATCTGGAATAGTTCAAAAGGGTTTTAACATGCATACAATTGAAATTCGTAACCAGCAATAAGATTTCGAATCTTCACACTGTCTTAATTTGAAAAGAACTTAAAAGCACCAGGACCAGCAAACATAGCAGTGATGTAACGAAATTCCTACGCCAAAAGGAACATTGTCGGTACTAGCACACAATTAAATTAGACAAGAGAATTCGACCATTCAACCCCAGGCACTACAGAAACTGGGAATTCAGCAAGCCTAAAAAACCCTACCAATACCTTCATGCCAGTCTAAACTTCTGGACATACATAAATCGGGCAAATAAAGTCATCGTCATAACGGATACTCACATATCTGGTTCCTCTAACACAAATTGCAAGCCACACGCAGTAATGACAACCGCACCAAATACAAGCTTTTCGTGCACACTGCTGGATACGTGCAAAGACCATTCGCTATGCAAAAAGCTATCAACCTCACCATTTCATAGAATCAACATTTTGGATGAAATTACACAGGCTTCGAAAAAATCCATCTTAGCTCAAGCCTACTTTAGCAAAGATTGATTTTGATTTTTGGCTTTGCGTACGGGGGTCACAAATCCGCTTTAAATGCATGCTTCATCGCATCATCCATTTTGAGTTATCAATACAAGTAAATTTTGCTTTGCAACAGGTTCTAAAAGCAATCGAAGAAACCAGGTAATTTTCCTGCCAGCAGGGTCACTAAAATGCATGAAGTAGCAAATGTGCCAGAGGCTTCACAATAGTGCGTAAATGCTATTCTAGTGATTACTCGAATGTAGTTTCAGCTCATAACACATTCTGCGGGGCAGGGCTGTCACTTTTGCGCAAATATGCCAGTTGTGTTCGAATGCATTGCTAGGTTTAAGGTTATCACGGCTCGTCGTACGAAGGCTTCATAATTAATCCGTGGCCCTTTGCTGCGAGAGTATCTTTTGTCAATCTAACTTGTTTTGTGGGAGAGTCAGGTGTTTTAGAATGATTTATTGCCATTATGGCGAGGAATTTAGATTAGTAGGGATTTATTTGCAAAAAAAAGTGGAGAACCACTAGGTTCTTGTACTCATCTTCAGTCCTTTTCGGAAAGTACTCGTGTACATACATGTCTTCACTTACCCGATCCCGTATGCACCTATTTGTCAGGTTAAACACGAAGACAAAGATGGAGTTTCTGCTAAGACTTATTCGTTGTTCTGCAGTTGTTTTCGTGCTGCACAGCGGTTTAAGGGATTGATTAGGATTGTTCTGGCAGTGTTTCCAATGGTCTGTTATTTTACCAACAGTGAATTTCGGCAGTCGGGGTCAAAGTTGTCGCATGCAGGTGAAAATGTGCCTGGCGTTCGGCTTTTCTTCTTGTTAAAGATGTTGCAGACTGTGAATTTGACAGAAGTTTGCCTTTTCAGGTGGAGCATATATTGTTGTTGACTCATCGACCACGGCTGAATGTGAATTTAGCCTTTGCTATTTCTTTAAACGTTGTCAAGGTGAGAGGGAATCGCAAGCTACGAATTGTTATGACTGTTTTGCATTAATGTTTTTGATGTGAACGTTTCCGAACAGCATTTGTAGAAAACACGATCGTTGATGAGTGATGGCAGGTCCGTCCAAGTAAATTAAACGTGTCATCTTTTCGTAAAGAGGATCTGCAATTGCTACGGTTTCAAAATGTTGGGTCTGTTGCCAAATCGTTCAACATGAGCAATCGTGGTCTGCAACGAACTCGCGACTAGGCGATCCGGAGGGACTCACGTTGTCTCGACTTTCCAATTCTCGACTGAACACCTCTTGAGTGACAATTGACACAAATTTCGTGTCGTGGCTACGATGTAACCTGCTACTGGGAGTTACAGAGCATAGCTTGTCTACGATCTTCAATCTATCCTTAACCATTGTAAATGCCTTTAAAGGGTTTAAACTGTAAAGGTCAGTGATATTTTCTCCCATATTAGTCGCACTTTTGCGGTTATGGAGTCACAGGGACTTGAAACTGCACCAGAATGTGGAAAATATTTGTGTGGTTTGAGGTGGGAACCGCTGCAGCCACTTGTCAGAACTTGCAGACCGCATGGGTCAGCACTGATGTGGTGCTATTGACTGCTCGCGCTTCGAACACGCATATCCATTGCTGCCATACTCAGAATTGGGCAAAGTGATTGCATTCAATCACCACACTTAGGCATTGTATGGAAAAGGGCAAACTACCAAGAGGAATTCTAGTTTTGGTGCTTTATGCTTCCATTGGGACAAGCTTTCAAGTCGCATTTCTTAATTGCAAACACTCGTTTGGTTATGGCGCTATACTCTGCTCTGAGCTGTGCCAAACCCACAAGCAATGGCGGCAGAAAGTCGAAGAGCATGGTAGACAATAAGACATGCAAATGGAAACGATTTTATCATTTTTTTATCGACAATCCTCATCACATGATCAGTGACCTTTCTATGACTAAAGCATCATTTTAATGGAACGTTTCTGGGTAGTGATTTTGGTGGCTGAATGTGTGAGTGAAAATCTGGTGTTTGTCACCAGAAGGTTTGAAGTAAGAAATGCAAGAGGATAGTCGACCAAGTATGGAAGGGAAAGCTTCGTGTATTCAGGTTATGGATGCAGGAATGAATGATCTCAATAAGCAATCACCTCAATGCTACCAGATCGACGTGACTGGGTGCTTGTAGAAACAGGCTAATTGGTGGACCTAGTCTGCTTGAAACTGAACCTAAGACAAAGCTACCCTGAAGGTTGAAGTGGGAAGCTTGGCTTTACCAAGACTTTGTGATAGCGGGCGTACAAAATCCAAACACGTATTGCATGCTCGTAGAGGCCATTCTTCGTGCAACGAATGTGTTATAGAATTGGTCCCACAAAAATGTGCAGCGCTTAGGATTGGAGTTAACTGAAATGGAATGATAGCTCGCCAATTGTGAATAAAAGGTGCGCTTATCACAGCCTGCTTAGCACGATGATGGTAATCTGTTCGCATGGTGTAACCATCAGCACAAAACCTTGCACCATTCAAGTGGCGATTATTTTCCTCAAAGAATAAGATTATTATTTAGAAACGAGCTACTTAAGGTCATTGATACGATGCTTGTATTAGAGAAAAGAGATATTTTCCACCTTGAAACGCAACTAAAAGCCATCATCGTTATGAGGCGCAATATTTGGTGCACAGGTGACGTTAATTTAGGGGAGAGTGTCACATTCAAGTGGAATCAAGGTGAGCGATGGTGCTCTGAAATCATATAATAGCTACTTATTTGTCCAAAGTAACCTTAAATAACCAACCTACATTTTAACCATGCAATCGGAAATAAAAAATGACGAGGTAAGGCAAAAGACGTGGGAAACTTTTCGAGAAAGTATGCTTACGATGTGTGATATGGTGCTCAAATGGATGGAATTCGAGCAACAGGCCTCAAAGGAGGACTACCCGCTTATGCTCGAACAGGATACGAGGAAACTTACCTCGTGAGCACATTGAGTTCAAGGGCGAAGTTGCAAATTTTCAATTGAATTATCGTCCTGTCAATCAGTCCTAAGAAGCGTGAAGTCAAAATCCCTGATTATGTGTTTATTTTGTTGGCATTACTCAACCCTAACCCCAGCCCAAACATGTTTTCACCCTTTTGAATTGTTGTGACAACATTTATAGGCGTGAAATACAATTTTCTACACCCACTTAGCCATTCATTTCTCCATGCTCATTCCTTTAGTCAACTATTCATACTATGGCATCAGTCTGCGAGGTTTCCGAGGGGAGCTTAGAGGTGACCACTTCGCTTTATATCTTCATGTGATTACAAGAGACACCTCAATACTGGGCGATCGTATTGCAATATGTATGACTCTAGCCATTCAACTTGACACTTCTTTTATGTGAAGAACTAACTTGGCGCCATTAGTTAGCGATTCATCATTCCGTGGCTAAAGAGCATGGGAGCCACTAGGAATGGCGATGCCTTTGGAAGCACCCATAACCAGGCAGACGAAGTACAATCCCATGCAAAACTTATCAGTCACAGAGATGTTAGTTCCAAATTTTTACTGGCTTTGACAAGGATGTTGCATCCAAACACACAATCGTACCCGAATTTGCCTTTGTCTACACAACACCCACATCAATAGCAGCAAGTGTACCATCAAATTTGGACGAGATAGTCGAGGTCACACATTCTCTTAGAAAGAATAATACCCTTAAATGGGAATTCGTGTATTAATTTTAACAAAAATTAGCAACAATTGTTTTGTCAATCGCATGAGGATTGACGTCAAGTGCTGCTGTCTACAGTAGGTTCCTTAGGGGATCTTATTTAAAGCGATGGAGTAGAAGGGACTCCCTCCACCCGGAGCATCCTGCTCTTGAACTGATAGGCAAGCCATGAAGCCGAAGAAAAAAGCAAAATTATGTTATGCCACATAAATTTGAAAGAGTGAAACAATGGGGTGACTAGTGTCGTGCGTCTCCTTGTTCCAACCTGTCTACTTGTCTTAAAGTGAAACATTTGCGAACTAAAGGCTCCTTTTTTTACGAAGGAGCACATCAACCTACTCTAGTACTCCTAAACACCTCCATGTTTGTCTATGCTGCCTCCTATCTTCTCGATGCTTCTGTCTTCACTAATGTCGCCTGTCAAACTTCGCGTCACTCATTAGAAAGGGCCTTAAGAACTGACGATAGGGTAGGATCTATGTGCATATTTACTTGCTTGTACGCAGACTGAGACGCTGCACCATGCTTCGTGTGGTTGGCAGGGCTTAGCTCACGCTACTTTGCGTCATAATTGAATAGGCGAAGTCGATTCGAAAGTGTGACTTGGAAGCCTGCGCAATAGAATAGACTTGCACACAACTTAATCAAACGAAGCCACCGCTCAGAGCGATAAAATGTTTGAGCGATTGTTATAGGAATCGCGCAGTCGCAGGGGTTGTCTACAAGAGTACTCCTTGTATTCATTTCACATCGCAATTCGAATCTTCCGCCATGATGATTCCACTCATGGCGAGTGAAAGGACGTCCAAACAATCCAGCATCAGTTGCTGTGCGTGCGCATACTAGATTGGAAAATGTGCCTTACATTTGGCATTTCTCGACATTTCTCAGCCTAATTAGTCTTCGTTGTCCTTGGAACAAACAAACACAAAGTGGTGGTTGAAGGATTGTTTAAAGCCCATGTGTTAATTCCATGCAGATCATTGTTCCATAGCAGCACCTTTAGCAGATCAACATCTTTCCGGTACCATCACATAATTTCAGACCTAAACCTAAAGTATGCACTTCTTGTAGCCTTTATCTACTAAGAAGTGAAGTGACAAATTGTTTCATGCTTTGTAGCGCTTTATTTCTCCATTATATAGCTACTTAAAAGAGTAGAATAGGTTCTTAGCATAGAGTCAAAGTAGTCGACTTGACTTAGTGTTGGTACACATTCTACCAAATTAGAGGTCAATGATAAGGATATGTTCGTGGCTTCTGTCGGGATCCCTGCCATTACTCGGTCATCAACTCATTCCTCAGAGCGAGGGTGCATCCTTCAATTCGATCACCTATGCGCTCATAGATCAGGCAATCCACAAGAGCGCCATGATGAAAAACCTTCTCAGTGGTCTCCGTGTTTCCACACAAAACAGAGAATGCCTTTGCTTTCGGACCAAGGGTTCTGGGTCACAGCAAACCAACAAAATGAGAAGGAATTTGTTAAGCTGAATGCACAACCCAACCAACACTAACGCTTTTTCCATGCCACTGTTGGGGTGAATCTTTTGCGTGGTGATGTATTCTTGACAAACCCGATTATGTGATTCACGAAAGCAAATCGACCGATTAACTGAAAACAATCTTAGTCAACACTCATATGTAGACGACTGGCTTTGACTTCAATCGAACTGCTATTTGAAACGGCTCGGAGAATGAAGGAAGTAGAAGGAAGCTAACTATAGCCCACCTCCAAAAAAACATACGTTCAGTTTTTCCGCAAGGAGGCTAAAACTGTCCCACACTGTAGGTTAACCCAGAAAATGACCTGATCAGTCAAAAAAGCATTTCAAAAGCTTGAGCTGTCCTCGAGGACGGTCTGGAGTCGCAAACTCCCACCCCCTACCTTCTGCAAGGTATCAATGAGGAGCAAGAACCACCTGCGTGCCAGGTCTCACCACCTGCAGAGCCCATTTGGCTCTGCCACCTTCAGTGTCTGGACTCTCTTTTAGGCTAACGGTGTATGCCAATGCGTTTGCATCCCTTAAGAAGCATTTGAACCTACCTAGCTTAGGCATCTTGCAGCCAGTCCATCAGATGGCTTTGAACTGCTGTTGGGAATATACACCTCTGGTGGGAATTTATCTGCTTCGTTGTCCTGATCTTGCTGGCTTGTTGTATTTGTAGGACCTGAATCTCCCTACTCAAGTTGTGGTCTTCATCGACAGCTTTGGGTGTTGCAGTTTTACGCCAAAGTTACCTCACAGTTCACGATAGCTGGAGTTATGCATTTCATGGTTCGTGAGACTACTGTTTGCGTGTAAGACAGTAAAACTCTTAGGGAGTAATTGTCTTATGTGGTTTCTGAGAAGGGATCAAACTAGTTTGTAGAAGTAACCTGAACTGGTGTGATTTTTAAGCAGTACAATGACTGGGGTGTCGTGGTGAATTATTATTCTGACAGAAAGACCTTGCTTGCGGGCATATTAAATCGTGCTTCTGTAGCTGCTATCCTAAGTGTCGCCTTTGAAGTCCTTCGGTAGGGATTCGCTGGAAATCAGACTCTGTTTGCTGAGCCATTCCTTTATTCGACCTCATAACCACTGGTGGCTTATTGGATATGAGCAAATAAATGATTTTAAATTCATCCAGTGGAAGGTGTTGAGTTCTACCCGGCATTATTTGAATCTTCGGTTTCTTAACTATTTCGCTGGACGCTGGTTTACTTGCCAAATTTAGAAGCTTGGCCACTTTGTTACCATGCTTTGGCTTTCGTTAACATATCTACTGCTGCTTTGATTCCTTACGAATGGTGGTTCTCTTCACTTTACGAGATTCATCTTCAGTGACTCGTACTTGAGTGCCTTAACTCGTAATTAAATAAAGATTCTTTGTATTGTGACGAGTTCTTCTTTCGACATTCTATTTACGTTCATCAGCTCCAATTCACTCGAAGTCAGTCAGCCCACTCGACAAAATCATCCTCTGGATAAGTGGCAGTGTGGATTGCTACTGGCGACAGAGTGTCGTGAAGGCTAAAGAGTTCTCACTGGATGGCGAGGTGGTGTGCCATGTAGTATCGTTTGTAAGGAGATCTTCTATGGGTTTTTTACCAGGAATCCAAAAGGCCTCACAATGTCTAGCTTCTTTTAGAAGAACATTTGCAACCACCTAGTCTTTATTATCGTTTTGCTAGCTCCGAGGGCCTGCCTCCGAGGAGAAGTCGTGAAGCAAAGCAGTGGGGTACCATCGTGCGGTCGATTCGAAAATACTTGGTGAGATTAGTACTAGACTGGTGCGGAAGCTGGTAGAACATACACTGATCTGCACAATACAGTTCGTAGAAATTCTCTAAGGACAGATAATCTTAAGGCTCGTGAGGTTGATATGGTGATCTGATCTGGTGTGGAAAGAAAGCTACATCAGTTTATGCGATTATCAAATGAAAGCCTGTATGCGATCGAATCCTACCGTCAGAGTGAGAAGAGATGGTTTCAAGTACTCATGGACTGACGTTTGGGAATGTTAGTGGGAACGAGGCAGATGAGGAGCTGAGTTATGAGACTTCAAATGTATTTGTACAGAGAATCAAAATAGGATCTTTAATCCTTTTACTTCTTTACAAGTGTAAAAGTGAGGACCTAACAAACGGGTCAGAATCTATGCGATGGTATTAATTTTACCACTGCCGTGGCGTAGTAATAACTCCACAAATACGCACCGCACAGAAATGACGAATAGTGAGATTCGAATGACGGCGTGACAACCGCCACCAACAGGTGTTCCGATCTCATCATATTTGGCGCATCGCAAGCACGAAGGCTCTTAAGACTTCTGGAACTGTGTGGTGCCACTAACAACAAGTGACGGCATTTGAAAGGAGCGACAGTCATTTCAACCAAGAAATAAGCTAACAATTAAAGAAAGAAGGTACTTCAATTCACTATTGCAACGCAACCTACCACCAGAGAATTTAACACTCCCGTGTGCTCTTGGCTGAACTAACAACGCATTTTAAATAGATTTTCATACAAGTCTCATGACGATTATAGTTCTCCATTATCTCTAGGGTACACATGCGTGTGCTTACACAAAATTTACATGAGTAAGGAAGGCATGAAACATGCTCGTTCCATTCTGTTTCGCTGCCTGGCCGATTCATGATATGGACGATCATGGTAGTGAGCAGATAGATCTTACTGAGAAGAGTCATTCATAATTCGCTGCTTTAGAATTTTTAGTCGTTACAAAACATTGTCAGTCATAGATCAATGAATTGGCACTTCTGCCAGCCTCGCTTCGATACGGAGGAGACGCCACCGTCAACGTCAGTGACCAATTAGAGGCGTATCGGCACCACTCCATTCTGCGTCATCGCCTTCATGTGTGCAGTCGCCAGCTAATAAGAAGGCGCGTAAAGCAGTGGAAAGTTTTAGTTGGATAATAGTGCCATAGTATTTGGCTCGCATCGTGACAATGCTCTTACTAACCACTTGTGGTTGATATATAAGGTCGTGGCGATTGTGAAAGCAATCATTATTGTCTCTGCGTGTAGGCATGTGCGAATCGAGCAAAAATCAGTCAACAGATCCAGCCATTGGGATTGATTTGGGAACAACCTTCTCATGCGTTGGAGTCTTCCAAAACGACAGGGTGGAAATAATTGTTAACGATCAAGGGAACCGCATAACACCCAGCTATGTCGCCTTCACGGATAAAGAACGGCTCGTTGGTGATGCTGCAAAGATCCAGGCGACTCTGAACCCAACCAATACAGTTTTCGATGCAAAACGTCTAATCGGACGCCGTTTTAACGATGAGGTGGTGCAAGCCGACATGAAGCTTTGGCCGTTCAAAGTCATAAATTCGCAAGGAAAACCAATGATCGAGGTGGAATATTGCGGTGAGACAAAACGTTTTATTGCGGAGGAAATTTCGTCCATGGTGCTGCTAAAAATGAAGGAGACAGCGGAGACGTATTTGGGCAAGCAGGTGACAAATGCCGTAATCACAGTGCCAGCATACTTCAATGACAGCCAGCGGCAGGCGACCATTGATGCAGGAAAATTAGCTGGCTTAAATGTGTTGCGAATCGTCAACGAGCCCACAGCAGCCGCCATTGCATTTGGTTTGGACAAAAGGTCCGACTCGCAGCGCAATGTGCTCGTCTTCGATTTAGGTGGTGGTACCTTCGATGTCTCCATCCTGTCCATCAAAGATGGAACATTTGAAGTGAAGTCGACTGATGGTGACACGCACTTGGGTGGCGAGGACTTTGATTCTCGAATGGTGAATCATTGTGTGGGAATCTTCAAGCAAACTCACGAGGGCAAGGATTTGACGACCAACAAGAAAGCCATCAGCCGCCTGAGAAATGCGTGTGAGAAGGCGAAGAAGATGTTGAGTTCTAATGAGTACACAACCATATCTGTAGATGCGTTAGATGAGGGCATTGATTTCAGTGCGACCCTCACACGGGCCCGTTTTGAGCAGCTGTGCATAGACCTCTTCAATAAGACGCTGGGTCCGGTACAAAAGGCATTAAATGATGCAAAGTTGAAGAAGAGTGACATACACGAGGTATTGATGGTAGGCGGATCGACGCGAATTCCAAAGGTACGACAGTTGTTGCAGAAATTCTTCAATGGCAAGCAGCTGAACCACTCCATAAATCCGGACGAGGCAGTAGCATATGGTGCAGCGTTGCTGGCATCCAACGTGGCTAATTGCAAGTCGGAGAAGGTACGGGATTTGGTGTTAATGGATGTGGCGCCACTCTCACTGGGTGTGGAGACGGCAGGTGGTGTGATGACGACGCTGATAGAGCGCAATACGAGAATCCCGATAAGGAAAACGAAGATGTTCTCCACGCGTTTGGACAATCAATCGAGTGTGTTGGTGCAGGTGTATGAGGGTGAGCGTGCGATGACGAGTGACAACAACTTGTTGGGCGAATTCGAGTTGTCAGGCATCCCACCGGCACCGCGTAGAGTGCCTCAGATTGAGGTGTCCTTCAACATTGACGAAAATGGTATTCTCAATGTGACGGCGGTGGATAAATCGTCAGGGAAGCAAAACAGCATCACCATCAGGAAGGACAATGGTCTTCTGTCGGAGGAGGCGATACAGCGAATGCTGAATGATGCAGAAAAGTATAGGTTGGAGGATGAGAAAGAGAAGAGTAGGATGGCGGCAAGGACTGCTCTGGAAGACTACGTTTACGAAATACAATCGAAAATGGATGACGACGGAACGAAAGAGCGAGTATCGAAAGACTTCCGACAAAGTATACTCACGATGTGTGAGACGACCATTAGTTGGATAGACACTGACCAACAGGCCACAAAGGAGAACTACGAGCTTAAGTACAAAGATTTGGAGACCCTGTACAACTCAATTATGTCGACGAAGAATCTCGGTTTGTGAGCACGGACATTTGAAAACTTGGACACGCAGCTTTGTACATTCGACCCTATTACACTCTCACACTCACCTAGCCATTTATTTGCCTATCAACATCCATCTTTACTTACTTTGTCATTCATAACCTGCCCTTAGTCTGCTGAGTTTTTGCATTAAGCGCCTTCGCAATGATCATGTGTCGCGATGAGCAATTGAGCCAGACATTATGTCATTGTCCATATCGGTAATGGTAAGTGGGCCATGAACTTGGTCGAATAATTTGACTAAAGACCAGTGTTTCTGGAAATAAGGCTCTGCATCGATAAGTAAAAACCGTATCGAGATGTTATGCTGTTACACAAATCCACAATCGTGTCAAACGTTGACGGCTACCAAGGATTGCTTAATGAATCTTGTCCAGAGCTCTTAGAAGAGGATGGGAACCGGTTTCACCAAGTGGTTGCTCTTCGTGGAGTTAAAGAGACTAGTGGTGTGCTGAAGTTTAACCATGTAAAAGGATGCCCCTTTGAATCTTAAAGTGAATCACAGTGCCATACTCTGAATTGGGCAAAGTGATTGCATTCAATTACCACACTTAGGCTTTGTGTGGGAAAGGGCAAACTACCAAGAGGAAGTCTAGTTTTGGTGCTCTATGCAGCTCTAATTTTCCATCCGCCCAAGCAATGACTTTATTTTCACTGCTTGCTGTAACAGTCAGGGCGAAGGAGCAGCTGTTGCAACTTTAAATGCGACCTTTTAACTGTGAATGCACAATGTCATTTGCAAAACTAGAATACTACTTATGCCAAATCAAATTTTGCGGCACCCGCTTAAATGGTAGACAGTCTAACAGGGATTTGCGGAATTTGTTGTTAGGGATATTAAATTGTATGTCCGCATTTTACGTCAAGTGGTTGTACAGTGAATGCTCTTTCATTAGAAGGACACATCAACCTACCTGATCACATCCGACCAACTCTCCGTCTTTCTGCACCACCTCCCATCGTTCCGATGCTCATGTCTCCACCAAATCCTCGCCACCAAAAAGACGCCAAAACAGCTGCTTATGGGTTCATTTATTGCTTTTTGCGCACTCTGACTCCCTGCTACCCAGTCTCATATGATTCTTACAGGTGTAGATAAGGAGTGAAGTTTAGCTAAAAGGTTTGTGAGGGTGGAATGTGCTCATGCACACCATTTGTGTCACTGTCATTCAAAGGCTTTTTCGCCACACCCAACTCAAACGATTCCACTCAACGGCTGATGAGACGAAAAGTGCTTGTCATAGGAGTCACAAGCCGATAGGCTGAACGAAGCTTCTCTATTGAATTGCTCTCGTCAGCCGCCATCATATTCGCTTGCAAATATGTCTGGCGGGTGGAGTCAATTGGTTTTTACTGATAAGCCTACCTACAATTCGTTAGGATGCGCACTAAATGAAATAAATACTAAGAGAGGAGAAACAGTTAGGAGAGAGTAGGTAGGTGGGCTGAGGGAGGACAGAGGTAGAGCTGGATACATTCAGTAGCAAGTAGCAACTACTTTTGTGTAATTTTATGTAGCGAAAGTGGTTATCCTTTCAAATACGTCAGCCTTATTGAAGACTTAGCAGGAAACACACGTGGGGGATACCTCCTTCACCTTCTTCACATGTAGAAATAAACGCCTTGCGCTTGATTGTGTTGGCCCTTCCTTCCTTCCTTCCTTAGGTTGCCTACCGATGGGTAGACAGTAGTGGTGAGCTTTAAGGTTTTGTTGTGCCTCCGTTATACAACTACGGTTTGCAAGCCTTTTCGCCTTCCACTTAGTATGGCGTCAACAACAGTAGCAAAAGTCATATAACTTGATCATGACATAGTTATCCAAGACTGGCTCGAAAATACCCTAAATCCGTTTCAGCCTTCGTTAGTTAACAGAGATTTGATTCCTTCTCGAGACCTTAGTGAAGTACAATTATTTGAAGAATAGCCTTGGAATTTTGCTTTCTTTTCTTACCCGCCTCTATACGTCACTTTCGGTGTTGCAGATCAGCTGCTTTGATTTGATTTAGTTGCCCAAATTAAGCAGGAGACTGGATTAGTCAAACAGTCGAAACGTCAACAAAAAGCTTTTCTGTATTTGCAAGCCTCGAAGAGCACCCACATCTGTGCTCTTCCTATTCGCCTAATTTCCATTTTGAACTCAAAGTTCGGAAAGATATGAGAAGCGACATTTACACTTTGTCTTATTTTAAAAAATTTTGAAATGAATCGCAGCAGGAGAGGAAAACAATTATGAGAGTTTGCTGGAGTCTAATAATTAGAAGTGCAGAAGTCGGGGACTACAAAGCACATCTGTTCGTAAATTCAGTTCGATGCTAGAGGCAAAGAGAGATTTAAAGAAGCCCTGAGGGTGTGCTTTTGGGTGAGATGAATTTATGTACATTCAAAAAAGCGCCAAAGAACCTGGACTGGCTGGCTGGCTGAGTGGATAGAAAGGCAGCTATTAATGCGGATAGACGATGATATCAGCCATTGGGACTAGCCATTGTAAGTAGACACATGCCAATGCAAAATTTGGTTCCAGCGAATCGTTTGACCTGTTAACTTTGTAGCAATGCCAACTGGATTAGAATATACCTATGCATCCTGAACCAATCTGATTCAACTAATGCGAATTGTTTGCTGTTCGGCTAAGGCATAAGAGCATAAAGCTAACCGTTCCTGAGGCAGTAAAATGAATCCAAACCAAGCCTCAGGTATCGCAGGCTTGAAAGTACTCTGTGTACGTGGACCGATGTCAACATAAAGAGGAGTGAGCATGAATGCCTTCTAAGTAAACCAAATGTGGGCATTACTAAAACACTTTCCATTGTTTCGTTCATCGATCGCTGCCAGCCTAGACGCAGCTCTTCTGCGACGCACAATTCCATCCCTAAAGCAAAAGACGAAAAACCACGATCCCGTACATCTTACCTGGCATTCTGCATCTACCAAGAAAACGAGCGGGTAAATGAAAAAGTGATTGAATTGAATTCCCACTTATACTCTTATCTTTCCCCTCGTCACTGACCAATCTGCGTTATTCGATCCACCAAATGTCAACCAATACGAACATCCGTCTCGGGGTCGTTGCGGATTGGTTGACTGGTGGGAAGAAATTGATAAGATGAAGAGCACTCGCACATAATTTCAGTTGAGAGCAGCCTGGATGTAGGAGAGCCACTACATCCTCACTTCAAACCCACTTAGGCATTGCGATTGGACTGCGTCTGACCGTAAGTGAACTGCTTTTGCTAGAAAAACAACAATAATTACTGCTTTGTGTAGCAAGAAAGCATTATAGCTCCCGTTGTCTGCAGTAAAAAAGGAGAGGAACTCTAGATTTATAAAACTCGGCAGACTGCATCGCTGACTTTGGAGCTGACAAATGGTGTGCGCCACCTCAGTAGAAATAGTTACCGCCCATCAACGTCGTAGACGGTTAATGAGGATCTGACCAGTTTGCGAAAGCCCGTGCAAGGTATGCTGGCTGTAAAGTTTGCACAAATAAATACCTTCTCCCTTACCTTTCCATTTTACCCTCCTGATCAATGACTTGCGGTACTTTAATGGTACGCTCATATGCTGCTCCTTCAAGATGCCGAACAACCAACTCACAAATCTGATTTGTGGATCTTTCAAAAGGCAAAATCAACCAATGATACAAAAGGGGACGTCATTGCGGCAGTATCGTCAAGAGGCAAACTGCTTCACTTCGTCCTCGGTGAATGGTAAATGCTGGTAAATGGAGAGAAAAATGCCTAAAGAAGTATTGGTGTCGAATCACAGCTACGGCTCCTCCAAAAATGCATACCTTGCATCTTAATTACTCTATTCGAGTGGACAAATTCCATTACAAAGCTATGCTGCTAGAAGCCATTGGCCAAACTCGAGGACAGGAATAAGCATCCCTCCCGATGGCCCTCAAGAATAGGTAGGCGAAAAGTCATCGGCATTGGCTGGAATAAGTATTGACATCTGCATTGAGGTTTTCACATCATTATTTACAACTTGATATAAACCTACTTCTTTTCTTTCTGAGACTGTTAACCTAGAAACCCAAATTTCCTATCCCCTTCACTAGTTCTTTTTTCGTTTTTTTCTCATGCAGAGCTTACTGTGCCCTCCTTCAGTAGCATCAGCATTCCAAATGAAATTTGACGTGTTAAAAGTTGACCTGGTTACGCTCATGCTATTTTCCTGATGCTGGTTTCTTACATTTGTTGGGCACATGAAGCTAGTACATCCTGGATACTTTAACGGTTTGAATTTGCTGGGAAATCTCTCATTGTATGCTGCCATCTTCCAGAAGACGCCCCACAGATATCGCCTCCTCGATCGCCTTTATAAACGGCCTTTGTAGCAGCCAAATTCAAGCATACACCTCCTCCCTCACTTCTACCCTTTCAACAGCTTTTGTTTCATCAACCATTCCTAAGGGTTACAGTTCGCACCTTTTTGGGGAATAGGCGTCATGCAACTGATACGACGGAGAAAGAGTAGGGGGAGAGTGTTTGCGACTACATCAAGTCGTGTGTGCTTTCCACTCAAAATAGAGCCACCTGTCTGATTATTATGCTTCACAAAGAATGTAACATCCGGCTTAACCACCTTGATTAGGCTTAGTCAATGCGCTACTCGCGAATCCAACACCAGCCTTCTGTTAATAGTATGAGTAGGCGTTTAGGCGTTTCCGCTCAATCGGCGGGATAGAATCACTTATGAAAGAAACTAGCGTTGGCAGCAGTCACAGTCCTAGATCCTGCATTTTGAACGGTTGGTGCAACGAGATCTGCACTGAAGCAGTCAAAATCGAATGCAGAGACTTGTGAAGAAAGTAATGAAAACCGATATAAGTGCAGTAGCAACCTATCACTTCCCAAGAAGCTGAGAACAGAGCACGGGTCGCTTAACTGCAATCGAAGATAGCCTATTCAACTGTTGTTCATAGGATGGGAAGATATGGCTATCCTCTTATATCGAGAAGATTCAACGTCAATTTTCAATATGATTTAGGACGAAAAGCTATTGCACAAACTGATAACAAATGGAAAAGTGTATACTTTAACCAACATTAAGGTATAGATTGGAAGGGTAATGCTGATTGCCAATTAACACCTTGGACATTCGTCAGTGTTATGAAAAGTACCGGAAGGCATTTAGAGGCTCACTCTTGAAACAATTGCGGCTGTTCTCAAAGAGGTTGAAAATAAAAGAAGTAATTAACTACTTCTGCCACGATCCGTAGCTGTGGCACCATGAAACTAAAGACGATAAAAGCTCCTAAATGAAACAAAACAAAGCAGCATGGGCTAAGGACTATTGAGCGGTCACTGATAGCCGCCGATGGTGCTTCGTCTACTTAACTCAAGGCACAAATCCTTCAAAGCAGGCGAAACCTAACCAGTAACTAAGAATGCGTAAGGCTTAGAGGAATAGAGATCTGGAAAGCCGCAGTTTCATCGAAATCCCGTCTGCAATCGAACATTCAGAACACAGGCTACTTATGAGCTTTCAATGCACAAGGAACAAAAAAGACAATTTGATCGCACTGCGATTTCGAGGACAATACAGTTAGGTCTAAGGAAGGGAGCAAGGAAATCAAACTACTTCTAGTCTTAATGAAGAAAATATCCTGCTGTGACAAAATTTAACACAAATGGCGTGTAAGAGAAAGGATCCATAAGAGCAGGAAAAAGTGCCACTTTGCTAGCCGAAAGCCTCTATTCAGACATTTCAAGATGAGTTGAGTAATTCTGTGTCATCAATTCAACCACCATTTCGTGCGTCTATCAGAATCCCGTCTACTCAAAACACGCACCCTAACCTCCTCTTTCGAAAGCGGTAAACCCACTTTTAAGGCGAATCTATCAGCTTTGCTGACAGCCTGGGCGTGCGTTCAGTGTTTTCAGCTAGCGAGACCTGCAGGAGGGACCGAATCATGTGTTATTCCCAAAAACTAGGTAAATGGATCCGAGCTGACTGAATGGGTTAGCAAGTACGCACTTCTAAAATATATATCGCCCCTCCCAGTTTTAAGTACATCAGCCGTTCACAACTTCAAACACTTGCTTGACAAGTGAAGATACCATGTATGTAAACGCTTCAAATGTTGGCTAATCTTAACTGAGGTGACCTCAAAACACGTAAACTATTCAGAAGCATTGTCCACTGCACAGATTCGTTGGACAGAATAATACATTACGGAGTAGATGAAAGACGGATAGTTGGGCTGACGTTTGACACCACATCCAATGCCAGAGTAAATGAGCAATAAGGAAGTAGATGACTGATTGCAAGAATACGGGATGGATGGATAGTGAACTATACTGATAAACGATGGCAGTCTCTACCTACAATTTTACTCTTCCTTGCCTCCAACTCCGCGGCGTTGACATGCGTCCAGACAGGACTTCCTTCCATTTCAGCGAACCCCACCTCCATGGCCGTCGAGAGCCTGAATTGCTGTGCTGAAGCAACATGCTTGCGATGGACTGTCTCCAGCTACACTGACATCTGGACGTGCGTAGCCTACAGTGCTGCGCTAGAGGTCGCGAGTTCCTCACACTTTGTCGTGTAATCCGCCGCTGCCGTTTTACGAATTCTCAGCAGTGGGCATCCTTCCGCGTCTCCGCTGATTGATGTATTGTTGGAAATACACCTGCTTGAATGGCAAACATTACTAATCAGGCCTTCTTTAATCACTCACACACCTCACATATGCTTAAAGCCTTCCAGCAACTCTATGTCTGTTTTAGACTCACATTCAAATGCCGCCAGAAATGTAAAAGTCTTACATAGGCAAGCAGATGAATAGGTGAAAAAGTGGGTAAATGGATGGGTTAATAGACGAAAAGTTAGCTGGACTAAGTAGTTTGGTTTTGGATTTTATATCAACTAGAAAATCGTTTTTCTCACATAATATTTCATGAGACTAGAGACAGTTGTAGGTACATTTACCGTAGTAGAGCAAGACAAATAAATCGGAACCCCAGTTAGCTGCTGCGAAAAAATTCTTTTGTGTTGAAGAGGGTGAACTGGGATGGTTGAGCCAGTAACCAGATATTACTTGAGAATAGATCTCTCAAAAGTGGTATGTTGAGCGCATTCTACAACACTGCTAATTCCGGAGAGGACTTCAAAGGAGCAACGGGGTAGACAGCCTCAAACACTAAGGCTGTCCTCCGGAGTTTCAATTCCAGAAGTGACAATTTTCGCCTCATAACTCTATTACATTTGCATTGTTTCATTTGTAGTAAAGAATACCTATCCCACCCATTACTTTGGTGATTTGAAGAACAAGCGGACATTTAAACAACCATTGAAACTGATGAGCACACACAGATGTATCCAATGTTGCCTCCAGTGAAATGAGCTGAAGCACAGCCAGATGTATTTTTTTTTCACAGCTGCCGCTGAATTCGGAGAAGTGTTGGGAAGAACGACGTCAAAGTGACCCACCACTGAAGGGAAGGCGCGTCTTCTTCTTTGAAGCGCGATGGCAAAGCGTATCTTTCACCTCAGGTCCAAATTACTCAGTAGAGATGGCCTCAAATACAAAGTCTAAACGAAGTCATTTGATGAGCAATAAAGCGATGACATCTGAGATGTAGAGGCGAAATTGGCCCACGGGGAGAACCAAAAAATGCTTGCTTACGAAACCTTCAGATACACGCAGAAATTCCAGACGATTAATAAGAGCAACTCGTTTATCAATCAGCAGCCGTCCGAAAAAGCAGCTGAGTAGAAACTTCTACCGAGATGACCTGCGAAACCAAAGAGGCGCCATGTCCATTTTATAACTCACTACCATCACTGCAACACTTCGATCCGCAATCCAAGTCCCTCTTGATAGTGCATAAGCTTTGCACGATTCTTGCCTTTCTCATCAAAAACAAAAACGCAGTACTTAGCTGACGCCTCTCCACTACCACTGTAGTCGTCGAACCATCTGTGCTGTTATGTTTCTCAACCAACAGTCGACACCACTAACTATTGCCAATTACAAGGAGCTTAGAGAAATATTACTAAAGGAATATGAAGGACGAGGAGAGGAAGTGTATTATTCAGCCACGCCAAGTCGCTCCCTCAATGGACACGTAATTCAGCAATTAATCACAAGTCCTTACTGTTTTCAAGAAGTCCCTCCCAAGCATCTACCAGCTACATGGAATTCTATCGAGCAGGCAGATCTCAGCCATCAGCTTCTTTGGTCGCCTGTAAGTCACCGGATCACCGTGAACAACTGCATCTACAGTCCATCACGCACGCACCAATGCACACAAACCATCGACTATTAGACATGGAGTTTTTATTTGCCTAGTGATTATAGCAACACAAGCAATTTTCTATTTTAGAAACAAAATTTCACGAACTGTCAATCCAACTGTCCGCCACACATTATTTTATAGCACCTGGGTACCAGTCGTGTGGTCAACCTCCATCGTATCTGCTTAAATGTTGAAGAAAAGGAGAAGGGGGACCAACTATTGCACCATCACTCCCGTTTCACATCGCTGTTTATTGCTATTAATGCTTTGGTTCAGAATAACACTGACCAAAATGATTTTAATCGTATTTTATTTAGTACGAAGGGTCCGCTTAAGTGTGATGCCCCTCAACTGACTTAAGGCCACCAAGATCAAACTGATTAAGTCATTTGGTCAGAAGGAACACGTTTTGCTACTGCCTGCCACACCATTATCAAATACTACACGTAAACTAGACGAAATGCCTGCTTTCGCTTCAACCTCTGAACCGACTCGAGTCCCAGTTGGTTGCAGTCACTGAGTACGAGAAATCAGTGGGAGAACAGAAAGGAGTACCGTATCGATGCGGATGCTTGTGCTTCCCATCGGATGTGTTATCGAGTTTTTGTGACTCGGAAAGGGTAAGAGTTCAAGCAATAACCTAAAAAATGTTGTTAAAATTTAGCTAATTGAATCCGTTAGGCATATGACAGCGACGAAAGATGGATTGCTTGCCGTGAACAAGCTGCAGTGTAGGGTTTCCAGTAACAGACTGTTCAGAGACCACGACGCAAAATCGGAACCAACATCACTTAAAATGATTAGTCAACGCAATGTGGGCCACCGCACTGAGTGGTCTGAACACAAGTTCATTGCTGGCTACAATCTCCGGTATTCGACAGCCAGACAGAAGCTTCAACACTTTGAACATTTAGCAAATAAGGATCACCTGTGTGAAAGAGTAACCTATGCAGGGAGTGGTCTTTTAGGCACCATATCGGATTCCAGGACGCATAGCATTAGCAATGGAAAATAGGGATCCATAAGTAAGTAGCAGTCGAAAGGGGCGCATCTTCAACGACATTCAAGTAGCTTTAAAAAATGAGAAAACTAAACAAATATTAGGGCTAAATTTCAGTGATATTTAATCAGCCAAGTAAAGGTCAAGCTTGATTCGATCAACATTTGTAATGAAAAGGGGAAGACTCGCATTTCGGACAAAGTGGGCGTCACATCCACCAACGGCTCCGACACGTCGTCAGGATTATATTTCTCCCCCTTCTCCACGTGCCCGTGTCTAAGCGCGATGTCGATGATGTGGAATGAAGGAACACCAAGGCATGATGCTGGTAAGTGTGCACCCAATTAGCAAAATTAGATGGGAGCACTACGATCATCAACACCGTCGCCACCAACGCTGCCCTGGCCTCACCCACTTCGTCGCCATCCACTTCCACGCCATTGTCCACACTTGAGCTCTACGCAGGGTAGAAATACAGACAGAGAAATGTCGTCTCCTCCTTCTCCTACTCCTCCTCACCTCACACGAAAATGTCGCCATCTACGTCGACGAAAACATTCACCACAATTGCTAAGTCAATGAGTAAGTAATGTGGTGCCAACAGTGCACGAGAACGAAGGAAAAAGAGAGAGATGAATGCACAAAGCAAGAAAGACAGTAAGGAGATAAAGAATATGAAAAAAGAAGCAGACATAGGACAGGCGGGATACGATTTGAAATAGTCATCCAGCGTACATGCGGACATCGACAAAGCAGACGATGGGGTCGCCGACAGCAGAGGCGATGACGACGATGACTCACCCCATTGCTACGATAATCTTTCTAGACAGTCGTCAACACACCACACTTAGACCAATCCAGACACTGACAAGACAGACGCATTATTGTCGCAGTGGGATTGCGCGGCATGATTTTAGTGCTCGTCAGACAAAGCCACGAAAAGCGAGGTCATAACGAAGCTTCACATGCGTCGCAGCGATCCACACAAATTCTTGCAGAAAATCAGCCAGTTTATCTCCCATCACCATCACCTCACCGTAGCAAAGCACAGCACAACGCATTTGGTTTAAAATTGCTACTTCTGTCAATAGCAGCAGATATGCATTCGTGTGAACAAGCGCAAGATTAACTTTTATAGCATTCCAAAGTACACCTCAGCCATACTACTACACCACTTGCGGAAAGTCTGCCTACAATGAACAAGGTTGCGCACAGTGACCAATGCGGCATACATTCAAGCTGAAACAAGAGAGATTTAAGTCTGCTCATATTCTCACTCAATAAACAACTAGATTTTGTTCCGTATTGCCAGTGTTCAGGTCTTCAAATGCAACGCTATATTCGGTATTACTGAAGCTCGGTGTAAGGAAGGTTGTGTCATTAATATATGGTCTTATGATGCAAAATGATTTGTCAGGCATCTAAGGCGTGGTGTGGGGGTAGAGAAGGGCAGCGGTGCCAGAAAAACAATGATCTCATTCACGTTTCCTCTCCTCGTATGATCAATTCATTGCTTCCGTGGAGTAGATGAGCCATTAGCTGGAAGGCATTGAGTACCACCCTACCGTTACTGAAATGAGCTGAGAGGGAACAGCATCGTCGAAGTGTATACAGGCGTTGTGATGCATACTGAATACATGACTTGCAGTCGTAAGCACCAACCAGTGAGCATGTCGACGACTGGCATGGTAAGCGCTTATCCTCCAACCGAAGTGAATGGCGTTTTGTTGAGAACGCCATCTTCCCCATCACAACGAGGCTCACAGGACACGAGTTCAATTACGAAGGTACACTCGTGTTGAATCGGTGGAGCAATTGAGTTGTGACAAGTGCGCTCTGCACTACATTGCATTGTTTGCAGTTGTTCATTGATGCCCCTGCCTAACAACCCTACGCTCACATTCCTTTCATTAATTTCACATAAGCCCCTATGGAGGCAGGAGGTGGAGTTGGAGGTGACGTTGTCATTCACCACACTGTCGCACATCTACTGCAAATGGACGACTCCCGGCATGAGAGCATAATCGGCCATCTACCAACTAGTCATGCGTTTTAATCTAAACCTGCCTGCCACTGTGTCTGTCTGTCTGTCTGTCTGTCTGCCTGTCTGCATGTCTGTAGCTCTGTCTGTCCATCGGCAGCATTCAAATCTCACGACTGTCAATCGATTATTCATCATTCATTCATTCACCTTCTAGTCCTTGCCACTCACAGCAATCTTCTCTCACCACCGGTCGTGGTTCTTTCAACCAGGTACCTTTAAGCACAGCGCGGCTAACTTTCGTCAAATGTGTTGGAAAATGCAGTCTGCATCACTGAATTCGATCCACAAGGCGTCCATTCATAATTCCAAACCTGAGCATTACACTTTATCTTTATGCACATGCTCTCATTAACCTCGTATTCCTCAG
The DNA here is from genome assembly GCA_036345935.2 of Taenia hydatigena. Classification (NCBI taxonomy): domain Eukaryota; kingdom Metazoa; phylum Platyhelminthes; class Cestoda; order Cyclophyllidea; family Taeniidae; genus Taenia; species Taenia hydatigena. The sequence continues at coordinate 19,715,992 of JADWOT020000002.1, read as the reverse complement.
TCCTTTACGTCCCATCACTTGACCACAAAAGTGCTGTGTGGGTGGATAACTTGAATAGAGTCACCAATGTCTGTCGCTTTCTTCAGCCTCCCAAGCCTGCTTCTGAAGTCATCAAGTAGGCACTGCATGACGAGTCTCGATCTCTTGCGTCAGTTGCGTTAATGTACTTTCTTCCTCTACTGTTTGTGCTATTGCCATTGGCAACATAATGCTTGAGCAGTCTTTAATAATTGGACGAATGAGTGGAGGGAAAATGGGTAGATGAGAGGGAGGGTAACAAACGGATAGATGGATGAATACGATGTGTAATAAAGGGACCCACAGATTTATATTACCACGACCTGACATCAATAGCGTTGCCATGCTACTACGTAAAGGTCTTCAGCTGCCAGCCATGCCTAAATAAAAGTCTTTCTCAAACCCGTAAGTCCCCCTAGTGTTTCAGCGGACCCACCCACGTTGAAAAGGAAGACATTCAGTCATGATTAAGGCATTGATGGGAGAGCTCAGTTGATGTTTGAAGACATCCAGTACAAATGATTTTCATCCACTGCTCTAATCACGGTACCGCTTGTTGTGCACTTATATCCCTCTGACACTGGCCATTTCGCCTCACACCCAATTCATTTGCCAGTCATTTCCCTCCAGTCGTTCACCACCAGCAGCAATCTTTTGCCACAATTGGTCACGGTCCCTTCTCTCGTGTGCCTTTTGGCACAATGTGACTCACTTTTGCCGAGCCAGTGGGAAAATTAGGTCTGCGGGGAACCTGTCCTGACGACTCTTTTAGCTTCATCGATAGGCTAGACAAAAGGGCAGTGTGTTCAGCCAGCAAGATTTCAAAGTCGATCCAATTTAATACCGACTGTTAGATTCACTATATTGTTGCTTCTCTCAGCCAAAGGGAGGGTCGTTGGAACGAAAGCAACAGTTAAACCTACCACATATCAACCAGTAAAGCCCAATGCACCTGTCTTCATAATGCCATCGTCTTGAATGCATTGCTGTGGCTATTTCATAATTTGATGTTGACAGCATACTTACTCGAACAATTCAGAGCGGTGATAAAATGAAATCCACTGTTTACGATCTCCTTGTGATTGTCAGATTTACTTTGTAAAGAGTCGCCTTCCTCACTTTTCTCATGAAGTCATCAAAAGTAAGGAAGAGTCGGATGCAACAGTTCCCAGGTGGGAGGAATACCCTTGCAAGTCGGGCTTGCAAAACCATTTAAATCCCCTTATAAAGCGAAGAGAAGGAGTCCACAGCATTGTTTCTTTTGGCATCGCACTCCGCACAAGATTTCACCCTAAGGTCGGCCCTTTAAATTTTTTGAAATGCCATCAACAATTGCCCGCTACATTATTCAAAAGCTGTTTTGTTACAAAGTGGAGAGCGTTCGTGTTGAAGGGATGGAAGGCAATTCAAGGCAGCCTCAAAACAATGCTTTCTCCACCGTCAGTTCACAAGTAAGACCTGTATCCAGAACACCGCTGACAATAGAGTGGTCCGATTTGGCGTCAAGATCAACATCGGATACCTCAAATTTATGCTTGCTTCCTCCACATTGTGACTATGATCAGACTTTTCAAGCTTTCCTTCCACTTCCAAACACTTTTATTCTACCCACTGACATTGTGGCCAGTTTGCATTAATGTATCTTAATGCTGAAGTAGGATGATGATGATGATGATGACAAAGGAGGAAATGTATCAATCACCTGGCGATGCCATTTCGCGAAAATGGTTCCAACTTGACTGATTAACTAGTCCTGGTCGAGTCCAAAGTAGTATTTTTCTGGCACACCTTCAAGCAAATCTGCGTGGTGTCTTAGCCTTATCAAACGTGTCTGCAGTACACTTTACGCACTGTAATGCATCTTTTGTCAAACTGTTGGTTTCGGTACGGTCACTTATGATGGTCATATTGCCTGCGTCGTGTGGGCTGGACTCTGAGTTCTCCTAGCAGCACTAATACCCTTCTGTTTGCTAAATGCGAATATTCTGTCCTAGTATTATGCCTTCTCCTGTCTTCAAGGAAGTCTCTCAATGCCACGCACACGTTACAGATGCTTAGATGCATAAAAATTGTTTTTATGTGAAGAACCGGTCGTAACTGACACAAAAACTAGTAAATACAATCCGTAGAGTTTTGAAGGCAAGGCAAAGGAATGGGCGTATTTTTTCAGGCTGAATAGCAGAAGCAGATGCAATGGCCTAGGTTTCCACTGTGGGTGAGTGGTCCCAATGCTAACGATCCACCATCCAGTCTTAATTTCAGGTTTGCATACCAAGAGCGATGACCTGATCGATCAACATGTGTGTGCCAACTTAGCTGTGGGTCAGTGGTGACTGGGCATGGATGTGTGTGTGTGTGTGTAACGGGTCTAGGTCACCCTGTTGACTAAAGTAAACGTAGTTTCTAGTGATCGACTGACATTATTCCTGAAGCGCCAGCGAGTGGTAGAGTTTCTCACGCGTGCACACAAATGAAATGAGGTAGAAGCAAAATGCTCAAGAATCAGAATTAGAGCGTAAAGGAACTGCGTCTCTCGTATCGCTTACTAGGGGATCGGATAAGACGCTAGACTTATCAGTCAATGCAAGGAAGTGAATGAATCTACTTAGTAGTTAATCAATGTAAAGCATGAAGATGTGTCGTACTTCCTGCCATTTGGCAATCGCCATGCAAGAATAAAGTTGCCAGCATAATGAAGCTGAATGGGAATGATATCTCTTCTACAGCAAAACCAGAGTTTGTATTGACAGCCCACACACGTGTCCTTATAAGCATATGGTGGGGAGATGTAAGCCAATGGAATGGTCCACTCCTGACCCACAAAGCAAATCGCGCACCCACACGCGAACCGTGGAACCACGGGCATTGTTGGGTTGTTGGATTGATTGTGTGGGTGTTCTCTGGTAGCGGCTCCTGCTGGCTTCTCACACGTCCACCTACTCACCTCCACGATTTCGAATCAGTCTCCATTATTTTGCGTCTACTTCATCCCACTTCTCAATTTCTCTTCCAATTTAATTTATGTGAAGATGCAGCTGGTGACTTGAGGTCTGCATTCACCACTAATTTACAACAGGCGAAATCGCTAACTGCTCAATTTATTTGTCATTTGGCAATCGTTTGCAACAATAGCTAATGCTAATGAAGTTGCAAAAGCAAATAATTGTCAAATCGACCGTCCTGTGGAGTAATGAAGCCTGCAGTAAAAATGAACGGCGTGTTTGGCAAACACAAGCATTGAGCTTCTATACTCGGAGAAGGTAGAGCGGTCGTTGAAGTTGACATGCTTTCGAGGAGATTCATGCAAGCACTAAGGTCATGGAAGCTAGCAGAGCTGCAGTGGCTAAAGCAGCACAGGTAGATCCACCAGTGGCGACGGTTTTGGATGTGGGGTCGAAACCTATTGGGATCGAACTCGGGGCCCCAACCAATGAACTTTCCCCTTCAGACCAGAAATAACAAACTGTTAACAGGGTGCATTGTGGCATTTTGGACTATCTCACGAGGCGAGCGTGACGTAAGTGTCTGTAGTCGATTTTATGGCAGAGGATACTGTAAATTGAAGCTGCAGAACCATTTTAGTGGTAGCAATAAATGGGTGCCATTGTAGGCTTGATCCGATTAGTCCTGGTTGCTTTCAAGCGATAGTTTTGCTTTTGGCAAAAGGAGCATAAAGAACTCACATTCCTCCTCACTTGGTGTAGTCGCTTCAACTCTTTCACTGCAGGCCCATTTCCCACGGTTATCCGAATCTCTCTCCTCAATGTATGCACAAACGTTGGCAGAAATGGTTTGATTTGGCTTCAAATTCGGGATGGTGCAATTTTGCCAGGTGGTGAAGCAAGTACCCTCAATCAGAAGTGTCTCGACATACCAAGGAACACTATAGTTTATGACTCGTACGTCGGGATTAGCTGGTGGTTCCCAACTCACGCGCACCCTGTAAGGATCGATCGCCTCAATTTTCACGTTCTGTGGAGCTCCAGGATCTGCACAAATGGAAACGCAGAGAGATGTCTGCATTAGTGTGGGGAGAGTGATATGGTCTCATTTGCCCCAGTGTGCTCCCACGTGCCCCATATTAAGCTAGATGAAAGCAAAATGCTCAAGCATTAGGGCAAATGCGTGAAAGGTGGCAAGGAGTGATTGAGGGGATCTGTGTCGCTTACTTCAACTTACTGGTAGATCAGGTAAACCGTCAGGAGGTGTGAGGCAATGCAAAGGAACAAAGGAGCCTACTCAGTGCCACCAAGCTGATTTGACTATGAAGTGATGCAGTACAAACGATTGGCAGTAGATAAGTCATTTCTGGCACTCTGTAGTTAGTTTTCTGTTGAGAATTACTTGTTATGCTTGCCCGATATTCTAATTTATTAATAATTACTATGTTAACTCTCATTTGCTAAATGCTTATATTTACGTATTGATGAAAGAAAAGCATGCGAAGGTACCTTACCTCCTTTCAGTGTGAAACCACCATGTATGAATGAAGTTGCCAGCAATATGAAGCAGAGCGAAAGAGACATCTCTTCTCCAAAAAAGACAGAACTTGTATCTACAACTTACACACGTGTGATTATGAGCATGCAGTGAAGAAATGTGAGCCAATGGAAAGGTCTACTCTTGACCCACGGAGCAATTGGCGCACTCACACACACACACACACCGTGAAACCACACACGGCATTGGATCGTTTGATCGATTGTGATGGGCTTCTCTGGTTCAAATCGACTGCTGGCGTAAAGTTAAGTCATGCTTTAAACGCCTATGGCAGTTTCTGTCTTCGCGTTAGCGTAAGCGGTGATATTGTGAGTGGGTGATTTGCCCGCACTTGCGAAGGAATTCTCTCAAGCTTTGTGTTCGCAAAAGTAAATGAGGATGCGGTGATGAAATGATTCAGCACAGATCTCCCATCTGTGGTGCATGCAAGATTCGACGAAGAGGATTGACGTGTCTTACGGAAGTGGTTAGACTTCTTCTTTAAGGATACTCCCTCCCACTCCACATCCAGAAGTCCGCATATCCTTCATGACATCTTCAAATCGTGCACATCTGCCAACTCGCCACTATGGAGAATGTGGCGTCCATGACTGCTCTATTAAGCTCTCCTGCATCATTTTGCGTAGTCAAGTGCGTGACAGAATGTAGTAGTCAGGACTCAAAGAAAAATAGGTGGTAGCAACAAGTTTGCGTTGTATGAGGCACATTTCAAAAGTATCCGTGAATTTGATCGATTGATCAGCAGAATAACTTCCATGCACAGCGCCGCAGCCATCGCCACAACTCTCTCGTGGGTCAAGAATATTCACCAGTCCTCCAAACCTCCAGTTTAGTGCCTCCATCAACAAAGCTGGCAATAAAATTGCGTCAAGTGAAGGCATAGAAGTGACCAAATGATGGGGCCTCCTCCTTTGCCATCAATCATGGGGTTGATGGATGTCATGACATGTGCACCATGTGAGGGTCGACTGCTTTTACCTTCGCATTCCACAAAGTACCTCTATATATGCAAGGCTAATGAGATGCAAATCCATGTGTGCTTTTATTTTTACTAGCAGTGAGGTGGATTGCCGAATGCTCCACTTTAATTCGCTAAGCACCGTGCATTCATTTACTCCCTTAAAACACCTTTGCTGACGCATAAAGTAGTGCGAATGAGAGGAAGGCACATCGTCGTGTAGCAACCCGGTGCCTCGTTATTCCATCTGCTGACCTACGCAAATATTTCTGTGCTTAAAGACTAAGCCTTTGCCTCGAGGCATTTCCTCGGCATCGAGCTAATTGCTACTTAGGCCTTTGTACAGTATTGAGCAGGATGCTCTTACCACACCAATGCACACTGAGTGCACTGCATTCATCTACTCCCTTAAAACACCTTTGCTGACGCATAGAATAGTGCGAATGAGAGGAAGCCACATCGTCGTGTAGTAACCCGATGCCTCGTTTTTCTATCTGCTAATAACCAACACCAAATGAATTACGCATCCCAAGTCGCTAAAGCGAGCACTTGGAGATTTCACCTGTTGAAAATCAGTGATGAATGCAGACTTCAAGTCACTAGCTACATCTGCATCCAAGTTAAATTGGGAGAGAAGCTATGAAATGGAATGAAGTAGATGCAGAATGATAGATACTGATTTGAAAGCATAGGGGTGAGTAGGTGAACGTGTGAGAAGCCAACTTGGACTTGTGGGTGTACGTGGGCTTAGTGTAGGCGTGTGCACACAGACCGTGCGATGTGTGCACGCTGCATGGTGAAACAGCAATTGTTGGTTGGCATGCTTCTCTGCCTCTCTCCACATTGCCCAGAAGGCACAGAGATGGCACGGTGCATTGGAATTTCGCAAAAAGAAAATCTGTCCTCAAGTAAACGGTGGCATCGAAGAGGTGGTGGAGAGGCATTTGAATGGTGAATGGAAGGAGTGGGTAGATGAATAGTTGGAAGGGGCAGTGGGTGGATGAATAAAAAAAGGATACATTGATAAATGAAAGGATGTATGTAAGCCATGTAACCGAACGATGGCTGGGTCCAGGATTATGGACTTAATGTATGCCGGAATTCAAGGAGAATATAAAATGCCCGGTTTCGGAATTATGAATGAGTATCTCATGGATAGTGTGATGCAGGCATCATTATTCAACTCGCTTGGCAGAAGTTAGCCACGCTGTGCTAATAGGTACGTGGGCGAAGAGGTCATGACCGATGGTGAAAGAAGATTGCTGTAGGTGGTAAGGACTAAAGGAAAATTACTGGCAAATTAATAATTTGCAGAGCTCTTATCATAAGGTGCGATCTTGGCCTTCACGATTACTACACCAAGCCCACGCACGCCCGCGAGTCCACGTTGGCTTCTAACATCTTTACCTACCCACCTCTATGCTTTCATAACACTCTCCATCATTGCTCATCTGCTTCATCTCACTTTATAATTTCCCTGAAAATAAGCAAATATCGGCTGGTCGGAAAACCACGAATTCGCCTAAGAGAATCGACAACACGTTTGCTTTCTTGTGACTGTTAAGTGCTTGTTAAGTCTAGTGATTTAACATGTAAATTTCGCTTAACCATTGACGTCAACGCGGATGCAAAGGCAATTAAAGTAGAATGATAAAGTAACTTACTCGTATAGGAGCCATATAAAGAGGAAGTACAAACCTCAAATGGATTTGGCTTTATAGGACTTACCAGCGTTAAATAAAACATAAAACACAGAAATTTTGTGAAAAGCGAAAATTATGTGTACTTATTTTAGCAAAATGGATTATTAAAAACAGTCATTCCTCTGTTTGCATTAAGCAGTGGAACAATCACCCGTTCCTAAACTTAGTAACAACCACACGCTATGCTCGGCGCATCTCAAAAATGCAAGCGCCTCACGCATTACATGTTCTTAATTTTTCGCTACAATAAGTGGCGACATGAGTTATAGCGATGGAGAAATCAATGCATTCTGAAACTACAATGGAGTGAAGCTGACAGTGTGCTGATTCAATAGTCGTCTTGGAGGACTTGTAAGTCTAACCTCTCAAACTGATTGCACCGCTTTGGCCACCAAAGCAGAGCTCCTCTTTGCAAAGCTTTCAAGACAACTTTCTGGGTTTCATAAATTACTTACTTTGATTTTTGCTTATCTAAGGAAGTTTCTCTATGAGGTACGCAGTCACTTACGAATGTCTCGCCTATGCATTGAGGCTAACAGCATTTGGACCGAATGACGAAATTTGCTACCATTAAAGCCCAAACAACCCCCTTTGCTACCATTACCTTTGCAAAATGTTATTAAATTGAATCCGCTGGAGAGAAAGTGTGATGTGGAGTGCAGCCGTTTGAGAAAATGATAACAAGGCAAATGTGACGATGGTAGCGTCCGATATCGTCTTTGCTACTTAAGCTCAATAAGTAGCGAAGCAGTTTTCTTATCCTTAACCTCATGCTACAAATGGCAGTGCTTTGCTAATTCTCTGTGTCACAACTGGTTTCGTACATACCACGAAAGTTAAAGACTTGATGAGCTGTAGCTCAAAGCATTTGCACCACCGAGGGCATCGCGTTGTTTTTGGTCATTATGGCTTTGCCATGGGCAATTCTGGAATATCTAAGGTAGCAGACATTTGTGAATTCTTCATTCGTCTGCATTGAGACCATGCTCTAAAATGAGGTAAACAAGGGTTTTTAAGACTTACTACCTCTTTTTACTTATAGAACCATCGTAATAATTATGACAATCATACAAAATTTTGGGGTTTTGACAACTACCATTAGACAAAATAATGTGTCCTGATCTTCTAAGAAGCACTACTTTGTCGTTCTTTCGAAAATAAAAATTAAGCTTGATGTGATTTGGTTAGATAGTTTTTGCCATTAAACTAACAATTGAATAGAGAGCTATCTAAATGCTTTGCACTGCCCATCATTCCTAATAGGCTGACACGTACTGTTCTAAATGCGGATAATTCCGCAAAATGAAAATAGCCTTTATGCACTAAAAGAGGTTCAAAGTTGGCCTAAAATAGACAGTGGTGCCTGAAAGCATGACTATGACTAATTCTAGAAGCCAACTAAAATCTCTCTTCCCTCTACCGATTGTAGCCTTGTAGAAGGAGAGAAGCGATTGAGGTCTTGTTTAAACGGGTGTGGGAAACCTGAGGGTTCATTACAGGCTAACCTGCCTCTGGGCTTAGTAAGGAAACTGTATGAACCTTCTCCAACTCCGTCTACAACTTGCAAAAGTGAATGCAAGTCTCGTAGGGACGGGCAGGATAAGGCGAACGATGATCATCTAATCGTAGGGTATAGCATGGTTGGTGGAGGGAGCACAGTAGGAGAGCATTGGGTTCGACCGTCTTTTGGGCATGCGGCGAATCAAGACCGTACCATCAGCCAGCTGACATAATTTGTCTTTATGCCACAGAACTTCTCAACCATAATGGGTGGTCATACTGCGCGCCTACACTGAACGTTTGTCCAACCATGACTCCACTTGGGAGTAGGCCGTGGCAAGTTCCTTCTATTAAAGTTCCCTAGCATACTTCTCGTCATTGTGGCTTACTTTTTGGTGACATACAATAAAGTCTATGACGAGGGTCTTCCTCTGCTCGCCGATAACGAGGTGGGTTAAGATGCCACAATACTGAGCCAGGTCGGTATGAGTGATGATACCAGACCTTGGAGAGAGTTAGCAAGGCACAAGGGCTTTCGTCACGCTGCAGCGTCAAAACAGAGCAAAGGGTCACAGTTGGCGGTTTGAAATCAATCTTTTATGCTCATATCATAGTTGAACGAGATGAGGTTTACTAGAGTTGCCACCAGTTTAGCATATTCCACGTTGAGTTCCTTGTCTTCAACCCTCGTGCCCTTTAAGCAGGGGGATAGACTTAGCATTGACACAAGTTTTAGCTTTCCGACCACTCGTTTACGTTTGCGATGGCTCCTGTACCACATCTGTGTTTGCTAAACGCCTCTCACCCAAACCAAATTGTGTGGTGCACATTGGTTTAATCCTGGTATGTTGAGCACACTGGTTTAGAAAATAAGGCACAAAAAATATTGACGGGAATAAACTTTCCAATGTATTTTTGATAACTTATTAACCAGCACTTAGTTTTATTCAGAAAGTTGCTTGCCTGACGGGTCGCTTTTAACACCCAATGTTAAAGACTTTCGATTAGCGAATGTCTTATTACACCAGCAAAACAACAAAATATTAATTTGACAGAATCGCTATTTAATTAATGGATAGTTTTGACTGGCTTATTAAAAATGTCATTCCAGTAAATACTGGATGTCGCAATTGGAGCGGATAAGAGTTAATGCCTTGGCCACAAGAAGGCTTCGCCATATTTCTCCGTTCGCTTGTAATTTGTTTTCGTCTGCTGCTCACCATTCTCTTCATTGGACGTGCTCCATGTCCCAAGAAGTAACAATAGGCGGATTTTGTGCCCGTAGAGTGAAAACTCGCATACAATGCCTTTCACTTAAAAGACATCTGTTATCGCCATTTCCCTCAGTCGTCTCGGCGGCCACAAGCATCTACCACGACTATTTGGGAACGCTATTTGAATTACATTTGCTAGCGTCAACGTGTACACGTCGCACCGGCCATTATATTCTTCTTAAGGCAGGATTTTAACGTGCGCGTGTTGTGGGAATGGCTAATCTTAATTTAACATCTAACAAAGGAAGAATGACTGCTAACTTCGCCTGTCTTGCCTCATCGAATAAAACGCATAAGCCCTCATTCATTCCAGCAGTTTCAAATTGATCAGCGCAGCGAAGATGTCCAGGACGCGCTTTTGCCACCATAAAAGTTGCACACCTGAAGTGTCACATAAAAGATTTGTTTTTGATTAAATAAGCGAGTGCTGTAGTGACAGCTATCTTCTTTACTCATCATGGTTCTACGCAAAGATAAACCATCATCTATTTGAAGAAGTTGACGCTTAAATTGATCGATTAAAAATCTTCTTAGGCACCGCCAAAAATTGACGCTCTTGTTGAGGAGATAATCAGAGTAGACGGTTGAAATGTTTACAAGTTACGAAGACAAGATGTATAGTCTGCTTAATGACGCGATACTTAACGGTGACATTGTGTCTGCCGCAATAAGCTTCTTGCAAAACCGCATGTCCCAACTCACAATGACTTCTGTTTGCAGACTTACGTATTTATTGTACAAATGAAACAATTTTACAGATTTCCCACAGATGATGTTTAAAAGAGAACAAAGTCTCGATGATGTGGAAATTCATCCTTTCCTTGGTTTTATTATCTTTAGAGTTCTTTGCTTAAGAAAACTTTGAGTTTATCGCCTTTGGCAGGGACACATTCCAGGCAAGCTTGACTAGTCCTACGTGCCACTCTTCCTACGCACTATCCGTTGTAGCATAATTTTTGTCAAATTACGATTCACTGGTTTTAGGTTGGTGCTTGAGGCCCACTATTCTTACTGAGAATGCGTTTTTACGGTAAATGCATTAGTCAACTGGTTGTTGATCATGATACGCCTACTTGTTTTAATTTTCAGTGGCACACCAGCTCCGTACATTTTACAAGAAGCACTTGGGTAGACTCATTTCTCATGACTTCAAAATGCATACATGGAACGCATTAATGAGACGGCAGAACTCGAAAGTGGCACTGGTAGTAAACGTGCTGAAACCATCTTAAGATGCAGGCGGCCGTAAGTTGTTTAAAGAATTACCAAAACCGAATGAAAGTCTACCAGAGTTTGGTTGGAACTGGATGGTGAGCATGAAGTAAGAATAGTTTCTTCATTTGTTTAAATATCTGGTTATAACTCGATGTTCCTCTTCACCAAGCTGTTCACGCTGTTTAAACAAATAGACGAAAATGCGAAACGTGGCTGTTTGCTTATTTTATGGAATGCAGGTTCTCAAGCAACCATACCCGAGGCAGATAAGTTCATGATCCAATTTTTATTAAAGGCGTTTGCTACGGCAGAAATTGTAGCAAACTTGTTCAAAGCTTGCTTGATATCGGTACCGTTATGCAAATAAGGATGGGATGGAAACCCTAAAAGGAACACAGACGCACACGAGGTACGTTCGACAGATGGTGAGAGCTTCGACGTGACCGCGCAGTTAATGTAGGGCATACAGCGTTAGCAATGTTTGACTTTTATCACCTAATCCCTCCTCCCTCCAGCTCCGATGCCATTAAAATAGGTAACAAGTGGATTGCGGCTTTGGCTTTCCTGATTGGTAGCCTTTGCTGCTGGATTCAAATGATTTCGCGACCGAACAGGCAGGGATGTTACTTCAAAGATTGGCTGGTTATGATTTCCAGACCCTGTTTTGGCCAGAGACACAGAGATCAATCCCCTTTCACTAAATATTTATAGAGGAAGTGAATGTGTAATTTTCCACTGAAGTAATTTTAATAATCATTTTCAATGTGTGATTCGTTAGACGTGTCACAATGCCCTCAATTCTACAACTCACTAGAGGTCCAGCACATAACTACACTCTCGGCAATTATTTATGCCACTCATTCACGTCGTCAGCCCAAAACCACAGTTCTTTGTGGTCACACCGGTAGACGATCCTTGCTCAACATTTGATAACCTATTAAGCTAACAATGCTAATTCATTTTTACTGCTATTATATAACCACAAGGAACGATAAATAAGATTTTCAGCCTTAATTTGAAGGTGTAATTCCTGCTTTATTGCCACAAATATTTGATTTAATTCTTCAGCCTAACATTTTAGAGATCATCACCGATAATGCATTGAAGGTGTGTGCTTAAATGCCCAAAATGTCAGTCTGCTTGTCGGACTACACGTCTTGCAAACCTGCCTTCCTTCCTCCGTCGAAGGATTTATCGGAAAAGGAGGTTTATGTGCTGGAAGCGTATGTAGGATCCAGTGGGTCAATGCCAAAGTTCAGATAGAATTTGACATTTGGGACTGAATATGAACCGCGATTAAAAAATAGGGTCTTTTGCTTATTCACCCTTTAAACTGATTAGTATTCAACAATCACTCAAAGAATTTGTGTCATTTTCTAGAGAGTGGACTTCATGACACTTTCAAATGCCCAATACTTCCACACCCTCCGTATTAAAATATCGCGATACTTTTTTATCCTACAATACGATTGGCAAGTGGTGATGAAGCAACGCCACGAATTCCGGTGCAAAGGATTTGATTAGCTTTAAGACCGCAACATGAATGGAAGTAATGGGCGTAAATAATGTCAAATTAAAATCAGGAGATCATTCGCATACTAATCTGATAGTTCTGAAGCCTTGAGAAGGAAGGCGAGAGGTGTGCAGTGTGTAGGTCCAGAAACAGGGCTCTTAGACAAATTGACACCAGTGTGTGGATCAACATTGAAGTGGCCCACAATTGCCTCAAGCCCGCTGCTGTAGTCGTCACTCAATGCAGGCGTCATGTCCTTCTCACTTTCACTAAGCGCGACACACAGCCAGCACTATCGTATTTTGCACCAGTGTTAGCTGAATCTCGCAGTTCATAATCACATCTCAGTGATGGTCCTTTGGTTGAGTAATTTTTTTCGTAGTGATTCACATTTGCACCTAGGATTCGAAAATCAGGATACATGGAGCATGCAAAATAACAAAGTACTACTGAAGTAGAGCAAGGATGATGTTGCATGGAAATGGAGAGGAGATTGGGATTGTAAAATAGAAAATAGGAAAGTAATGAGGTGCAATCCGTTTATCTCGGTGGCGAAAGTCACATCATTGCAACTTTGTGGAGTCAGTTATTATTACAATTCCTTGATGTGCAAATAAACTTCTCGTAAGTGGAATCGTCGCTTTATTTTTAATGTCTACGTGCGTGTAAGGATGCTAATATACCCATGCTGAAGGAATACGCCAAACGTTGGACTTATAATGATGATATGCGAGACGACCAACGCGCAATTTCGCAGGACGCGTGCTACACACAGGCTGATAACCTGCTGGCTGTCGGCTAGTGAGGGCAGATGCTCCAACGCGTATAGATAAATCTTCCTACACAGAACGGCAATCTGCATTAAGAAATTGCATCAGAGAATGAGAATCGCAACACTGACCTTAAGGGATAAGCACGTCTACTTGAGTTTAACAGTAACAATTTCATGATCATTCACAGACTTAAGACGATTTTGGAGCAAATGTTGGACTTTGGCTAATTGACTTGGTCCCGAATTCCCATTCCTCCAAAGCCGGGTTCTCCACATCCTGCATCTTTCACTGTCTACCTCACTTCCTCTCCAAACACATTAAGTCTTCCCTTTTCCATGAATTGATGCTGATTCGATGTGAGCCATGGAATTCCCATTTGTCCAGCAGTTGCAGTTTCCTTATGTTACTCTTCGTTGTCTTTATCACTGTCTGGTGTCGAGGGAAGCCTCTCTGATCGGTGACTGTTTTGTTCTTCTTGAGGACGAGTTAAGCAGGACTGCAGCAGTTCTCTAACTTGGATTTGGAAATGAGTTTCGTGAGAGGCACGTAGAGGTCGAAGGGTTCTCTGACGTCAGTGGTAGAAGTAAAAGTTGAATTTTGCCTTGTTAAGCCATACAACGAGAGAGGGTGAAGCTTTAATGCTGCGCTGGAAGGACGATAGCTTTAATAACGCTGCTGTTAGTGTGAATGGTAGGTAGCCACCAATCTCTTCAGCCTCGGTGCTCACGCGCTTGATTTACGTTGACAGATTTGAAGAGACCAATTCTAGTCAGTACTGACTGCGTTATAGCCGATACGCAGTGAACATGGTTGGGTTAGAGTGAATTTCACCTCCTTTTGCTTAAGAACAAAAAACATTCGTCTTATCTTGGAATGCGTATTCCCTTACTGTTGCTGTTATGTTTACTTCAATTTCTCTTATTAATAAGCCATTGGATCATTTACAAATTTTTTAGTTCACAAAATTTGTAGAGATGTTTTCGGTGTGTTCGATAGTAAAATTTGCTCAATGATCTTTAGTATGAAGTTTCGGTGATGTTGCACTCTGAAACCTCGAATCTGCCCTGAAGTAGTAGTAGGCCAAAGTACTGTAGGCGAGGGAATATGACTAAGGATCATGAAGAATGGCAGACCACCGGCATGCGCTTTGGATCGTGGCTCAGGGTAGACGCATAAACTGCATGATCTCAAGCTTCCGTGAGTTTGAACATGCAATAAATCACACCGCTGCTGTACAGCAGAAGGTAAGTGCACATGTTACCCTCTTCTAGATCAAAAGAACTTTACAAAATGCATGTGTATTGCACATCTACCTACGGAAATGTGAATCATAGCTGCAAGTTTTAGTAAAATTTTATTCGTCCGCGACGCAGCGGCAGTGGAGAAGGAATGGATAAACACAAAATCTAATAAAAAACTACTACAAAACCACTGCCGTCAATCACGGGATGATGCAGGTTTCTACAAGATTCACGCATAATCCAACTAAATGCAAATTCACTGAAAGCATTACTAATTTGAGATGAGTGATGGTGCGATTGACAAGTAATTAGGCTCATTTTGAATAATTCTACTTTAATGCTGAAGCCGAAGTATACGCCTTTAAGATTTATGGTATAAGCATCCAAGGCTTTATGAAGTCGCTCTCCTTTGCTATTTAACAGTGCTTTTCCTATGAAAGAATGCGACCTTAAGCAAACGAGAAGTAGGAAAACCTCTCAATGCGAATCGAAGTGTTGTGGATCTCAGATAAGTGGCAAACAACTACGCAAAAGTCACACATTTCTCAAATTATTGTCTTTCTTCTATTTTGATTCTTTGGCAGAAGAGGCGGCACACTTAAACTACGTCAATAAATACCGTGTATTTAAAACCTCTTCCGGGCAATCAAAACGAAATTAAAGCAAAAAAGAACCTGATATACTTGTGCTCTTTCCCATGGCATTATTTTTAAATTGCCACTTATCAACTATGTTTCGTTAAGCGAATCTATTAACTCTACAAAAGCATAACTCTTCCAAGCCTTCTCTTTGAAGTAAGCCCGAAGAGGTGATCGCAAGAATGCGGCCATTTGTTGTCCATCACAGCGCAAGTAGTGGGGCACGCTAAATCTAACCTACATTCCATCGTGTGACAACAATGTGCACCGAGTTACAAGCATCAGCTTACCTATAGGCTGTGTTCTTATTTCTTACTTTAAGGCCAAACGCTGACTTTATCTTTAAATGCTTCGATACGAACATTGTACAGTTTCTCATGCCGAGAGCGATCCCTCCCAGTGAGAAATAGGAAATTCTCATAGACGGATCGACAACTAGATCAGCCGCTAGTGCATTCAGAGAGATTCGGCTGGCACCGAGGTCGACCAGGTTAGGAATTTCCCAACTCAGCAGATAGGTTTGAGGGCCCACAAGATTCCAGTGATAGAAGTGAGAAATCGGGGTTCCTCCTACATCGATCGCTTTTGCCGCAGTCATTTCCAAAATTTAACACAACACAACATATTTTAACGCGACATAATATAATTTATTCCGACAATTTCATTCTACTAGCTAAGATTAGTGCGTAAAAGACTTCAAAATGCACCATTTTACCCGCATGTCGTACTGGAGATAGCAGTCATTAAGTAATATCACTTACACCGAATTTTAACAGTTCTGATTGCACGCGTATGCGTAATGCACAGTGAAAGACAAACTTCTTGTGCATATGACAAGACAGCCAATTTGGTTCCAGTCCCATTTTTCGGCAAGGGTTCCGCACTGTTACTGCTACTGTTACTTTCAGTGGATCCCCACACCGATCGTCCACCTAAGCAGTAGAGATATCCCACGCATGCCAAAACTAGCATGATCAGAAATGCACGACTCAAACTGAAGAAAACAAACCTCATTCTGCAACTCATTTATGAGTTGCAACCCATTTCTCCATGGTATTAAGGCAATCTATTCGGCCTCAGTGTCTACAATGAAGTGCACCAGTAGTGGAGCAATGTGCTATCTGCTACAAAGCATGCAAATTACGGGCAATCATGTCACCTAGATGCCAAGGGCAAACGTCATTCTCAAACCTTCAGTGATGGAAGGCCGGAGACTCTACCATTCACAGCACACTTTCTAAGGGAAAGCTAAAGTTTTCCAGAGAACACATAAGATCTTGCTTACTCAGTGCTGGTGTGTGCGGATATTATTTGTTTAGATGAGACGATAACCTCAACCCAACCTATTTTCGTCTATTTTGCGGAAAGTATCAAATCTCTTTTATTGAGTTTCTTCAGTGTTGCAAACTTTCTGTGCTTGTTAAGATCCATTACAGAATCTGCTGAGCAAATTGCATTGTATCTGTGCAAGCAAAGCTGTAGCAAAGGCTTGCTCTACGAAGTGAATTTTCCAATAAATTTCCACGCAGATTATTGTTACAGCTCCTCTTCTACCAAAATTTTCTCCCAATGCTAGACACAATCATTGTTTGCATCCTCAGTGAGAGTCTAACCATTCTAGTAAAGTAAAAAAGCAAAGCTCAGTGCATAAGCGACTTTGTTTGCTGGAAGGCCACTCAAAAGCACATAGGCACGGAGGGGTCGCGGATTTTATGTGCTCCCTTACCCAACTGACGGACACCAACACAGCACTGCAAGTAAACTCCAACCTCAACACTGACATCGCCTATCCAGCATCATTGTTTACCACATCTATGTCTGTAGACTGACTGTGGTTCATGCTACACGGACTCTTTGGATTAATATGAAAGAAATACAACCCACCTCTCACCTGATACTAAATGACTTCAACGGGTGTTAGTTGTGCTGTATGGACAGCATACAGTATGCCCTTGTAGCCCCCAGTTAAACGCACCCATCTTAAAATGGCAGGTGATCTTGAGACCAGTAAAGTGGGATCTCAGTATTGTACCAGATTTTGTCAGCTAAAGTGAGAAGCAGGGACATTTATTTCCCTTGATTTGTCAGCTAAAGGTCCTTTCGGGTGGTGTCTTCAATATTCTCGTGTTAATTGCCAAATTGACTTCAATTCTCCATAAAAGCATTTGACCATAATTCACATAACACTTACAGAATTAGCCCAGTGAAGACCTTATTTTCGCAGTCTTAGGCAGTCTCTGTGGAAATGAAATGACGAACGTCGCACGTTAAGCGAACGTCATGATTATGCACCAGCTGGATTCTCGTCAACATTAGCAGAGGGATAGAAAATGCCCCTTTATTATTATCAATTCTTTCTTTCGATTTTGATTTCATTGCCCACAATTAATCAGCTTCTAAATCCAAGGGCAGAAGGAGCAATGTCACGTGGCCGTGCAGCTTTCTAATAAATATCAATTCTTTAGAACTAAATGCCACAGGTGCCAATCTATAAAGCCAAATTCATCAAATATTAATAGGGCAGTGCTTAAATTGCTCTTGCTCATGCTCGGGTGTCATTTCTGTAAGACCACCGGTATTCTCTTAGCAAACAGATTTTAGTTGTGACCTTTCGCTCAAATCATATTTGATGCAGACTCGATATGTCGGTAGAAGGGTCGGCCCCAAGGATAGAGATCGCCAGCATTTGGAGCAGTTTGATTGCGAAAGTGAATCGTCACCTTTCACAGGAGGGCTAAAATGAGTAGTGGATTTAGGTGGTAGAGTTAAATTGGTAAAACGAACATCATTGGTAAGCGTGTTGATGAAACAGCAAGCTGCGACGTCTGCGATAGCAGACGGCCTTCATAAAAATGAAGGTTTAATTTGTGCGAAGAATGAGGAATATGATGATGATTCCCGAAAGCAAAACATGGATGTCGTGATGCTTCGTAGAGAATTGTAATGGCGGTAGGAAACTGCTGACGTTTTCGATCCCTGCGAAATCAATTTACCAGGTAAGAAGTGTGGTAGGAAGACTGATAAACGGGTTCTGCTCTTATTCCTACTCATTTTTCCATTTGCCCTCT
Source organism: Taenia hydatigena (assembly GCA_036345935.2). Classification (NCBI taxonomy): domain Eukaryota; kingdom Metazoa; phylum Platyhelminthes; class Cestoda; order Cyclophyllidea; family Taeniidae; genus Taenia; species Taenia hydatigena. The sequence goes on along the minus strand of JADWOT020000002.1, from coordinate 19,697,591 downwards.
CTTTAGAGTCTGCGATGGTGCAGCGAAGGAAAAGGAATTTGGTGAGATGGGCTGTACAGTGGAGGCGACGCAGATGAGGGCAGACTACATGGAGGAGCATGAGCACCTGCTCACCATTATGCGTTGCATCGGCGACGGTAACGATGACGCCTGTGCCTATGGTGCTTTTCCTCCTCCTCCTTTCTTCGTAAGGTGTATTTTTTTCTCCCATCCGCTTTACTTGCAGAGTCTGGGCCACATCAAAATGTATCATTGTGCTTACTAGGGTAAGAGCAATTACGCTAAGCACTTTTCTTGCCAGACATTTACTACAAGAAAAGACACTCTAATACCTGTAGATTTGGGTCAAGCATATCACCAAACTGTTAAAAAAGTAAAGTAGGAAACCATCGATTTGAAGTAGGTGAAGATTTCGTCGTTAAATAGACCAAGGTCTCGATCGCCGAAATCTTGTGAGCTATTATCCATTCCATTACATCATTTGGCTTTAATTTCGTTCTTTTTTTAGAATATGGGAAATTATACATGCGCAAATATTTAGGTTATTTCAAAATAATGCTGCGGTGAATTGAAGGTTGGTATTGAGGTTGCTTTGATCGTGAACTAAATTCCGGGTTCGCATGGTGCGCAAAGTTGGGAGGCTTTGAGGAAAGCTTTGACACTTCCATCTCTCTGCCAAAGAGCGTGTGTAGTTCAGTCACAATGAAGAGGCGCACATGCGTTTTAATTCATCTGCCAAATCGCAACTAAAATAAATTGTGCTCTATCAGCCAGCAAACATGACTCTGCAATAGGTCACACGACACACTTCATGTAGCACGTGTTAAGAAGGAAGAATTCAATTAGAATAACACGAGGCAATATAACCGTCGCAGCACTCTACGATATCGTCCATACTGCATTTCAATTCATTCTCATCACCCTTCTCCTGTTTCGTTTTGTCCTCGTAGACTGTGCCCTTTGTTTCTCCGTTCAAAGGGCTTCAAAAGGCAAAAGCGTTGGGAGGTGTTGAAATTCGTAGAAAATAAGGCTAGGTGATGGCATCTCTTCCTTTGGGTTCCTTTGGCTTCACTTTGCTGCAATTCTCTTTCCATCAAATTTGATGACAGCTTTTCCGACTGGACCTGTCAAGAGAAGTCCGTGAGTCCACATCACAGGCACCAGCTTCAAGTTCATCCTTGATTGTAATTATCCCAGTAAATTACACTAAGCATGCTTTCAACGTCTGCTTGAACAGAGGGTAGATGGACAAATAAATAAAAGGGATGTCCGAATGGAGGAAATAAAGTGTTTGCAATGAGCCCTACACACTGCATAGCCATCAAAGCTTAATATCACTGCATTTTCTTCCAAACCCTTCCCACTTTTTTTACCTCTTTCTATTTCCTTCTCCTTCTACCTTATCGAATTTCTCCATTCATTTCCTTCCAACAGAACTATTACTATTCTTCGCCTGCTCCTGAGAGGCTGTCAACCTTACTCTCCTCTACAATGAGGGCAAGAATTAACGCAGGCAAATGGGAAGGGTTAAGGCGACAAAATCGAGAGTAGCAGAGACAGTAAAAGTTAGCAATTTTTCGTAAAAACAGGGCTTGCATTAATTCTCTTCATGCATTGGCTATTGCAACCTCGTCAGGAGCACATAAGTTGTGCACAAGTCTGATAGGCACTATTTCCATTTCTCTAGTGCTGCGACGAAATAGTATTTGTCAGCTCCAAAGCCAGCGACGCATCCTGTCAATTTTGGTGCATCCAGAGTGCGTCTTTCCTTTGCTAATTGCTGGTAGGGATGGATATGCACTACTTCTCTGCAAGATAACGCAGCAGCAGAAATAGTTCACTTACCGTTAGACATGCTTCAAGGCAGCTCTGCGCAATCGCATAAGTTAGTAGCATTAAATAAAGTGCTTTTAGAGGCTTCGATTAGGATTGTTTGATGGAGAATATAATCCAGGCGCAATGCAGAATTGAGTTAATGTGGATTCGTTAACCCTCAGAAAGCGATGATAACCAGTTACAACAATCTGCAGAGCAGGATCCTCGCATATGCTACGAGTAGAAGTTAATCACTAAAGAGGAAAGATGAAACACTTGCCTTCATTTGATGGTTTTACCCGTCACCATCACCAATGTGTCACTTGGAGGCTCTTCCAAGGATGAACTGCTCTCGAATGAAGATGTGTACATGATTGCTCCGCATTTTACGCAGTGTTAATGCAATGCTCACATTTACATCCATCGAAATTCAACCTAAGCCCTGATTTCCTATTCTTTTGGCTATTCTGTACAACCACCACTTAATTAGAGATCTAGAAAATCTTGCCAAGAGTAAAAACAAAAAGAGTTATGAGTTTCGTGTGCGGCAATTTTCCGTCCACCTGTTCATTGTATTTGAATCCTCCTTACTATTTTCGTAAGATCTCCTTCCAATTTTGGCCAGTCACTAGTTTTTGGGAACAAATGTGCGCGGATGTTTGTGTCAAATCAAGCGTCACTACACGTATCGGCTATTTATTAGCTAGAATATCGTAACTTCGCAATTAAAACTGCAGCACGACTATTCACATGTAAAAAGCAAACGGAAAATTAAACGTAGAGGTGAAGCCAGTGATGGTGAAGCAGCAAACTTTGGAAGTAAAAACAAATGTGGCAGAGAAGTGCCAAGTTTGCTATTTGCATACCACGAAAAATTGGCGCTCTTGATCCGTTCTAAATTATATCGACAAGCGTGCATTAGTAGAAATTTGCGTTCGACTTACTAAAAGAACGTACAGTAGGAAATTCATCAAAGCCTGCCTCGGCCACAAATCCAACAAGCGTTTGAACTTCTACGATGTCTAGTGCCTGGACTTCTTTAAATGCACGAAACGGCAGAACGTGGCGGCTTACAAATTTCGTTGGAGAGGGAGTTTGACCTCAACTCCTACGACACTGCTTGCAACTGCTGCTTACGAGACGCACATGCAACGAATGGGTAAATGTCTTCGTGGTATACAAAGCATTAATTCGCACCTTGACAGTAATAAATGCCACTCGACAATGACCAATGCAAACGAGTTAGTTTCACGATTATTTCTCAGATTACACCCTATATTTGGCTATAGTAAAGAGTATGAATACGTTAGAAAGCATTATGGAGAACGTTTAGCTAGACATGTATTATTAGTCATCGCAAATGCAACAATCCATTCATTCTTTATGATCAAAAAAATAACTCTGTCATGGCCTTTTATCGACATGCAGTGGAGAGCATTTGATTGAGCAACTCGCATTAATGACCAATTGCCGCAGCCTGCCAGAAATCAAATCAGTCATCAAGCTAGCCAGCCTAACGCAGCAGTGAGTGGGTAGGCAAGCCAGTGGAAATGTAGTCAAATATACAGGCACGCAGGCAGGCAGACATTGAGGCGATGGTGGAAGAGATGACCAATCGACTGGGAGGAGTTGGGCGAGAGGAGAGAAGAACCGAGACAATGTGTGAGGCTAAGGCACAGGCAGTCAAAAAAAGAAAGGACAATGCTGCAGCTTGCTAGATGTTAGGACAAGTAATGAGCCTGCATGTCTAACAAGGCATTGGTGAGGCAGGCAAACTGACAGGATTCTAGCCAAATGAATAGGCATCCAAACGAAAGCAAAAATGTAGGTCATAGAGTGGGGATGCGGGTACATTGAACTGGAGCATACCTGCAATGCTTACGTATATCAACTTATTAAACAAGATATAATGCATTGAAGTGCCAAGATTTCGAGAGGTGCACGCAACAAGGGACTAATTTAGGGGTTCGAAAGTGCTTATTACCTGCAAGATTAGACAGGCGAATTTGGAGTTGGGATGGCCTTCGCAGACTGCACTCCCTCTCATATCAAGGGTATGAAATCGGAAGTGGATGAGAGAGACACAGAATGCATTACACTCACTTGCCTCCCTGCTAAGTGGGCTTGCATTGGCACGTTTCAAATTAAACAAGCTGTGCTCTTCAGGGACCGAAGAAGTAGAGGTGTGAAGACACCTGAAAGCTATGATAAAGGCGATCACATGGATGACTAAAGTACGGCCATGTGCCTAAAGTACGGCCATGGGCCACCATGCATGAGGATCAGGTGAGTTCAAAGCAGTATAAAATGACTGCACGAAACACCGGAGAACAATAAACAATCTCCACCACAATATTTGCAGTCATGGAGGGAGGAAGTTGTAACTCATGCTCAGGCAATACGTGCAACACATATCAGTGGACCAGGGATGACATAACCAAACTGATCATTTATTTGCTCAAGTGGTTGTACAGCAGAGGACAATTTAACGCTGACAATTTGATGGTCAGCAGAGAGTTGGGAGAACTGGAAGGAGCTGTGCTTGAAGAAAGTGTGGTGGGACAGAGCGATTTGCAAAAGCTGGTGCAGCTTCTGTTCTACCTACTTAAAGTGGGCTATCAGAGGTGTTCGTGTTGTGGCCAGACCTGCCCTTCCAGGACGTGTTCGTGTTGTGGCCAGACCTGCCCTTCTAGGACGTACTCGTCCTGTAGCCAGACCTGCTCCAATAGAACGTGTTCGTGAGAGCTGAGTGTGAAGGAGACCATTGGGAGAAGCTTGGTTGAAGAAGGCAGATCGCAGTCCTGTGAAATTCAAATTCAAATTTAAAAGCTTCTTCACTTCTTTTTAAGATGTTTTATCTGACCTGGATTATCTTACTTACTTCCACCGCTCCATTGCCATAGCAGGCTCTTCAACACACTTCAACTAGACTATTTCTTATACCAATCACCAATTTACGGCTGAAGTTGTATTATAGCAAGGCCATATAATAAACGACATAGTTTACAATTCTTTCGAGTGTCTAATGTTGCCCTTGCTGTCTTGTTCTTAGCTTTGCCTATCATTCTGTCCATCTTATCGATAATCAGCTAGTAGGGTGTGAAAGAAAGTGCGCCTTACTCACGTAGCCAACGTCTTCACGAAGGAACCGCTTCAAGTGTATTCCGGTACCTGTTGCTAGTACCATTTATGCGGAACATGTGGTTGGGGTGATTGTCATGGTGCACGACATTGGCGACTCTTCTGTTGGAAGTCGCGCATTTCACCCAACGATTCTCAATGCCATTACTGCTGCCACAGCGCACCAAGGTGCAACACGCAGAGACGGACATTACGATGCTTTTATAATTAGATAGAATTCGCCTCTAATTGCCACCATTATGGTGTGGTGTGCCCTCCTTGAGATGGTAATAGGCCAAAGTAGAGCATGTGTAGACTGCAATCAGTTGTGAGACATCGTGTGCTGTAGTTTTCTCATTATCGCAATCTTTACAGGGCAAACTCAAATGACAGCATTTTCACTTAAGTGGTGATGGTATTAGTCCGACACTTAAGATTCAGTATCGGACATCCTACTTTGCTATACAGGTTATCGTTACTATCCAAATCAGGCAAGAGACAACTATTAGCATAGAAGGAGGTCTGTTCCGAGCAGAAAGCACAACCTTTGCATCTTGCGATAGTGGACAGCTCTGTGCAAGCCGTGGATGACGCATACACGGACGTCTGGTGTCTGAGCTATGGCTGGCTGGCTATGCCTGAATCAGGTGAGCCATAGCTTAGCGTACCATGTCGAGAGGTGACCAGAAGGCATGTGCGGTCGTGATTGTGCATGTGATTAATTTCGAGCCCAGTAAGCCACTGCTTCACCTGATTTTGGTGCTGACACCCTAATGACAACGCGTAAGACTGGTTGGGATGCAGTAGCATTGTAGTATTAATTACTGCTGCCGCCTATGTATGCTTTGTTTGCTTTCGCACATTATTTGCTTTTTCCAATCCAACCATATAGGACGCACCTTCAATTCAATGCGTGGACATGAAGTCGACATCGTGCGCATTTCTGCATGCAACTCACGTAAAGCCTCACGTAAATGGTTTTGGAGCACATTGTTTTCTTAAGTCTTTGGCACATTATTTTGGCACTTTTGACTTGTAGATCTGAGTGGTCGCTGGCAGACATTGAAAGTGTAAGGGTAACGGTTTAGAGACCTTTGTTTATTTAAAGAAAAAACATGAAAAATCAAGGCAATTCGATGTAAGCTTGCATCAGCAACTTAACTGGTTGAATACTAATTGGGATGACCCCACACATTATGTGAGTCGACAAGATGCAGATGGTAAGTCGATTATTTCTCACCATTGGGTGAAGCAGGGGCCTCTTCCACGAGCAAGCAAACATTGTGAGAAGCTAGTGGTAGTCCTCTTCTTCGTTATCAATGACATACACCAAACATTTGCAGGGGACATCAAAGTTGTTCACAGGTGTGGTTGTGGCCACTAAGTGAGCGTTGCAGATGCCGCCAGCGTTTTCGCTTATTAATAAAACAGCTAAATTGACCCCAGTAGTATATTGGGGAGGGACTTGAACATTACGTAAAAAATCAGCGCCTGAAGTCGCCAAATAAGCTAATTATAGGCATATGATTCATTTCATTCTCCAGAATTCTCTGCCGATACTGGTCTCCAACGGTATCTTCTTTTCCATCATAAACTCTTACTCTTGTGACGGCAATACTAAAAGCCTGATAATCCACTATAAATCAAGTTACGATAGTGTCGACAAGGTGGTTGCGCAGACGGCCTTCTAGGTTGCCTAGGGATCATGAACACAAACAGAAGCCGACTAAAAGTAAACAAGATGATGAAGAAGGGATGCCTGATATTAAGTTAGAAAGCAAAGCAACACGATTTAATTTCTAGTTTTGATAGTTGCGTTGCGAGACTTTAAGCTCCTAACGCTTCCTATTTGGAATGGATGAAGTCTGTAGAGAGGATTTTCACCTCCTTTTGAATGACGAGTTAAAATAAAGTGACGCAACACTGAAACACATCAGTGTACAGAATAATGTCTACTACGGCAGGACAGTGGAAACTGTTTTACTAGAGGGTAAGAAGCATTTTGACGTATGCTCTGATTAAAGAACCGAGGTATTAGTCAAGTTAGTAATTCAAAATCTTCTTCAAAAATTTTAACTACGTCAAAGAAAAAATGAGCAGCTGTTGCTGCCACAGGTGTAGCAGAATCGTTGCCAATCTCCTCTCATTCCCCTTTTAAAAACTTTGGAAGAACAGGCTTATTTTGTAGGGGCACATTTTGGCAACCGTGATTGGAGTTTCAGTGAGAACTGACGATGCGACCGCCGGTGGACTAGTTAAATTGAATAATTTTTTTAAAGCTCATGACATGGTCTTGTCCTTTTCGTACACCTTCTATGCAAGCAAAAAGGGATTCAACAGATACACCACTTCCTACTCGCAAGTTTGCGCTTGCAATGCGTTTGCATCCACAGTAAGTGCGTTTTATACCACATTGTTTTCACTTCTTATTGTTACTTCCCTAACCCTTTTTCATAATCATTTTCCACCAGTACCAGCCCTTGCAGTAAAAAGGAATCAGTTGCCATTACTTCAATCGCTCCTCACCATTCATCTCAATTAACGACAAACACTAGTCCGAAAAATGAGCACATTCATCAATGGAAGGAGAGCTGCCAGGACTCGTGTTGATGTTGAGTACAACGGAATCTGGTCGCTCTTGTTCTGTTGCTCAAATGGGACCCACAGTAATGGAACTTCGCACGAATTTCTAACTACCACGTAATCCTTCCTCACAATGCCAGAGCAGGAGTCAGTACTGGACGTTCATCTATTTCTACCTCCTTGTCCAGTACCTAGTTATTACTATGAGACATATGCCAGTGTCAAAGTGAGAGGAGGACAGGTGGTGCACCACTTAGAATTCTTGCTTCACTCTTGACAACTACGACCTCAACAATGCAGACGTGGACCAAAATTGGCACTTATCAAACCAACATTGCCATTTCAAAATAGTTGAGATGACCACGCACACGAAAACGATGAATTAATGGCTGCCTGTCTGTCTGTAATATTGCACCGTGGTAGCACGTACTCTTACCAAAAACTTTCATGCACCAATTGCGGGGGCAATGCGGAGCTAAAAAGCGAGGCATTCCTCACTAGCCCCACCCTTCTATGTTTGAACCTGTCCTATAGAATAAAAGAAAGGGCGTGGAACACTTAGCCTTCCTGTTCAGTTTTGTAACTACTCTAATCGCATTGTCACTTTTCTCCGTCCACTCCTCCCTCAAAGCAGTTATTTGCATTTACAAACTTGCACACTGCTATCACTTGCTAGTAAGTGAAAGGCAAAGCACGCTACAGATAACAGCAACCAACGCATACATGTACCTTCCTCTAGATGCTGGTCGGGAGCTGCGGTGGTACGCTTGTGCGTGTGAGGAACGTTGAATGTTCGGAAGGATTCTTGTGGGTGGAGTTGTGAAAATTCGCATGGCTGCTTGGAACGAGAAGCAAGCGATTGGTCGCGCGACGTGTAAATTGGGAGATCAATTTATGGTACAGTTGACGGTTGGGCAATTGGATTCCAGTGAGTTGTGCTTGGTAGTTTCATTAGCTGTGTTATGATTATACTCGACTGATGGCTACACTTTATTACCCGCGCTGATTTTAGAACGTAGCTGTTTGTATGATAGTGAATGACTGCTGCAAATGGGGTCGATCGAGTTGCTGAAGTCATGCAAGGAGGAGGATAAGTGGTTCATATTGTTAGTGTAGAAACTGGGTTCCATAGGCTAAAATGGGATATACGGGGAACCCCCTCACCTAGGTCTTCTTACCTACTGTAGTTTTGACGGCGTTTGTCCCTCGAATGCCATCTTTTCCTCCCACAATAGTGAGTTGCTAGACCGTTGAACAACCTAAATATCGGATAAAGGTAGAGCAAAGCTTTGACGTCTATCATTAACCGAGGCACCTCGGAATGAAGTGAGAAGTTGTGCAGGCGTTCTTTAAATTGTGCAAGTGTGTCGACGTGACGAATTGGCTGCAAAACCACCCTTACGGATGATACGATGGTAGTTTTGCAGCACACTCAAAGGGAGCATATTTTGGGGGGCTAACACACACTGGTCTCAGCTAAAGTGGTGACAAAGAAGAGGCCAAAAAACATCCGGCATGGGCCAGATGTTTTGCAGTTTAGCCAATAGCATCAGCATTGGCACTACCTACCGAGCCAACCAGTTTGGTTGCTCTATGAAATCTGGAATAATGTAAACACTCTCGCAAAATTGGAAAAAAAACAATATTTGCCTCGGAGCACAACTTGGTATGAATTGCCGGGAAAGCAAAAGGAGAAATAGACACTTGAGCAAACAGCAAAGCTAGCATTTGGTGAACGATGTCAGCCGTTTCTTAACTACCTTGGCATTTATTAGTGATTTGATAAAAATTAGAGAGCATCTGCAGGTTCGCCTCCATAACCGCTGTGGCTACAAGACGAGACTGAAATCAACAAACGGCTAACCTCCGCAGATTTAAAATACTGCTCAATGACTATTAAGCCGAAGACCACCACCACAACAACAACAACAACAACACAATTGCCTTAACAAATGGTTTCAAGTTAAAAATGAAACATGGCAGCCTTGACAAACATAACAACGATGAGGCGTTACAGAGTGACCACTGACAACCAACGATGGCGATTGCTTTTGGAAAATACAAAATTCGAATTTCTTAAAGTAGACAAAAACTGGCCAGTGTATGACAAATTGCGAACACATTATGGAGAGGAGCGTAGTGAGGCTGTATCGATGCGAAGAGGTCAACACGAGAAGCAATCGAGCCGCTTTTCAGTCTCTATCAAGAAAAAGCCCACTTTGACGGAATTTGGCACCAAACGATGTGTAGAAACAAACAGGATCTAAGAATGAGAAAAGGAGGGCACTTGATTGGTCCCAAGCTCCGTATCAGTCACTTCGACGAGAGTCCAGTGCTAGTGTCACTACTTTCATCGTCATTCCGTGCGTATACAGGAAAAAGAGAATGCTACACGCACTGACCTTTAACCCTCCCTTTCTCCTTCCCCCTCTCCTCTCCACATAAAACGCAAAGGTAAATCTTAAGGCACTCTCAAAACACGCAACTAACCCAAAAGTACTGTCAGAAAGCTCAAAACAAAATGCATCATATGACTTGTTTAGAAGAACCGATGCGATGTCGAGCATATAAAACTAAATCGTTAAGTTGAGTACAAAAGTAAGGAGTGAGCGAGGAAAATAAAACAATGAAGGACAAATGATGGATGGCTGTGTGGACATGGGATGAAAATTGATATGAATGGGCTGGGTACTCTGCATCATGAATAGGCGAATAAAGGAGCGATAAAAGCTAACAAAAGTGGAAACTCAGTTACCCTCGCCTTTAGCCCCGTGGCGATGGCCTGACCTCGGCTAGGGCTCTGCCTCCATTTTTGCCAGCCTCGCTTCCTGTACCATTAGGCCATCCCGAACGGAGGCTTCCAGCACCCCCAACACCTAGCCCTACGTAGTCTGCAGTGCTACGTTCGACGACAAAGCCAGTTTGCCACGTACCACAAACTCTACCACCACTTCTGCTTCGTCATTCTCCAGCGATGCATCTGTGTCTGCACCCGGCCTGGTTCCTATGATGCATAAAAGACACTTGCTTCAGTGATACACATTACAAGCCTGGTCTTCCCTAATCTTACCCCAATCTCGTGCATGCGCCTTTTCATGAACAGGCACTGCAGTAGTGGAGAATGGTCTTCAGTCGCCTTCTAGGCGTAGCACTTCCCTTCCGCCGATTGACTAATCTTACACTTCTTAAGAATTTTCTCTCAAACAGCCCCCAGTTGTTTTGAAATCTTATCTAGTAGGCAGATCAAAGGCACCACCAACGTTCGGTCTTTGTAAGCGAACGGATCGTTGTCAACAGCTGCGTCTTTAGCCCACAACAAATAGGAGCAAAGCGTAATCTTTTTGGCACAAAATGATGCGCACTCCCGACCTATGAAAGGACCATTTAGGAGACAACAAAGATGCAATTTTTGGTCGCCCAGAAATCGTAGCAGTACAAACCATTCTCCGTCATAAGCTTTTCTCTCAGTTCCCGGGCCGGCAAACCACCCTACACGGATGTGAAGGAGAAGCAGAGACAACAAACACATGGCCTGTGGATCGTATCCCTTTGGCGTGTAAATGGCGGCCGTGTGCTCAGCATCTACCACGACAACCTCACTAGCTCGTTCATGTCATCCGGCCGTTCAATCGGAGTGCTCTCACCTTCTTATAGCAGCAAACATTAGCTCTTCCATCAAGCAAAACAATGACGATGATGAAAAATTTGTAATTTTGTAATTTAACTTGTATTCGCCTTTTTCAAAGATCTAGATGCAAACATTAAAGGTCGGATAGCAGTTATACAGATCGCGGCATTGCTCCTCGATCCGAACTGCGCATTGTCTATGTCTTCACCAAAAGTTCAACCCAGAGCAGTTTAACTCAAAGCACGTTAGTAACAAAAGACTGGGATAGCACATTTGTGTTCTTTTACTTTTAATTCAGCCTCAAAAGGAATGGTTTTTGGGGCTTCAAAGCTGCAAAGTGGATGGAGTGATGTAGCATGTTGTCTGACATTGAAAGCCTATGTGTGCAACGAAGGTTTACCTGTCTGTGTTCTCGTTGCTGGTGCTGCATATTATGGCACTGAGATGGAATATGAATTGAGAGGAAATGGACAAGAGGCAGAATATTAATGTATATAAGTAGAAGTTGTTTGGATATTATGGATCGACTATAAAAATAAGGACAATTTTTAGAAGTAGCAGTAGATAGAAAGAGAGAAGAATCGAATGGGGAATTTTATCATTTTATTCACATTAAAGACTCAACGCTCGTCGACTTGCTGATGTGGAACGATGCTGCATCTGATGATGCTTTCAAAAGTAAATACAAACCTCGTTTTCATTGCTGTCGATTGACTTTACTGAGTTGATGTGTGGCTAATGCTACTAACTCAGATGAGCAAGAGCGTTAAGTAGCATCAAAAGAGTTTCCAATGAACAGACCAATTCCTTAATTTGTATATCACTGGAACTGTAAAATCGTTTTCATGTTTCATTTCATAATGTTAGGCTTTGAAGAGAGTTTGAATTTGACATCACTTCTTAACAATCACCAATCCACTGCGTATGAGACAAATTGACTCCATTCTTTCTAACCACTCATTAGAATTGGCCATAATTTGAGCAGAAGTTTCGTCATATTCAGCGCCCCTAGTTATTCGATTGCATAAAATTGGACTGGCCTAAGGCCTTAAACACCTTCTTGCCACATAAGCAGTTTTGATGACCTCGGATTCCGGTCATTGTTCGCGTAAATGGTTGAATGCCACTCCCGCTACTCTCCTTTCTACTATCAGGAAAATCGCTTCCTGCGCAATCATGTGTCTATTCCTTGAGTTGTGCTGCTTCATAAAGTTGGTCTTGTGAGTGTGAATTATCGTCTGCTTAAATGAAATAGCGATGAGGTCACTTAAATCACATGGCTTTAAAGAGAAAGGAGTGCATCAATTTTACCATCAAAGATATTCGACAAGTACTGGAATGAAAGCCCTCGTGCCCGTAAAGGGGAAAGCAGGGGAATTAAAATAAATGATTAGTTAGAGAATGTTGGGATGCAAAGCAATGTGATTTCTCAAGTCGCTAATGAACTGCAGCACATGTAATCGTCGAGTTCAGTAAACGTCCTGTTTCTACCTCTCTCATATCATGGAGGCGAAAGGAATAGCTTACCGTATCCTATCTCTGTATTAACCCATGCCACAACCCGAACTACTTAAATAACATCCACTCCAACCATCACTAGTCCTTCTAACATTGTGATGCTCATGCCTTCATTGCATTCACTCAATATTTCATCATCTCGTGCTGCAGTCTAGAGTCGTGCGAGACCTAGATCATTTTCATATTTATAAGGCAGTAGATATTCATGCTTTTACTCAAATGAAATTAAGAAGGACGGAAATGCCGTATGTGCTGCAACCCTTTTGCCGCACTTTTTACGATTCTCATTAGAAATTTTTCTAATTCCCACAGGTCGCACATTGAATAGTTCCGCGCTAGTTAGTAGGGACCAAATCAAGCAAACTTCACCTTAGTTACCCAGGTCTATCATTTCGTTGCTTCAATTCTTATGCTTGTTGCTTTGGCAATGAAAGCTTCGTTGAAAGCATACTTGCGTAAAATTCCATGTACTTCTGCAAATAACACTTTCGGCTTGGGTAATTACTTTGCTCGACTCAATGCGGCAAACATCACAATACGTTTAAATGTTAGAAATCGACGTAATTTCTTCTCTGGGAGACAACTATACGAAAGAATGAGATAAGAAATAATGTTTATCGGTTCCATGTAGTAACCCACCTGCCAAAAAATAACCCCAAAATGTTGTATCAAAGGATTTTAATGAGACAGAAGAGCAACCACTCTGATAAACAGCCCAAAATAAACTAGAGGAGACAGACATAAACAGAACCGCCTGCACCACCCCTGCGTCTATAAGCAAGCATAAGTCGTCGACGATTCCTTAATTAATGTAGCATCCTGCAGGAAGGCAACTCAGCTCTACCGTCAGTCAAGATGCGTCCGTACAACTCCACATCTGCTATTGGCAACGAAGACGGCTTTGGGCTTGAACGAGAGAAGAAGGACTGCCGCTGCAGACAACACCAGAAACGGTACGCGAGAAGTCGAGGGACCATTTAAAGACTGTTTTTGGATGTGTGAGATGCGTTGGGTGAACACGAATCCCGTGATGGTTCGTCAGGACTGTACGAGGCGCAAGAATGTTTCAGTCATGCATACCTCTAGCTTCTGTTTACACCCCAAGTACTGCCTATGTAGGTGTCCTTTCACAATCAGTCCGCTCACCTGAAGGGTTTCAAGACCAAGAAAAAGGTAAATATAGAGAGCTTGCTGTATGATTTGTAAAAGCTCGTTTGTGACGCTAAAGCGAAATGTTTTAATTACCAAGACTAGTTAAGGTGTTAAGCGCGCGCTTGCCTTATACAAGCTCCCAAGGCACAAGTCCTTCCTTCAGCTTTGATGCATTAAATTGTTTTAATGCTGCAGCAACCAGTGAAATCGACGGTCCATGCTATCAAAAATAGGTACGGTTATTTCTCCGCGCGCCGTTACTGCAAAGCATGAACCTCTCCTCCATCCGCTGAATATTTCTTCACAGTGGTTTCTGTGTCATTATTTTCGAACTTCCAATTTGAAGCACAAAATTCTAGGCTATCTCATGCTTTTAGCACAGTTTCGTCTTATCGGCAATCATCGCAGCTCGCATTTATGCAAGGAACTGTGCTGTTTTAAATGGGCAAATCAAACGATCAGATAATTTTCAATTCGAGTAGGCTCAAAATATTGTCTAGGTCCCACCAAGACAATAAGTCCACCGGTCTGCACTTTTGCAAACCCATTCTGTCAGCGGCTCTTGTATAAGGTATTGATGTTTTCCTTCGTCTGTTTTCGCCAGTCGAGCTTTTCTGTGTGTTGATGAACCGGATAGTAAGGTGACTTTTGAAATTAGCATCGTTGGTCTTGATAACCAAGTTGCCCTGTCAAACATGGTGAGTCACCTTCGCGACTTTAAAGCAGTTGGCTGTGGCAACTTTTGTTGAGATTCTCAGGATGTACACAGTCATTCGCAACAGACTCAACTCTCTTTACTTGTGGGTGAGGACAGGCTGACGTTTACAGCGTATACTGTGCACAGCAATCGCACGAAGCAAACATCAATTGCGTTCATTCTACCTTTCTTCGTGAGGCGATTTGAAGGGAAGCAGAAATGCAACATTTTAAATTACTGCCCAAACTGGATCTGATTGCGATTCCGGACTTTGAATACAATGCCATAGGAAACCCCTGCTACCTTTCCATTCATTCTATCAATGAATCTGATCGGCTGGGTGATATTTGGCCTTCGTTTCTGCTGCCCACCCATTTCGGTACCCTATTAAGCCCGTTCCGTGCGTTTAGCTATTAAAGTGACATTCAATCAATTCTGAGTAAACCATTAGTGTGCAAAGTAGAGAGCGTAGAGCCCGGCGCGAATGACTGCGTACATCCTAAGAACCTTCAAAAAACTATCCCAGTCGACTGCTTTAGAAGACGCAAAGGTGACTCACAATGTTTGGCAGAGCAACTTGTTTGTCAAGACCAACGACGCTGATGTCGAAGGTCGCCATACTATCCGGTTCATCAACACACGATAAAGCTCGATGGGCGAAAACATAAACCACTGTGAAGTAACATTCGACGGACTGAGGAAAGCTACTTGCAGCTTCACGGAAACACGCCCAGTAAATGCGCGACTTGTAAAATTGGGAACATGATTAAGCTTGTAATTGATAGGCACGATTGTTCGAGGGAGGCGTGCATGCTCTGCACTAACATCTACCATGTTACATGTAGCGACCAACGATGGGCGAAGAAGTGACTGGACTCATTTTCAAAACCATGGCCAGTGGAGCTCACTGGTACCTGGAGCATTAAAACAATTCAATGCATTAAAGTTGAAGGAAGGACTTGTGCCTTAGGAGCTTGTGTTAGACAAGCGCGTGCTTAACACCTTAATTAATTATGGTAGTTAAAACAGTTTGCTATGGTATTACAATTGTGCCATTACAAGTCATGCTGCAATGTTTGCAATTCAGTGTGTGCGTTGCTATTTGCATTCTCTTTCCCAAATAAAACTGCGAATTTGCGTTGCTTCAGGTCATCATCCCGAGGTACAATCAGCTAGTCTACCTCAGACATTGTATTCACCATTCAGCCAACGCCCAACAGCCCGTCCCCACTGCGGACATCCTCGTTATCAGGCAATTTGTTAAGTCTTCTAACCATTGTAAAGTTTGCAAAGAGATCATGTTCTGTTACGCTATCCGCCAGCATTTTGTTGACTGTGGCTCGTGCTCAAGCAATAGCGTGTTTCCCAAGGCGGATTCAATAACGTCAGTAACTAATATAAACCACGGAGTGCTCGACTTAAAGTTGCTTAATGCTTAAATCGTGCGGAACGGACCATTTGCTTGAGTTCTTTGGGCGTCTCAACACACACTCTCTTTCACTTAGGAGTCGATTCTGCCAGCTTTTCTTTCAAGTTACGCAAAAATGCCTCATGAATGGGCTTGGGTGGAGAAAGATCTGCATCATTTGACACTTTAAGCCAGTTTTAAACAGTTAATAGATTACACTCAGCAGACATCGGCGTCAACGCTGACGCTTCTGCTACCATCCTCTTCTCCTCCACTGTAGGCAATCTTGGAAACTCTGAAGCAATCCCAATCATGTGATCAAGTATGGAAACTGAGCACTACACTAACTTTGTATCCATGCAACTATTAACCTCGTAGTCCTCAGTCCTTTGCGCTCCATCACTTGGCTACAAAAAGTGTTTGTGAGTTAATAACTTGAATAGAGCCACTAATGTCTGTCGCTTTCTTCAGCCACCCAAGCCTGCTACTGAAGCCATCAAGTAAGCACTACATGACGAGTTTCGATCTCTTACGTAATTTGCGTTAATGTGCCTTCTTCTACTGCTGTTTGTGCCAGTAGACAAGAGAAGATGCTGATGTCATTGGCAACGTAATGCTTGAGCAGTCTAATAATTGGGTGAATGAGTGGATGAGGAATGAGTGGAGGGAAAGTGGGTGGATGAGAGGGAGGGTAACAAACGGAGAGACGGATAAATACGGTGTGTGTAATGAAGGGACCTGCAGGTTTAAAGTGACACGATCTGACATTCATAGCGTTGTCATGCTGCCAAGTAAAGGTCTCCAACTGCTAGCTATGCTTGAAGAAAAGTCTTTCTCAATCCCATAAATCCCCTAGTGCTCCAGCGGATCCATGCACGTTAAAAGGGAAGACATTCAGCATCGACTTTAGCAAAGGAGGTAAGTGCTGAAAGGAAACGCCACACCTCGATTACACCATTGATGAGAAAGCTCAATTGATGTTTGAAGACATCCAGACGAGACAATATCCACACCACCACTTCGTTCAATCACTCCCAGTACAACCGTTAGTTGTGGAACTTTATCTCCTCCTCAGAACCCTCCATGGATAATGCATCGTGATGCACATGCTCACATTAACCCTGTATTCCTCAGTCCTTTACGTCCCATCACTTGACCACAAAAGTGCTGTGTGGGTGGTTAACTTGAATAGAGTCACTAATGTCTGTCGCTTTCTTCAGCCTCCCAAGCCTGCTTCTGAAGTCATCAAGTAGGCACTGCATGACGAGTCTCGATCTCTTGCGTCAGTTGCGTTAATGTACTTTCTTCCACTACTGTTTGTGCTATTGCCAGCAGGGAATGCTAATGCCATTGGCAACATAATGCTTGAGCAGTCTTTAATAATTGGACGAATGAGTGGATGAGAAATGAGTGGAGGGAAAATGGGTGGATGAGAGGGAGGGTAACAAACGGATAGATGGATGAATACGATGTGTAATAAAGGGACCCACAGATTTATATCACCACGACCTGACATCAATAGCGTTGCCATGCTACTACGTAAAGGTCTTCAACTGCCAGCCATGCCTAAATAAAAGCCTTTCTCAAACCCGTGAGTCCCCCTAGTGTTCCAGCGGACCCACCCACGTTGAAAAGGAAGACATTCAGTCGTGACTTTAGCAAAGAAGGTAAGTGCTGAAAGGAAAGGCCACACCTTCATTACAGCATTGATGAGAGAGCTCAGTTGATGTTTGAAGACATCCAGATGAGACAATATCCACACCACCACTTCGTTCAATCACATGCAGTACAGCGGTTAGTTGTGGAACCTTACTTCCTCCTCAGTAGCCTCCAAAGATAATGCATCGAGATGATGGTTATCGTTCGCCACATCGCAGGTGAATCAATCTAGCAGATCGGAATAGGCCTTCTGTCACCCATCAAGTGCAATATGAAATGCAAACAAAGTTAGCTAAGACATTGGAGCCTGATGTTAATCTGTCTCCATAATGGTGGAGATAATGAACCCCACATGAATGACGTTCTTGAAAGGAAAATCATCATATTGCCATGCTGGTGGGATAGTGTACGCTTTTAGGGCAAATGTAGTGGTAGAATGAGGTGTGGGAGGAGAAGTAGATGTCTGCAGGTGTTGTACCCTAACAAAGGGGAGAGCATTGGAGAATTCGCCGCTAGAAAAGGTAAGAGGGAGTGTGTACTGCGTCGGTGGTTTGTTGAACGCCAGATGTCAGTGATGGGAAAGAGGGACGGAGTCACTAACCCACCTAGCCATCGTGCCTTAACCAACGAGTGGGTCGTCGCCAGTGCGCGAAACCACGCGCATTGTTGTGTTGTTAAGGCGATTGTGTGGGCGTTCTCTGGTAGCGGCTCCTGCTGGCTTCTCACACGTCCACCTACTCACCTCCATGATTTCGAATCAGTCTCCAATATTTTGCGTCTACTTCATCCCACTTCTCAATTTTCTTCTATTTTAATTTATGCAAATTGCAGCTAGTAACTTGAGGTTTGCATTCATCATTAATTTACAACAAGCGAAATCGCTAACTGCTCATTATATTTGTCATTTTACAATCGCTTGCAACAATTGCTCATGCTAATGAGGTTTAAAAGCAAATAATAGTCAAATCGACTATCCTGCGGAGTAATGAAGCCTGCAGTAAAAATAAACAGCGTGTTTGGCAAACGCAAGCATTGAGCTTCTACACTCGGAGAAGGTAGAACAGTCGTAGAAGTTGACATGCTTTCGAGGAGATTCATGCAAGCACTAAGGTCATGGAAGCTAGCAGAGCTCCAGTGGCTATAGCAGCACTGGTAGATCCACCAGTGTCGACGGTTTTGGGTGTGGGGTAGGAACCCATTGGAGTGGTCGTTGCAGGATTCGACGCGGATGGCCTCGTCGTGGGGATCGCAGGAGTTTGAGTCGAACCGCTATTCCTTGTGGGTGTGGGCGTCATTACGAAACTCAGGGGTCTGACCAATGTGCTTCCCCCTTCAGCTTAAAAAAAACAAATTCGCTTCACTAAATATTTTGTCTCCTACATGTCAACAAACTATCAACAGGGTACATTGTGGCATTTTGGGCTATCTCACGAGGTGAACGTGACGGAAATGTCTGTAATCGATCTTATGGTAGAGGATACTGTAAAATTAAAGCAACAGAACCATTTTAACAGTAGCGATAAATGATGTGTCATTGTAGGCTGGATTCGATTAGTCCTGGCTGCTTTCAAGCGATAGTTTTGCTTTTGGCAAAAGGAGCATAAATAACTCACATTCCTCCTCACCTGGTGTAGTCGTTTTAACTTTATCAGTGCGGACCCAATGCTCACGATCATCCGTATCTCCCTCTGCAATGCGTGCACAAACGATGGCAAAAACGGTTTGATTCAGCTTCGTATTCGGGATGGTGTAATTTTTCCAGTTGGTGAGGTAGGTGCCGCTAATCGGAACCTTTTCGACTTTCTTAGGAGCACTATAGCCAATGACTCGCCCGTCGGGATTAGTCGGCGGTTCCCAACTCACGCGCACCCTGTAAGGATCGATCGCCTCAATTTTCACGTTCTGTGGAGCTCTAGGATCTGCACAAATGGAAACGCAGAAAGATGCCTGCATTAGTGCGGGGAGAGTGATATGGTCTCATTTGCCCCAGTGTGCTCCCACGTGCCCCATATTAAGCTAGATGAAAGCAAAATGCTCAAGCATCAGGGCGAATGCGTGAAAGGTGGCAAGGAGTGATTAGAGGGACCTGAGCCGCTTACTTCAACTTACTGGTGGATCAGGTAAACCGCCAGGAGGTGTGAGGCAATGCAAGGGAATAAAGGAGCCTACTCAGTGCAACCAAGCTGATTTGACTGCGAAGTGATGCAGTACAAACGATTGACAGTAGATAAGTCATTTCTGGCACTCTGCAGCTAGTTATCTGTTGAGAATCACTTGTTACGCCTGCCCGATATTCTAATTTATTACTAATTACTATATTAACTCTCATTTGCTAAATGCTTATATTTACGTATTGATGAAAGTAAAGTATGCGGAGGTACCTTACCTCCTCCCAGCGTTGAACCGCCACGCATGGATGAAGTTGCCAGCAGCATGAAGCAGAGCAAAAGAGACATCTCTCCTCCAAAAAGACAGAACTTGTATCGACAACTTACACACGTGTGATTATGAGCATGCAGTGAAGGGACGTGAGCCAATGGAAAGGTCTACTCTTGACCTGCGGAGCAAATGGCGCACTCTGACACACACACACCGTGAAACCACACACGGCATTGAGTTGTTTGATCGATTGTGATGGGCTTCTCTGGTGCAAACCGACTGCTGGAATAAAGTAGTCATGCTTTAAATTCTTATGGCAGTTTCTGCCTTTGTGTTAGCATAAGCGGTGATATGGTGAGTGGGTGATTTGCCCGCACTTGCGAAGGAATTCTCTCAAGCTTTGGGTTTGCAAAAGTAAGTGGGGATGCGGTGATGAAATGATTCAGCGCAGATCTCCCAGCTGTAGTGCATGCAAGATTCGACGAAGAGGATTGACGTGTCTTACAGAAGTGGTTAGACTTCTTCTTCAAGGATACTCGCTCCCACTCTACATTTAGAAGTCCGCATACCCTTCATGGCATCTTCAAATCTTGCACCTCTACTAACTTGTCACTATGGATAATGTGGCGTCCATGAGTGCCTTATTAAGCTTTCCTGTTTCATTTTGTGTAGTCAAGTGCATGACAGAATGTGGTAGTCAGGAATCAAAGAAAAATAGGTGGTAGCAACAAGTTTGCGTTGTATGAGGCACATTTCAAAAGTATCCGTGAATTTGATCGATTGATCAGCAGAATAACTTCCATGCACAGCGCCGCAGCCATCGCCACAACTCTCTCGTGGGTCAAGTATATTCACCAGGCTGCCAAATCTCCAGTTTAGTGCCTCCATCAACAAAGCTGGCAATAAAATTGCGTCAAGTGAAGGCATAGAAGTGAGCAAATGATGGGGTTTCCTCCTTTGCTATCAACCATGGAGTTGGTGGATGTCATGACATGTGCACCGTGTGAGGGTCGACTGCTTTTACTTTCGCATTCCACAAAGTACCTCTATATGTGCAAGACTAATGAGGTGCAAATCCATGTGTGCTTTTATTTTCACTAGCAATGAAGCAGATTGCTGAATGCTACACTTCAATTCGCTAAGCACCGTGCATCCATCTACTCCCTTAAAACACCTTTGCCGACGCACAGAGTAGTGCGAATGAGAGGAAGGCACATCGTCGTCGCTTTTCTATCTGCTGACCTACGCAAATATTTCTGCGTTTAAAGACTAAGCCTTTGTCTCTAGGCATTTGCTCGGCATCAAGCTAATTGCTACTTAGGCTTTCTGTACAGTATTGAGCAGAATGCTCTTACCACATCGATGCACACTGAGTGCACTGCATTCATCAAAGTTCCTTTTCCAAAGCATTCAAAATATGCGTGTTTGATGACGAGGCTAATAACCAACACCAAATAAAACCACTCATCTCGAGTCGATTAAGTGAGCACTTAGGGATTTCACCTGTTGAAATCCAGTGCTGAATGCAGACCTCAAGTCACCAGCTACGTCTGCATCCAAATTAAGTTCGGAGATAAGCTAAGAATTGGGACGAAGTAGATACGAAATAATGGTGACTGTTTTGAAAGCATAGAGGTGAGTAGGTGAACGTGTGAGAAACCAACGTGAACTTGTGGTTGTACGTGTGCTTAGTGTAGGCGTGTGCACACAGACCATGTAATGCGTGCATGCTGAATGGTGAAACAGCAATTGTTGGTTAAAATGCTTCACTGCCTCCTTCCACATTGCCCAGAAGGCACGGAGATGGCACGTTGCATAGCAAAAGGAAAACCTATCCTTGAGTAAACGGTGGCATCGAAGAGGTAGTGAAGGAGAGGCATTTGAATGGTGAATGGAAGGAGTGGGTAGATGAATAGTTGGAAGGGTCAGTGGGTGGATGAATGAAAAGAGGATGCATTGATGAATAAAAGGATGTAGGCAAGTTATGTAGCCGATCGATGGCTGGATTAAGGATTACGGACCTAATGTATGCTGGAATTCAAGCCGAATATGAAATGCTCGGTTTCGAAAATTATGAATGAGTATCTTGTGAATAGTGTGATGCAGGCTTCATTTTCCAATGCTTGGCAGAAGTTAGCCACGCTGTGCTAATAGGTATGTGGGCGAAGAGGTCATAACCGGTGGTGAAAGAGGATTGCTATAGGTGGTAAGGACTGGAGGAAAATTACTGGCAAATTAATAATTTGCAGAGCTCTTATCATAAGGTGCGATGTTCGCCTTCGCGATTACTACACCAAGCCCACGCACGCCCGCGAGTCCACGTTGGCTTCTAACATCTTTACCTACCCACCTCTATGCTTTTATAACACTCTCCATCATTACTCATCTACTTCATCTCACTTCATAATTTCGCTGCCATTTCTTACTTATATCCATTCATCTATCCATGCACCCTCTTTTAAGTCATCTTTCCTTCCATTCAAATGCCTCTTTTTAACTACTTCTTCCATGGTTCCATTTACCTGTGCACAGGTTTTCCCTCTGCTAAGCTCTACTGCACCGTCCACAACATCCACAGATAACCTGTGGTCAGATGTGCAACATTCAGCTAAACGCTACGTCTACCATCAGACCGGATCCTTCTTCTAAAAGACAATGATCCGGAATGTCAAGTGGATTAATCAAAAATGGGTAAGTGAAGAGTATGCACAGTCTTACTGCTGTCGTACTCTCCGCTTAGCACATGTGTACGTAGAGGTCGTGGAAGAAGACAAACATGGTGAAAAAGGAGGCAGGGTGGAAGAGGGACACGTGTGCTTGGAATGCATAGAAGAAGGTGAAGAGGCGAGTAGAGAAGACAAGGCATCACGACTCACCATGAAGTCAACAGTGTTCACCATATGTGGCAGTCATCCGCTTCTTTCCGGCATCCTACAGGTCCACCCTTAACACACCCAGCAATTGCCACGGCACTGAGAGAGCGCAGACGTGGCGCAGACTTATTATTTTCGCTCTGTCTTGCCAAAGGTTTGTCACGATGCGCCGGTAGTCGCGTGGGTGAAAGAAAAAACATCGGTGATGGTGAGAGAAGGTTATTGTGGATGATGAAATACTGGAGGCAAGTTTCTGGCGTATGCATTGATTGTAATGAGAAGTAGATGAGAAATGTGGAAATAGGGCAAAAATGGTTTATTGATGGGAGGAGTGAATGGAAGGCATTTGGATGGAGGGACGGATGAAGGAAGAAATTGGTAGATTAATGTTTGTTAATAAGATGTATGTTATGTTAATTGGAATAAGGGAAAAGTGGGAGCGAGAGAGGAGGGAGGGAAGGATCAAGGTGAAAAAGGTATAAATGGCCTAACCTTCCTCGCCATTCCACAGTGAGTGTCCCATTTGCTTCACAAGCACTCTTAGCCTCGAGAGATCATGCAACTTCTCCGTCCAATACAGTTCCTCATCTAAACCGGTTCCCCATGCAGTGACTTCCTTCCCCACCCCACCATTTCACTGCGCCGTGTGTCAGTTTGGTTAAATTAGTGGTTTATAGCGGCCAACTAAATGAGCGTTTGCTCTTTAGAGGACGAGGTGGTGAGCAAATATTCTAAGCAGGGAGAGGGTGACAGCATAAAGGATGTCCTTGTCACAGACCTCGTACGAGCAAACAAGACTGGTGCGTAGGAAGTTTGTGTGTGTGCGCAGGTTAGAGCTGACTGAATGATGGAGGCAGAAGGTGATGCTATTCTGGCACGCTTGCGGGAATTTGATTGGGCTTAAACCTAATACGACTACTAGTCTACCTATCATTGACAACGATTAGTCGTAGTTTAGGAGGGCGGGCGAGTCAGGTGAGAGGCCCAAAAGAAAACGCATCCAAAATTATGCAACAAAAACGCACTTTTAAGTAGTGGCATGCTCTGCTGATACTAGGTTCTTTCTGCTGTAAAGAGATTGGGTGTAATAAGCCGTCCTTACCGCGATTGTGTCTCTAGCACTATCGTCATTCTGTTCGCCTCCTAGACCCTCCTAGTACCCTCCGTATGTGTGATCTTCCACATCACTTCACCTTCTTACAACATTAATGCACACTGAGTGCACCACTTACACAAGATTTTTTTGCAAGGCGTAATAATTCACTTGTTTGATGGCAGCGCTAATAACCGGCATTAAACGCTTTACGCATCGCGAGTCGCTGGGATGAGTGGTTGGCAGTTTCACCTTCTCCTTATCCGCAACGAATGCAGACCTCAAGTCGCCTACTGCAGCTGCATCTAAATTGAATTGGTAGGGAAATGAAGAAGTGAGATTGCGTAGGTGAGTGATGGTGGAGATTGTTGTGATAGTATTGAGGTCATTAGGTAAGCGTGTAAGAAGCCAACGTGGACTGGTGGGCGTACTTTGGCTTGGTGTAGACGTGTATGAATGAGCCATGCGATGTGTGCACGCAGCATGATGCAATGACAATTGTTGGTTGGCATGCTTGATTGCCTTCCTTCACACTGTGCCCAGAAGGCATGTGGTTGGTGCCTGTCCACCATCAAATTCACTCATCAAACTGACTCTCCATCCTTCATTCAGTGAGAGCAAAATTCGCAGTCTCGAGTGTGTGAATACTACAAAATTGCATTCAGAGAGAGCGAAATCTGCATTGTTGTGTAGATCAAAACTAAAATTTGTGTTCTGTGGGAGCCAAGTTTGCAGTCTTGTGTAGTTTAATCCTACAAATTCCCATTTAGTGACAGCTAAATTCGTACTCTCCTGGAGGTCAAAACTACAAAATCGCATTCGGTGACAGTAGCATTCGCAGCCTCGTAGAGACAGCAGGGTATACTGATTCTGTTTATTCGACTACGTTTGGAAATGAGCATTAAGCTTGGACGATAGCGAAAATCCATCAAGACAACTATAGAATACTTTGTGGGATCTACGCAAAGATATTCCTTCACAATCAGTAGAGCTCTGCCTTCGCTAAGCCGCAGATCATGACTCAAAGCTAAATTTATATCTCTTAGATTTGCTAGGCCTTCACGAGTTTGAGGAAGTAGCAAGGAATATTGGTGAAAGCGAAGTGCTTTTACTACTCTCCATTTAAGCATATCACACCATCTATGAGTAAAGCAAAAACACTTCATTGTTATCAGCCATTCACATTTTCCCACAAATGATCTTATCACCCAGACGATCGTTACCCTTTTATTTTGTAGAGTTCTTCATAACAAACGGGTTTTCATCCTTTGCACACGCAAACTTGATCCCTTCTATTGTTTCTGCATTTCTAATTCTTACGCTTTTGATTTACTACATTCTGATTTCCTCACATCTCACAGCTAGTGCTTTGTTTGTTTGATTGCCGGTTTCGGCTATGATGAGTGATGAGTGAGTTGGCCTTCGGACCATGCCAGTAGTCCCTTCCCTCAGCTTGCTGAACAATGCATACATGTTCTACCCTAGTAGTATGCCTTCATTTGCTTTCAAGGAAGTCCTGGGATGCTACATCGCATTTATTCCACACATTAAAATTGCTCAACTGCTTTCTAGTCTTATTCCACAACAGAAAAAATTTGTTGTTGTGATCCAGCACCCTTATTTTTAAGACTTTATCAACCCTCTACACCTCGGCAGTTTGCTTTATACCAACCACAATTTCTCTGCTATCGCGACCCACCAGCGTGCTATTGTGATGCCCTCAAGGTCGTCGCCATCGTTCTCGCCTTGTGAGACAAAACTTCTTCACTATGAAACTTCACAAAGTTTGGACCCTGAAAAATAATCAATGCTCTCATAGCTAATGCCTTCCTTTTCGCCGTGACAAGTCTGACCTTATAAAAAGTGTTTCATGTTATTTATGGTTTAATATTTCTGTCATATCGTTGCATCACAATGTGCATCTATGGAAGTTACTTTGTTGAAAAACCAATGTCGGCAACTGGAGAGGAGTATCGATGTTATGTCAACGAGGCAGCTAAAGGGCCAGCAGACCAGCATAACTTTCAGCAAAGATAAAAGATACATAAGACTGCAGATACGTCAACTAATGTTATCAAAGGACGTTTAACAAGCGGATCTCCCACCATAATCGCTGCCCCATCTAGTCATTCCTATCAGCTTATCATTCAGCTCTACGCAGTTGTCCAGTGGTGGTGCTAGCTACCACGTCTGCTCAAGGAAGTCGCGTGCTGAAATGACAACAGCACCATTTAAAGCCGCCCTACAGAGGGGATGGTATTGTAAGATTAATCAGGCAGTATGCAACCTTCCCTCTCTTTTCACCTACTTGGCTCACATGCCCACGTGCTAAGTGGTTGGAGGCATCTTGTCTTCTTTTTTCAAAAACACCCCATTCCGCCTTACACCCACCGACGCGACCACCCACTAGTTACACATTCCATGCCTTCTAAAGCCATTCTCAAGGCTAAGTGACAGCATGCCACTCCTTTCAAAGACTCATGACACCTCCAACAGTAGGAAATTGACTTCTTAATACACCCATTACCTGTGCGGTAAACAATTGATTGCAATCCAACGAAGCAAGAGCAGTTCTACACCTCCTGAAGCAAAATATACCGCACCTGTCACGTAGTCATACAAATAGGCTACGGCTGGCAGAGCTTCAGTCCAGAATAGAACAGCTCATCACCAATCCATACATACGTACCTCAGTTTTCTCAGCTTTTCCTTCTTAGGAGGTGAGGAGGGATATCATACTCAGGCAGAATACATGAACGCGTATTTAACATACAACTCCGAAGAGGTACAACGACGGCGCAGTTAAGTGACCTCATCGTCAGAGTTCGTCATTAAACAAACAACAGCATGAGAAAACGATGTAAGAATCTGCAGAAGGAAGTGGGGCAGAAAGTTATTGGGCATTTGCCATTTCTCCTACAAATAAATCACACCCTGAAAATATGCCACCCAATTTACTGCAACACTCACACGTGTAGACGACGTTAAAAACGCTTCTTTGGGCAGACCATGCATGCGTGGAAGCTTGTCAGTAACTTGCGTTGAATGTCTTCTGCATTAGATAAACGATTTTCAAGCACATAGCAGCTAACAATAACTACATTTTTGATTACTCCACAACTAATTCATATTGACTTTACCTCACACCAGACCATCAGTAAAGGCGACGGTACGTGAACATTTTATCTTGGTTTTGAGAAAGGCAAAGCTAATAATTATAAGCCGATGAGGAGGAGACTGCTGATGCAGCTCAATTGCTAAGAAGAGCACGGAGGATGGCGCTAAAGGTGGAGAGGGACCATGTAATGCATCGGTAGTTCGTTAGATGACAGGTGTTGGTGGTGGAACTACATATGTTCTTCACCGTTGTACCTTCGCCGAGTGGGTCGTCGGTTTGTGGAATAGATGTGCATTCTACCCGAGTGTTGTGCCTCATTTGGTGTTCTTGAGGTCGCGAAAGTCTGAGGGGGCTGCAGCGCGTGTGCATGCAGTAGTGATGGAGACTTAAAGTACTGTTAACCGTAGCTCATTTGTGTGACTACTTGACAGCAGCGTAATATTTTGCCTCAACAGGTATGCAAAGGCTTTTTACTATGTCAGGTTACGGCCAATTGTTTGCACTGTTGATGAGTGCATTTTAAAGCAAAGTCGATTTGTTAAAAAGTGATATGCTGCTACTTAGTCTTGAGAATGGATTTCAAATGTGTGAAAGACGAGACAGTATCAGCCATTAAACTTGTCAGTGATGCTAGAAAAACGCCCACAAATCAACCACGTCAACCACTAAATTTATATGCGACCAGAGAAGGAGAAAGGAAGGAAGAAATGCCACACTCACGACTACAATATTGTGCTGTCACCTTCATTGATGGGTGGGCAAAAGAAGGGCACTAGACAATCATTCAAACAACAATACAGCCTAAACAAAAGTAGAGAGAGGAGATGAATGTATCAATGGATTAATCAGTAATTCATTTAGTCAGTCAATCAACCACACACAGGGTAAGTTGAGTAGTCGAAACATTGGTGGATGGGTCTGTCAGAGAATTGGGAGAATTGGACAAGTTATGGGGTGTCTACATTAAATTACCTGCGAAATTCCCACAGAGGCATTTGAAGCTCATTATAGAAGGGTTCACAGCTACCGACATAACGGATGTCACCTTAGATAGTGTATGGTAAGTAATGAAACGCATTCTTTCTCTTATTTAAGGGCAAAGCTGGTCAAGGTAACACTCATGAATGCTCTAAACAGGGCAATTTCCTACAATGTGCCTGCATAAAAGGGACTAAAATGCAATAGTGCTAAAATGTATGAAAGGAAGGATTCCAGGGATGTTTTTGTATCTTTGTTCACTTTTAAAGCCAGACTAATGGTATTGACCAAATCAAAAAGTCCATTTGAGCTTTCTTTGTTTTTTATCTGATTGGCCGTAGTGAACATTAAACATTCCTAAAGGGTATTAATTGATGATTTGGTGCTACCTTCGGAGTAGTCCCATCAGCAAGCCACATCGTCTGCAAAGTGCAACTCCACACTTAACCCTTCGCAGTTTATCACACTAGTATGAGTTCTTACAACGCTATATCTCTCGTAAGATAGGAAGACGGGGTGGAAAGGAGGAGGTGAGCACTGCCGTTCGGGTTGAAAAGGTGATAATGAGCTTATGGAATGCATGCCTGTTTGAACGCATCCTTTAGCCAAGAGGCGGTCATTACACTCAAACTGCATGGCTAAACCGACGTCTAAAGCATCGGAAAAACTTCGAACTCATAGAGTCTCGTCCCTTTCTAGCGTTGGTAAACTAAAGCACCAAGGAGGAAGTAAGGTAGATGGGCAGAATACAATGGATCTAAAGAGATTGAGAGCTAGAAATTTGGGAACCGAAAGAGAAAAATGTAAAGAGCATGAGAATTTGTGCGTCAGAGAGCAAAAAATCAGATCAATGAAGCGATAGAAATCTGAAGTAAAATATTGGCACTCCAGCATGAGAGGCCATTATGCAAGCAAGGAACGCATGAGGTGAGGCGAAGGCTAGAATATAAAAGGAAAAGTAATCAAGAAAGCAAGGCAAAATTTGCATTATTGAAGAAAAACCAAACGCTGATATAATAAATATAGCTT